>BMAU01005452.1:837500-1375000 GCA_019973935.1 Trichonephila clavipes
CTTAGAATCGAAGGCAAAATTGTTGGACGGGAGAAATTGAGTTTCCACCCCTTTCAAAAGGAAATGTGTGACAACCCATGATGCATCGATGACTTATCCAATTTCGCAGTCTATCTCCCCCCCTCTAATGGGGCTGCGTATTGGTATTTCTGCCTTTGCAGACTTTCCTCAGGAGCTGGTATCACTCATTTAGGCGATACCATTTGCCTCAAGTAATTTTGATGTCGAGTTTCTTCCTCAGAAGGAGGCACCTGAGCTCTGCCGATGCGAAATTTGTAGTTAGGAATTTAATTTTGCCGAGAGCATCCGAGCCAAACGAACATTCAAGGCATCATTTTCATGCCTTATGCGACATGGTGGCTGTCGATTTTCTGCATCATGAAAATACACCGTCTGGGGCTGGGGTCGAATCCACAACCTTGAGTACAGAAGGCCAGCGACAAACCAACTACGTCATCCAGCCAGCTCAGTCTATCCTAATGAGTGAATATTAACGTCGCTCTGTTCAGCTACACGAGGGTTTTTGGCGACGGACCTCGTCAGTTTGAACCATGGTCAAGTGACGAGGATGACACCTGAGCTAGCATCCTCCTCTCCTAACAGCCACACCCCACCAACGGGAGGAAATTTGAGTTCTCGACAGATTTAACTTGCATCGCTCCCCTACACAGTGGGTCTTTAGCGGTACTGGGCTCGAACTCATGACATGCCTGCCATGATCCGATACCTTGACCACTGGACTACCGCAGTCCTCAGTCTATCCTAAGCCTTGTTGTCTGCTCGTATCTAGAACCTTTTTTTTTTTTTTTTGATTACCTGAAATCCAAGATATTGGTAATAGCGTCAAAACGAGTTCAGTATGACACAAGTATGAAAAGAGGAAATTTTGTTTGAAGGAAAAAAAAAAAAAAAAAACCCCCAGAAAAACAGAGCAGGGATCACTGAAAATTTGACACGGCTGAAACAAATATACGTTAATGATGCAAACAAAATAATATAATTCTTGCTTTTAAAAATGTTCAGCAGTCTTTAATAATTCTTTTACGTTATTCTACGGGTATAAAACATCATTTCAAAAAACCAAAAAAAAAAAAAAAATGTTGCATAACAAATACATTGGATGGCAACGAAGACGACACCGCGTGGGAAAATGGTGACTCCAGCACCCAATCCGAAGTTATCTGTGACAGTCGTAAGGTGGCCAGCTTTTTACAATGAAAAAGAAGACAAAAAATTTAAGGAAAAATTACAACATAAATATATGAAACATTTTATTAATTTAAGATATTCGAACACGTTCCGAGTACTTTTTAACAAAATAACATATCTAATCTTTATAAATGCTTTTTAGGACTCGATACCAATAAATACTACTATTTAACTAACAATATTTAAAAAGAATTACCTAAATTTCCCAAAAATCGCTATTATAAGGGAAATTTTAGCAATATTTTTGAAAAACTTCAAAACAGTTAAAGAAAAAAGTAATAAATTTATATTAGTAAAAGTATTACTAAAACAAATTGAATACATTTATCTAGAAAATGTACTAAAAGTTTTATCAAAATGTGAACATTTCAGAGCTAATTGAGTAAACATTGTAGGAAAAGTTACATTCTTCATGAGGCCATTTTTTTAAATAACAAGACAACCCAAAAAATATTCATACAACAAGAAGTATTTTAGTGTACATTCTCTAAAAAATAACATAAATATCAGGTTCAAAATGTTTCATAGAACATTCGTAACATTTTGAGTTATCAGACTCGCCATGATAGATTTTGAGCAATTTAAATGCCTACTTCAGGTAGATCAAAGCCCCACTTCCGGTTTTTCCAACTTTATAAAATTGATTGTAACTTAGCCTCTAGGTAGTGTAGAAACAAAACAAAGTATGTTTAGTTAAGCCAAAAGTAGCTCTATTCAATAAAATAAAAAACAAAAATATGTCTTTACCGAATTTGATCATTTTCAACATGTTCGGATACCTTATACAAAAATACGCTAATTACACTTGCATTCCTTTTCATTATTTACTCAAACGAGTATTTTTCCATTTAATGATTTTTTTTGCTATCAACATATCATTTTCTAATATATTGGAAATTTCGGAGCAAAAAATATCCTTCATACTAAATTTTACGGTAAGCACTGTAGCTAATATATTAATATTCAATCATGATTTCTCACTTGTCCAAAATTCATTACCAACTTTCAGTTCAACCAAATTCTTTCTTCTGCATTAGTTCCACGGCAGCACAACGTAAATTCAACAAGAATAACTAAATTTTCATATGGAATGTGTTCATTTTTTTGAAATGGTTTAATTACACCCATCTTTTATCAATTTCGGCATGTTGATATTCCAATTGTTCTAATTTATTATAATTTAAATATGCATTCAATCGTCTTTCTTCTTCAAATAGACCATTGTCATCGCTTTTAATATCGGGCATTTCTTTCGATAAAAACTCAACACAATTTTTTATATTTGCCCAATTTACTTTCGATGAAGTCAATAAACACCATTGAAAACTGTTATATCCAGTGATATTTGTTTCAGACCACAGTCTTCGATATATTGGAAGTATGTTTGGTTCGTCTCTGAATGCAGAGATTAACAGATTGGTGTTAAAATATTGAAAAGGAGGACAAGTTGGGGGACATTTTTCGAGGAAGGACAGAACCTATAAAAGGAGGACTGTCCTCCCTAAAGGAGGACGGTTGGTCACCTTAACAGTGGGAGTGACGAATGATTTTCGAACCATGATACAGACGCTTATAATAATTATAGGTTTATGTATTTGAAAGTTTTTTTAATATTGGTAAAATAACTTATTTACGAGTATTAACTTTTTATTATTTCAGATTAAATTTTCTTTAAAAAATTCTTAAGTTTCGGATATTGATAAATCTTTTAATATTTTTTTTTGTTTTTCTCAAAAATGTATAGAGAATTCGAGGCACAGCTTATAATCGATGAGAACTTTTTTTCACGAAAACATGTTGAGAATTTGGGGTGCGGTTTAGAATCGATAGTGGATTAGATTCGAGTGAATGCGGTATATATCTAGAAATATGGGAGAGTTAAATTCCTCTGCGTCAACGAGAAAGCTTTTATAATTGGATCATAGGGTGCAAGAAGCCTCAGCAGTGCAAGTCGCTCTCTGCTTGGACACCAGAAGGAATCAGAAGACCGAATAAGTAAGTGTGTATGCGTTATTTTATATATCTCTCTCTTTTCTTTCAGATTTAAACACGTTTCTTAATGTTTTCTCACTCAAAAATGTGTGTTCGTATTTTTCTGATTTTTTAAAAATAGTTTTTGTTTGAACAAGGCCAGTCTGATGTTTTAAATGGAGTTTTTCCTCTTCGTGGGAAATGTAGTATTCTTTCTTAACCCTTTCAAGATATTAAAAGTAGTTTTCGAACGAAGGAGGTTATAGGTAATCTAAGAATTCGTAGTTTTCCTTCTGATTATGAATATTTTTCGTGTAGTTTGTTTACCTTTATCAACTCATCACAGTTATAAACAAAAATTTCAAAAATTTATCACTTAAATTTCTTTTAAATTAACGTATTCTGTATAGTAAATGATTTATATGCAGGGGCGTACCTACCGTATCAGGGGCGTATCAGCCGTATTAATATTACGGAGCTCCAAGGTACAAGAGTCCAACACATGTTTAACATTTTGACACTTTTAAATAAATTTTATATTTGCGATCATTTTTATTTATTTTCCAAAAAATGCACCCTCTCTCCGTATGAATTTTGATTCAGGATTAGCTAAGGGACTGTTTATATGTAATATCGAAAATCCCTGATGCAATTTTTTTTTATAATAACGAAGTCTTTATTTCAGAAAGAAATAGTCCCTCTGATCTGCAGGCATCACTAAACCCTTAAAATAAATGGAAAATTATTTAAATGTCCATTTTTAATCTTTCCGGAGTTTTATGTATTCATTTATTTATTTATTTGTTAAACTTGCGTATGGGACCAGCAACATTCTAACAATTTATTCCTAAAAAAATGTAAAAAGTTTTTTGCATCATTCTTTGTATTTTGTTTTTGATTTTGAATAGAGTTATAAAACTGATTGTATATTTTAATTTATTACAATTTTTTGTGAGTGATTTTGGTTTTCTAGCTTTTGATGTTAAGGAAGCAGTTTTAAACTATTCATTATATTCAACTCTAAGTAACATTTATTCTGAAATATCCCTCCCCCCCCCTTCCAACATTTTTTTATGCAAACCATATGCGTTCAAAATGCTGATGTGTAGAAAATGAAAGAATACTTCCTAATAATATTCATCTAAGTTTTTTATAAGTTTTATTTAAATTTATGGAAACACAGCGACGGATGTCTGACAGCCTGACGAGTGTAGACGGCGATCGTTTCTAATTGAGTGGGAAAATTACAGCAGCATAAAATACGACTCCGCACGAGTTATCTCGTTTGGGCACAGTTTGACTGCCTTAGCGAGATCGAATTAACTCGATTATACATTTTAAGGCTCGAGTTTACAACTTTATTTCGAACCATCGTGCCGTCACACTTTCTCACTGACTACGTGGTTTGAGCTACTGTACAATGTTTTAAAATTTTAGAAAAAAAAAAAAGAATTTTTTTTAAGAAAACGTAGGGTTTTTTTCAATTTCTACAATTAACTCACACTCTCTATTTATTTATTTATTTGTTTGTTTGTCTGTTTATTTATTTATCTTGGTGGAATTTTCAATCGTTAAAAAAATACATTTTAAAGCGCTCAATTGAGCTAAAATTTTATATACATGATTATTTTGGATGACAATACAATAATTTAATTATAATTAACAAAAATTAATTGATTAAAACTAATTATTAAGGAATTACAAACACAGCCACATTGACGACTTAGTGACCATTTTGGTGACTTGTGTCAAAACGTGAAAAGGTTTTTTTCTCACGTTTTAAGGCATTCAGTTGAACTGAAATTTTATATGCACGAGATTGTTTTGGATGACATTACGATAGTTTAATGATAATTAATAAAAATTAATTACCACTTAATGTTGTGATTTTATTCTATGTATATACATTTTTATGTCAATTGTAACTATTTAATAAAAAGTAGCTGAAATAAAAATTTTCTTTGTTGATCTAAGTAGGAATTGACTTAATTTTTTTTTATGATACTTTTTTGTTTTTTAACTTTCTTTGTATTAGCATGCAAATTTTAAGGTTCATCTGATTGGAAAATGCTTTTATAATATCGATTAGTTTCGTCACCTTTTCCTTTTTATCAAGCTGTTTCCTAAATAGAAGGTCGCAATTAAACACAAAACATCGGCAGCTGAGAGATAAAAACACTATCGTGACATCGAGAACGATAACAATTCGTAATCTCAACACCAGGAACTTAAATGCACAGAGACAAAACAAGACGAAACTTTTAAATTAATTTGGATTAGATTATAAAATATCGTATCACAAAAATTTTTTGCAACATACGAAGCAAACACGTTTTTAATACAATGTGTCACAAATGTGATAAAGAAACGCTTTGCGTTTGTGTGTGTGTGTTTTGTTGGATTTGAGAATAGGTGCATCCTAAATTATTTACTTTAAAAAAAAAACAGCTGCTTTTTCAGTGGTTGGGAGAGTCGGAGAGACATTTTTTTTCTCCCAATTCCTTTTTTTCAAATTTTTTAAAACTGTTTTAGTTTACTAAGCTTTATAACATTGAAAAGGAATTCTACAACATGAAAAAATATGCACTCTTTATTCCTAAATGGTTTCTTTTTGACAGTTTATATAGTTTCAAAAGGCGATACAAAAATTCTTTTTTAAAAATTATTTCTCAAGGTATTCGACTAGGTTCGGAGCCGTGATTTTTCAAAAGCGTAAAAACGAATATTTTTTTAATACTTAATGTCATTTAGATTAGAATACGCGGATAAAATTATTTTGAGAATATTATTACAATAAAAAAATTAGTTTTAATGCAATATTTTGGCAAAAAAATTAACTTAGAGAGAATTATCTTTTTTTTTCTAAACATTCTCCTTTTATGAAAAATACTTCTATAATAATAATAATATTTTACTTATATATAGCTAAGACTTCTCCAGAGGGTATAAGCTACGACTTTTGAAAAATTCCCATTATTTTTAGAGTTGCTACCAATTGAAATAATTATCAATATTTTTCTGTTAAAATTTCTGCATTCTGTTGTATTAAAGTATGAATAAATCCTTTTAAGTAATACATTTCAAAACACCTTAGTTCAGGCTCTGTACAGAGGCAAAATATTCTTACAGAAGCATTTTCCATAACAGAAGAATATTTGGGAAATGAATAATTCTGTGTGCTTTTTTTGTCAAAATATTGCATTTAAATCATTTTAAATTTGTAATAATATTCTTAAGACTATTTCATACGTGTCTTGCAATCTAGATGACCCTAAATATTAAAAAAAAAAACATTTGTTAATACGCATTTGAAAAATCCAGGTTCCGAACTTAGTCGGATATTTTAAGATGTTTTTTTTTTTGTCTAAAAATTAAACTCAGTGACACAACAGCCAAACAGGGCCAAAATCTACTGCCCATCTTAATTTTTAGGACTTTTGGCCAGAGGTGCATGAGCAGATGTTTCGGTCAGTCTGATGCGAAACCCTCAGTGTAAAGTTCCCAAGCAGACTTGGTATTCATTTATCGACCCACTGAAGGGATGGAAAGCTGAGTCGACCCTACCCAGCTTGGGGTTTGAACTCCAGAACTATGGCGTGTTAGTGAGACACGATTCCACTCAGTATCTATTTTGGCTAATATCGACAAAAAAACTTCTTTGACAAATTGTCTGTTTACTAAATCATAAAAGCATAATTTGAATACTTGGCAATATAGCAGTGAAAAAATGGACGTGAATACTCGAAGGATATTTCCCTTAAATTCAAAATTAAAAGTTAAAAAAGAAAAGTCTCCCTCCCTCCAAGTCAGCATTAGTTTACATGTCCAAAAAAATTTAAACTTTACTGTACTGTAGTTTTGTTGAATTAAAAAAAGGAAACGATGCTTAAAATGTAATATTCTTTGATACTTGCGTACTATCGCAACAATGCCAACGTTCAAGTTGGCAAACCCGATTTCACATGTGTCGTGCGTGCTGTATTTGCGACCATGCGCTTTGTTTCATGTTATGCGTCAATACGGTTGCGATAATACTAAGTACCCATTCTTCATGGTACGATTTACGCAAAAACTTTTAATTCAAGAATTTTCAAAATTTTTTTGATTACCTCCTCTATGTGTATACTATGTAAAACAGATTTTGTGCTCAAAATTTCATAAACAGCTAGTCATTTAATTTTTTAAGGAAAAAAATTGTGAGGTGATTTTAAAATGCTACACCTCCTAAAAAATTTAAACCCCACCGAAAGTTTTCCCCCCTGTATTCACTGGGTTAAGAGAAAGTTATGTTGTTTTTTAACACGTGCACTTTAATGCTTTGTTGATTATTAGAAAGAAATCGGATCCTATTAAAACCGGTTTAAATCCCACAATACCCGACTTTCATGTTTTTTCCGAAAAGCATGTTCAAAACCTTAAAAACTTCTGTCTACTTGAACATTTGTGTGAATTTGAGGAAGCGATGAAAAATACATGCACCAATTGATTTCGTAATGCTCTTTTCTCTTTGCCTCAGGATGGACGCTTGCAGTGAGCGCAGTGTGCCCTACCTGCTGGATGAGGCAGTGGCAGGATACCTGGAGGAGCGGAGGTTCCCACGCGCGGAGACATGCGTCGTGTGCACAGTGGCAGGGGGGTGCCTGGCCACCTGCGGGCTTGTGCTCATTGGGCTGCATTACACCCTTGAAGCCCGCCCCGGTTTCCAATCCCTCCTGTCGCAGATCGCCTCACCCCCGCTGCTGGGACTGCTCTTGCTGGTGTTGGCAACTTTACTGCCCCTGAGTGCCCTGCTTGCTTACGCCGTGTGGCGCGTCTCTAGGGTTCTGGACATGGCGCACCGATTCCGACAGCTATGTGCCTACGAGGAAGTACGCCAGAGCGTGCGCTCGAGAAGAGGGGACTCGAATCCGCGCCTCTACCCGACTAAGTGAGGATGGAATAGAAGGCTTTCTTACTTCAGAACTGTGAAAAAGGATGGAACCTCTTCCTCATCGAAGAGAATCATAGGACACATGCAAAATCCAAAGTCATGGCCTGGTTATAAAAATTCATTAGAAAATAACCCTCTAATATTATAATGTAATTTTTGTATCATTAGTAGGTCAGCTTTTTCCCAGTGGTCGAGTGGTAGCGTATCACGCTTCCAGCTACGGGTCTCGTGTTCAAAACCCGAGGTAGGCATGATCTACTCAGCGTTTCATCCCTTCAGTAGGTCGATGAATTGAGAACTAAACAATGGAGATTTCGCGTCAGACTCACCACTTGACCGAAACATCTGTACATGCACCCCAGCGCCTATAATCAGGTAAACTGAGATAGGCACAGTAAGCCTTGGCCCTTATGGGCTGATGCGCCAATGAGTTCAGTTCATATATTTTATTCACATAAAGGACACTTTGATTAACATGCACCATTGTGTTCCTCGAAGCCAAGTGGATGAGTAGTAGTGTTTTGCGCTTCCACACCTCAAGTTCAGGGCTCAAATCCAAGGCTTGGCAAGGTCGACTCAGCTTTACATCCCTTCAGGGGGTCGATAAGATGAGTACCAAGCTTGCTTGAGAACTAAACAATGGTGATTCCGCGTCAGACTGCCCACCTGACCAGAACATCCACTCATGCACCTCAGTACCCAAGGCCACGAAAACCGAGAGGGCATCAGAAAGCCTTGACCTTTATGGGCTGTTGCTCTACTGAATTTAGTAATTGGTTAGTTTTAGCTATTTTTCTTTTTCTTTTTTTTGTGCTGTAGATGGTGTGAATGCTCCTTCAAGAGTGACTCATAGGAACATTTATATGGAAGACATATTTTGTCGGAATGGCATCGATTTAAGAGAAAGCCCAATGTGCGCCTTGGTTTCACGAAACGAAATCGTTCGTAAATTTTCAGCGTAAATTTAGACATTATGGATGCAGCCCTTCTGAGGCAAAATTAAGAAAGCAATGGTATGAAATGTTTAAAGAAACAGACGTGTTTAGAATATTCCTAAAAAATGGCAGGCCTAGTGTGAGTAAAGCAAGGCAAAAAGTTCGGCAACTGTTTCAGCATAATCTTAAAACAACTTATAAGGCCTCACGTGAGCTAGCTTCAAATATCACAAACAAGTTTGGTAAGAATTGTACATAAAAGGCTTAGTTTGCATGCTTATAATGTTCAAAATATGTTAAAGAATACTTGGCGGGAACTGTAATACCACTTATGGACTTTCGCCTAACAAAAGAACACGTGTAGAAATTAGCTGAGGTAAATGGTTTGATAAGAAATTCATAAAAGTATCCAAACAAACGTATGTCTACTTATAGTAATAGTTAGAGCACAATATATATATATAAATATTTATAATCAGGACAAGACTTTGGGTTCACTTTTAAATCTTTTTCTACATAGGTGTTTGGATTGAAATATATAGATGTTTCTACATTTCTTAGAATCTCTGTCTTCGTCGGATCATTTTTTTAACTTGTGTAATTTTTAGCTATGACAAGATTGCATCTTTTTTAGGATGACAAGATTGTTATTATTTTAGGATGCTAAAATACAAAATAACAATAGAAACGATTGTACTACTGAAATCCAAAAGAGAATTACTATGGCTAATAGATGTTTTAATGGAATACGAAAATATATAAAATCAAATTTAATCAAAAGAAAAACAAAACGGTTTTACTGTATAAAAGTATTTTAAGATCAGTATTATATAACTTATTCATGTGAAACTTGGTCCATGTCTTGAACAGATGAGACGATAAGTATCTACGAAAGGAAGATTTTAACATTTATTTTTGTAGGAATTATGGAATATGGAATATGGCGAAGAATATCAAAATTAGAGCTCTATCAATCATATAAAGAATCTGACATTGTTAGCTTCATAAAAATACAATGAATTAAATGGGCAGGTCACGTTATCAGAACGAAGGAAGACCGCACCATTAAAAAAGTCTCCAATGCTCAACCAATTGGCTTACGAAGAAAGGGTTGGCCAAATCTGAGATGGATTAGAAAAATATCTCCTAGTTTTAAGAACTAGGAGTGGAGAACACTAGCAGGAAGAAGGCTGGCCTGGAAAAGGCTTCTTGAGAAGGCCAAGGCCCACCCTGGGTTGACGTGCCACTGAAGAAGGAAGGAAAAATACAAAAGCTATTTTAGCATCCTGAAATAATGGAAAAAAATTAGAATTCATTAAAAACATGCAATTTGAGACTTTGACTTCAGAGAAGTTGACAATTCTGTGAAAACTGTGCTTTTCTATACCCCACATTTTAAATCTTTTTTCGAAAGTGGGACCATTATAGGAATTGATCCATACTGTTATTTTCTCTTAATGAAAAATCACGATAGGAGGAAAGAGATCCTATTTAAATATCTCCCATGATATATCTTCATTGGTACTCCTAACATGATCGTAAAGATTTAACTGTAATGAATTCTTCGCATTATTTTCACCTCTGCTTTCCACAAATAAAATGTACTCAAAATTCGACTTTTATTAAACATTTTTCTGCGTACCATTGGTTTATTTTGTGTTTGTATTTTCCTGTTTGTGGGAAACATTTTCCTCACCGAAAGGGAAGCGATCCTTCTATCCATTGTAAGTAGGACAGGGCTTCTCCTATTTCAATATTGCGACACAGTTTTCAGCGCCTCCCCTCAATGCATTGAATGCAGTAATAATGCATAATAATAACAATAGTTGACACTAAAGCTAAAAAGCGATCTTAATTATAATCTGAATAAATTATCAAGATAAGTACTACATTTTGTATCTGTTACTTTTAAGGGATATAGATATTTAAAGTAAGCTTCTTTTAAGTGTTACCTATTTTATATATATATATAAGTAAACTACTTTTCAATAATAGGATAAAAGTATTATGTTATTTTTCTTTTCTGATTTTTAAAATGGGGCAGATTGCAAAATAATTTTTAATTAAATTTTTATACCAAAGGAAAATTAGTAATAAATGCCTTTTTGAATTTTGACCAGGGATGGAAGATGCAATGAAAACCAAAAGCACAATAGCACTATTACTATTTCCAACTTTCCACCTTTGTGAAACTGGATTTTCTGTGGTGGCTGCTTTGGTGAGTGATATAGTGGTGAATATAGTTCTCAGCTAAATATAGAAAGAGTGTCAATTTTTCTAATCTTCCTTTGAAAAACTTTGCTCTACAAGGCAAGCCCATAGGAGTCACTTGTAATTATTAAGCTTGTTTTTAATTTCGAACTGATAAATTAGTTATCAATATACAATGTACAGTACCGATACATTATATACAGTATATAATAACAGTGTAAATGTGTAGAGTTCAATTTTTATTATGTTAGAATATTTATGTATATTGCTTTGCTTCCTTTCAGTAAATTAATAATTTTTTAAAAATAATCTTTTATTTTCAACTTTTTAATAGGCTATTGCCTTCCAAGCAAGGCTATCAGGCCCCCTAGGGGCACATCCCCCAGTTTAAGAACCACTGGAGTAGTCAAAAAGTTCTCGGAATAGGTGAGTTATAAATTATATAAAAATAGAATGGTAATTTTTAATCTTATTAGACTTCAAAGTTCTGTCCTCCTGCATCCACATGATTATTTCAGCGTTCCTAACACTCCTGGGATCCATTTTTGAGAGATCTTTTAGTTGTTTCGTCACATTTTTAATCGGGTTTTGTCCAAGCAAAGTTTCTTTTTCCTTGGTGATGTTTTTGCTTTACATTCACTTGACTGACGTTTTGTGTGAGGGTTGTTAGCAAAGCACCATGTCTCATCACCGGTCACGATTTTCTGTTGTTGTTTCTTATGCCAGACAGATCGACAGAAACATCTACATTAAATCCACGAGCCCGTGTGTTTTTAAACAATGAAGAACTGTAGTAGGATTTGAGAGCAGCTGGCTCTTATGGCAACCAATACAAGCCAAGATGTGGGCAGGAGTGGCTTGGGTCACATTGAAATTTGGGCAAGGAGGGTAAACTTTAAAACCCGCCACATTCTCAACCAAACGAGTCATGATGAAGGTGAAAGTTGCAGCTTCATGAGGTCCAAGACCGTGAAGCACCAAAGATTGAAGTCTAACTTTGCCTCATGCGTGCAATGCATTTTTGGAATGTACTTCACGTCTTGGACACCCCCCCTACAAGGAGAATACACTCCCAATGTACTTCGCCCATTCCGCCCAGGAACACTTTCCCGCAGCGATAAGGCAGAAATTCAGGACTTAGGGAGACGATTTTCTTCAACAAGCTGTCATCTTCACCAGCCATGTCAATCCAATCCCTGAGCGTGTTCACTCTCATTTCTTTTGTTCAGGTGAAAACCTTTTTAGAACCATGTGCAAACACGATACACTGTAAGCGACTTCCCCCTGAAGTCGCTTCCTCATTGTCCTGCCTACCTAAAGATGTGGGAGGGAACAAATCATGACCAGAACTTTCCTTAAATCTAATTTATTATTATTCAATTGTACTAGTCAACCACAAAGTAAACTACAAAAGGAAGCCCCAGGAGTGATATAAAGAAAGCAACAACCCTAAATGAATAAGCGCACGCAATCAGATCAATTTAACCTTAATCAATTCCTAATCCACTAATTTGGTAGAGTTGCAAAACTCCGTCTTTAAGACCAGTTGCGTAAATCTCCCCCTAGGAACGCTGCATTCAGATGCTCCGCTCCTTCTCTCCTACAATTACCAAATTCTAACTTTATATACTCTAACAAATTTGCATATCAGGGTTTCTTCTTGAGAGGGATAGCTGTGAATTAAACGTGAATGCTAGCCCAAAGATTCCCCAAGATGATTAGTTGGTGAAGGTCGCGTAAAGACCCGTCACAACACGTTAAAATAATCGTGAAGAATGTTGGGAACACTTCCATAGGAACTCCACATTCAGAGTTAATAACATCAATGTTTATGCGTCTGTCTACATGCACGTTTTCTCGAACGCTCTCAACATTCATATCTGTGGTTGAAGAGGGGCACCCAATCATCATTTCGGTCATCTTCGATGTCTGTGCAACTTTCACGAAAACGCTTATGCCACTCGCACACAGCCGTTCTTTTCTTCATGGCATCGTTTTCGTATACTTACTTCAGCATCTCGAATGCCTCAGAAGATAATTTCTCGAGAAAAACGTAGAATTCGAGGTTTGCATGCTTCTTCGAAAACGACATTTTAGAATAGAAAATTCGCTTTGTCAAAAATAATCTGCAGCTAACGCCGAACAGTATCAGAAATGAATTTCAGACAGCTCTGTGTTTTCCTTATCAGTGCTGCCAACCTCTAAAAGAGACATTTTTCCTCTAACGTATACGTGTGGGAATGTAGTGATCATATTCTGGGAACTTTTTAATTCTGCTACTATTTCTCAGTGTATGCTTTTGAGGCAGACACCAGATGCTTTGAATTAACAGTAAAGGTATTAACAATGAATAATATTAAAAATATTTTTACATAACCACTGTTGATTTCACTGCTATCTCACAACTAAAAATTTACGCAGAATATATACTGCGCGATAACTATTAAAATTGCGTTCAATGACCTACTCCTTTGCATATCTACTATACCATATATGCATATATACCATACATCATTTGCATACATACCATATTTGCACATACCACTAACTATCCATTTTGAATGTACAGTGTCCAGAAACTCAGTGTCAAGTGGACATGGGGAAAAGGGGGACTCATATCTGTTCTGTGAAAAATAAAAAACAAAATCTCTATCATTTTTTTTTGAATTAAGAAGAGCATACTTTTGAAGATTTGGAAAATGGAAATCCTTCATCACATCATTAGTTACTGAGACCCCCCACAAATTTTAGAATCTTATAATGATTTTTTCACTTATGTGATCTGAAATAGCCGTGCTATTAATCGCAGTCACAAGTCTGGCAAAAATCTTTTCGTGTTTTGCTAAAATTAACATAGGTTTCAGGTGTTTGAGAAAATAATGCCATCTAACTTTGACTGTTAGTTTTTTATTTTTGTAAAATATTTATTTCACATTTTGATAGTAGAAAAAATTAATGCAATATATATGTTTATTTACCACATTGTACCCTTTACTGAAATTAAGGCAATTTTTCTTTCTAACTCGAAAAGTTTGAAAAAATATACGAATTGCTACACGTACAAAAATATGGGATGTATATAATCGATGCTGTTCAGAGGTTGTTAAATCTGAATATAGAAACATTCTCAATTGATAAGTATTTCAAATTTAGTTTTTAACAATAGGGGTCAGTAGGTGGCTTTGAATTAAATTTAATTTTCTTATAAGGGAAAAAACTTTTCAAAAACTGATTGCAAAAATGTTTTATTCAATTCTTCTAATGATTTGAGAGTAAAAATTTCGTTTGACACATTCATGGCAGTCTCTCTGTCGGACTTCATTTCACGAACTGAAACTTTTAAGAAGTCCGCGCTTCCCTTGCTCATCCACACGTGTCGATTCACTTCATAGTTTAACTTCAGTTCATCATCAGATGTCATGCTAAGGCGGTTTCCTCCTCCGGGCGGACAGGGGGTGGGGGTGGCAGCTGGGTCGTAAGACTGGTCCCCAAGGCACGGGAAGAGCGGTGACGCCATGTGGAAGACCTGCGCCTCGAGTATGCCATGCGCAGAACAGACTGAACCTGCGAAAAAATATTGTTACGAATTTTGTGTAAAATAGTGTAAATAATTTGTATTTGGATGTGTAATGCATTTATTTATATTACTCTCTCTCTCTCTCTATGTTATATTTATTTAATGTTAAAATTGTTATATTCACACAAGCAACACCTTTCCTTACATTATAATGGCGATTCAATGGAAACTTGGTGAGATGGTGCTAGAACCAAGTTGGCATAATTTTTGGCAACCATGTTGGTGATTTGGTCATTTGGGGACCACTTTTGGCGAGTTCGGTACCCTATGGATTCTTCTATAAATTAGTGGAAAAATACATTACTTTCAAGACCTATGACGGAAGCGGATCTTTCTCAAAGGATCCGCGAAGCCTATAAAAAGAGAGATAGATGCTCGCCGAAACTGAGTCAGTCTTGTTTTGATTAGTGATTATAGTCAGTATTGTTTTGATTAGTGATTATAGTCAGTAATGTTTTGACTAGTGATTACTAGTCTTGCCTTGACAGTGAAGAGTCGATTAAAGATTAGCTCGGCTGTCGAGTAGGACGAGCGGTGTTTGTGAATAATCTTTTACATACGTGTATTTTAGTCAAATACACATATTTAAAAGATTACTTTGTGTTTCAAAGACTTAAGTTTCATTGTGTCTGAGTGCTTTTGAAGGTGTGAAGACCCTTTGAGATTTATTCTGCGAATATTGCTATTGAATCCTGTATTTCAAGGATTGATATTTCGACAATAAGTTCTCATCGCTCTTAAAGAACTGTCTTTCTCTTTGCGATTCATCTGCATAAAATCCTCGAACCCCGATCTGCTTAACAATATGATTGCATTTCGTTCAAGAGCAAACCTTTGGGTAAGACTAAATTAAAACTATACCACTTGTAGTTCCTGAAACATTTTTCCCTAGTAAAAATCCTTCGAAATATTATCAGTTATTTTTTTTTAAAGGAACCAGTTATTTTTGGTTCTTGTAATATATGAGTGATACAAAAGGTTTAAGGTATCCGAACACGTTCGGAGTACTTTTTTGAAAACAAAATAGCATATTTAAACATTATAAATGCTTTTTAGGACTCAATACCAATAAATTCTAATATTTAACTATATATATATATATATATAGTATAATAAAATAAAAGTGAAGAATAACTAGAACCCACAGTGTTAAGAAGTAAGAAATTGGAATTCAGCAGACACAACAAATGTAGATACAAAAAAGTCATTGGACTAAACTGGAGACCTATTAGGACTTCTAAAGCTGTCGCTGAATTAGGCCAGTGAATTAGGATTAAGCAGTGCTTTGTGGATCCAACCTTTCCCGTACAGCAGAAATTTTCGACATAATAGAAAAAAAAACAAAGTTGAAAAGTTAAGCCTAAAACAACACGTGGTTGTAGAACCTAATAAAATCATAAAAAGAAATTGAGAAAAGAGAACAATAATGAATCTATCAAGGAGAGGAATAATAATAATAATAATATATATATATATATATATATATATATATGTAATTATTCTCTCTCTAGCAATCTTTTGTTAACTCTTTTTACTATTATTTAAACAAACTAATTCTTTGGTTCGATAATAACACTTTAATCTTAATCGTAATCGGCTAGTCCAAATTCCCTGTTCCACTCATTCTATCCATTTAGAACTACTATTGTATAATAATCACGCGCTTGTCGCTGCCGGTATAAAAGCGAAAATATTGTGTAATCGCTCTTTTTGTCTTTATGTTGTGTCCGTCAAGATGTCGCTTCTGTTATATGTGTCTGTTTTCGTGCTCTTAACAAATAGATGTGAAATATAAAGGTGATTGACCATCTACGTTATGTGTGTGTAAAAAAATCAGATGAAAATTTGTTCTCAGAGAAGATGTTTTCACTAAACCAGATATGACAACAAACCAACACCGGCCAACGCTACTACAATATATTATATATATATATAACAATATTTAAAATTAATTACCTAAAATTTACAAAAATCACAATTATAAGTGACGTTATAGAAATATTTTTAAAAAGCTTCAAAGCAATTAGAGAAAAAAGTACTAAACTTATAGTAGTAAAAGTACACTGCTGGACAATTGCTAAGGACAGATCACAAATTGCTATGCAGCATAACATTAAGCGAGACATGAGGCCTAGTAGGATAAAATATAGTTGCCACACTGTTCAGACATTAGAATAAAGAATATTTATTGTTCTGGAAAGTACAAAAGCTGTGAAACATCTGAAAGAAAAAAAAATGTTCATTTGATCTGCGTACGCAGAAATGGAACAATGCATCTAAAAGTCAGCAGGCACCTTAAAGAAAGGTATCAGTGCGGGATATGTCCACCGTGGAGTGTGATGCAACATTCCACACGTCGTACCATACTTTGCACAACATTATCCAGCAGCTGTTGAGACAATTTATCCCATTCCTCTGTGAGTGCACGGATGAGAGTGTTCTTGTTTGTCGGAGGATAGTTTCGACCAGCAACTTGCCTCCCCAAAGCAACCCACACATTTTCAATGGGGTTTAGATCTGGATAACGCGCTGGCCATACGAGACGTTGAATACCCTCGCTGTCTAGACAATTCTGAACAGCGAGTGTTCAATGACATGTTGCGTTGTCGTCCATAAAAACAAATTTATCACCGACAGCACCACGGAAAAGACGAACATGAGGAAGTAGAACTTCATCAATGTATCGTTGGTCCGTCATAGTCCCATTCGCAACCACATGTAGGCGCGTGCGGCCATTGATCATGATGCCGGCCCACACCATGATACTGCATGTCGGATATGGGTCCTTTTCCTGGATATTTTCTTTACGATAAGCAGTACCACTCTCGCGCCAGATCAGTTGGCGTCTACAATCCGATGACAGACTGAACCTACTCTCATCTGAGAATAGTACGCATGCCCAGTCCTGTTCAGTCCAATTGTGATGCTCACGACACCATTGCAAACGGGCAGTACGGTGCTGTCTGGTCAATGGGACACACACAACAGGTCTGCGTGCGTATAGTCCTCCTCCCCTCAAACGTCTGGCAACAGTTTTTCGGGAGATCTGCTTTCCTGAGGCAGCAAGAAACTGATTTGCCACCTGCTGAGCTGTGGTGCGCCTGTTTCTTTTTGCTGATATTACGATATATCTGTCTTCTGCAGGCGTCGTACTTCTAACACGACCTCCCCCGTGCTGTCTACTACACATTCCAGTAGTTTTAAATGACTTCCACAGCCGTGAAACAACGCTGTGAGCGATGTCGAACTCCCTGGCAACATCTGTTATTTTTCGCCCTTCTTCGATCTTTCCAATAATTCGGCCACGCATGAAATCATCTATGTGATGTCGGGAAGACATGCCAAAAATTTTAAGTTCGTCTATTAAATCTTTCCTGTAAAACTTTGACTTGAAACAACAACTGTCCACACGCGTCAAAACCTTTAAAGCTCTTATGAACGCTATCACGGGATGAACAGACGTGGAAAAAAAATTTGCATACTCATACTTCTTCTTACTAATATTCCGCACTTCTTCTAATTTTCCACATTTTGCTTCCTTTCATTTTGTGGTTGCTATGGATCATAGTGTTATCCGTCCTTAGCAATTGTCCAGCAGTGTATAACTAAAGCAAATTAGATGCATTTATCTAAAAAATGTACTAAAATTTTAATGTTTTATTAAAATGTGAAAATTTTAGAGCTGATTGAGTATACATTGTAAGAAATGCGACATTATTTATGAGACCATTATTTAAATAACATAACCATAACTCAAAAAATATTCATACAATAAGAAATACTTTAGCATATTCTCTAAAAAGTAACATAAATATCAGGTTAAAAAAGTTTAACAGAAATACATTTGTAACATTTTGAGTTATCAGACTCGCCATGATAGATTTTGAGCAATTTAAATGCCCACTTATGGTAGATCAAAGACCCACTTCCGAGTTTTCTAACTTTATAAAATTGATTGTAACTTGGCCTCTAATTAGTGTTGAACAAGTATGTTTAGTTAAGCCAAAAGTAGCTCTATTCAATACAATAGAAAACAAATAGCGCCGTTAGTGACTTTTGTCTCTCACCACTTGATCTATGATAGTTTGAGGAAACTTTATGAGTGATTTACTCCTGACACATATTATTTCCCTCCAATGCTGCTCCGTACACACAAAGTGCTTCTCTATACAGCCCTCACGCATACCGTCCGCTTGTCCAGTATGGGGATACACTGCTAAAACTAACATTAATATTTTAGATACTCTTCAAAATTCTGCTACCTGAATGATTGTAAAAGCCACCAGATACATGAGAAATGATGACATCCGGAAAGCCATTAAAATTAAAAGCTTTAAATCTCATATTCAAAAGATTGCAAGAAATTTCTTTGATTCTTTACCTCATACCATCAATTTAAATATGTTAAATCAACAAATTATAATCCTAATATTTCTACTAAAAGTCCGAGAAGGATTCTTCTCGATTCTTATAATCCACCTTAAATTATAAATTTTCAGTACAATTTTTATTCTTGCACATTCTCTGCTATTATTTTAATCTTTATTTTATCGTATTTCTCACAACTGGACTTGGCCCGCCCCATCATATTAAGTTTCTTTACAAAAGATTTAAGCAGCCAACGAGAGTCATTTTCCTCACACGCTACGATCCAATCTGAGAGCGACTCTCTCCCATGCACCAGAACAGTTCAAGAAATTTGGAACTTTTCCGAACGATTCGCTCAGCTAATCAGAAGCGTCCTTCTCCCAGCATGAGAACTTAAACAATCACTCCACATCTATCTATCAGATATGGGGTGAAGGGCCAAAAGCACCCAAATGCATGTTAACAGCACCAAAGGCTGCTCCGTATAAATTAGTTGATGCTCTAAAACTTTCTAACTGGAAATTTCTGTGAAGTCACTTGAATTGCTGTATCTCATCCTTTCGCATGTATTTTCAGGTTAAAGAGACTTCCCTATGTAACCTCTATATACAGGATGGAACAACCTAAAGATTCAGATTTGCATAGCAAACCATGACCGAAAACGTCTTCGTTCGGTGCTAGGTGGTGGTGTTCACAAGACCATACGGAAAAATATACCTGAATTTCTACAGTGATTTTAAGACGATTCGTATATATATATATATATATATATATATATATATATATATATATATATATATATATATATATATATATATATATATATATATATATATATATATGTATATATATATATATATATATATATATATATATATATATATATATATATATATATATATATATATATATATATATATATATATATATATATATATATAAATAAAGGAGAAAAGCGACTCACTCACTCACTGACTGACTCACTGACTAATCATGATATCTCCGGAACTATTAAACCCACAGACTTGAAATTTTGTAGGTAGGTTCCTTTCATGGAGTAGACGTCAGCTAAGAACAGATTTTGCAAAGTTCGAACCCCAAAGAGCGTTACGGGGGTTTAATCGGCGTTATAGATAATTATTTCCATTACTAAACTATTAGATGTACAGTCGTGAAACTTGGTACACAGATTTCTTTCATAGAGTACAGATCCTCTACAGAATGGCTTTTGTGAAAATCGACTCCCAAGTGGCGTTATAGGCAATTAACTCTTTTTTTAAACTATTAGGCGTAAAATCCCGAAATTTAGTAAGCTGATTCCATTCATTGAGTAGAGATCCGCTATAAGATGGGCTTTGTGAAAATCATTTCCCAAGTGGCGTTATAGATAATTATTTCCATTTTTAAACTATTAGACGTACAGTCTTAAAATTTGGTAAGCGAATTCCTTTCATGGTGTAGAGATCCTCTACAAAATAGTTTTGGGTAAAATTGATCCCCAAGGCTCACTGAGGGGGATTAAAGGGCGTATATATATAATAGATAAATATTTCCACTTTTCAACTAATAGAACCACCTGCTTGAAAATTAGAAGATTGTTCCGTTCATGGAATAAAGTTCCTTTTACAAAGATTTTTGTGAAAACGGACCCCCAAAGGAGTGGGTTTGTGAGGGATTAAGGTGTGTTATAGAAAAATTCCTGTTTTTGAATTTAACTCATTTACTTGAAATTTGTTGAGCACTTTTCTTTAGTTGAATAGAGTTCCACTAAGAATGGATTTTACGAAAATCAACTCCAGGGGGGAAGCGGGGAGAGCTATTGGGGCGTATTGATAGACAAAATTCCCGTTTTTGAACTGCTAAGACTATAATAATAAAATTTGGTTTGCATGTTTCTGTTTTGTTGAATTGGAATCCGCTAAGAATGCTGTCAACGAGGTATTGATGATAAAAATTCCGTTTTTGCTCTGTTAGATTTAGACTTGAAATTTAGCACGCATGTTTATTTTATGGAGTAGAGATCCACTGAAAGTTGCTTTGGTGGAAATCCACTTGATTATTAGGTAAAGTGAGCGAAAAAAATGATTTTACTTCTATTTTATATATAAATAGAAATTAGATATTATAATTTATGTTCTTTTTATATCAAGGGGCGAGAGTGTAACAGCTATAAATAGATTTTTCAATACAATCAAATTCTTAGTGTTAGATATCAAAAATTCATATGTATGTAAACAGTATACATATATACAACATCGTGAAATACCCAGTGAAGCGGGTGGGTAACGGCAAGTCTATCTATATTCGCGGTACTTCTACTAAGCCTCTTGGTGAAACTATCCTTTAACTGTAATTTCAGTTTAAAAACCGCTTTCCATCGAGATGATTTGATTTGATACAAATGTAACTGTTATTTAAAACCTGACATTGGGGTGTATGTAGTTAAAAGGGAAATCTCGAAGCAGTAGAAAGTGATTTGCGACTAGGAAGTCGTGCTGCTTGAAATTATATCCGTCTTAGAATCTACCGGGAGTTGTGGAAGGAAATACTAGTGTACCTGTATCAAGCTATTGTGGTTCGAGAAAGACTTGAGTAAGGATACGATCCGAGATAAGTCATTTTGAATAATCTGATGTTAGATTAAGATTTAAGATTACTCCCGAGGCTAAGCAATAAGGTTGCAAATCATTCATAAAGTGTTAGATCTAATTGGCCGAATCGAATTAGCTCCACATTGAGTGCCAATGTAAAAGTCTCGCCTGCGCGCCCAGAGATGTGAGAGAAAAGGAAAGAAGACTAGCATGTTCAAAATCCTTCAATTTTCACTTATGGACAAAAAAATTAGCGCACCAGGAAGGAGTCGTCAAAATAAAACGAAATTTTACACACGCAATAAATTCTTTAATATACGAGGGATATTCGGAAACTAAGGTCCGTTTACTTATAAAACATAAAACATTACAGATTTTTTCACAACACTTTACATTTTAAATTCCTTACATGTGTCTCTATTTTTCTACATACTTTCCATGTTTGTTTAAACATTTGTCATAACGTTCTACGAGCTTCTGTATGCCTTCTTCGTAGACGTCTGCCGCCTGTGAGGATAACCAGTCTTGAACTTCTTCTTTCACCTCGTCAGCTGCGTCGAAGCGCTTGCCGCCGAGAAACTCTTTTAGGTTGCGGAATAAGTGAAAATCACTCTGAGCCATGTTTGGACTGTATGGTGGGTGGACAATCTGTTCCCATCCAAAAGATCTGATCAGATTTTGTGTGTTAATGGCAGAATGGGGTCTGGCATTGTCATGCAGCAACACAACTCCAGACGTCAGAAGACCACGTCGCTTATTCTGTATCGCACGTCTAAGTTTAGTTAGGGTAGCGCAGTAAGCGGCTGCATTTATTGTTGTCCCTTGCTGCATAAACTCGACTAACAAGACTCCATGTCTATCCCAAAACACGGTTGTCATAACCTTGCGTGTTGAGATTGTCCGCTTGGCCTTGACTCTGACTGGTGAATTTGTGTGACGCCATTCCATTGACTGACGTTTAGACTCTGGGGTTATGTGAGAAACCCACGTCTCGTCCCCTGTGACAATCCTCTCTAAAAATTTATCACCTTCTTTATGATATCGATCCAAAAAATCAAGAGCACAAGCCATTCTTTTCAGTTTGTGTTCCTCAGTAAGCAGCCTGGGAACCCAACGTGCACACAATTTGCGAAATTTCAACTTTTCGGAAACGACTTTGTGCAAAGTTGTTCTACCCACATTCGGAAATTCCAATGCTAAAGTTGAAATTGTGAATCACCGGTCTTCACGAATCTTTTCATCCACGGCTTTGACCAAATCATCTGTGATCACTGATGGTCGACCGGAACGCGGTTCATCATGAACATTTTCCCGTCCGTCCTTGAAAGCTCTCACCCACTTATGCACTTTGCTGCTACTCATCGCATTTGGGCCATACACGTCGCTTATCTGTCTATGAATTTCCGCTGCTGAAGCGTTCTTTGCTGTCAAAAACCGAATCGCTGACCGTATTTCACAGTCAGCGGGTTGATCGATTGTTTTAAACATTTTGAAGTAGCACTGTACTTACCACACTGCAACAATACCAATGCAAATGGCGTCGTTTGACGAGCAAGGTATGCCGGGAGTTGGTACGCATGCGCATTTCCATGTTCGCGTGACATTCGATTAGCTACGACGATTCGGACCTTAGTTTCCGAATATCCCTCGTAAATAAATGATTAGAAAATCAAAGAAAAAAGGATAATTTATTTCAGAGAAAAAGGCAAAGGAACGGAGGACTTAATTCCCTGTTGAACCCCCTCTAGAGCGAAAGCATGATGCGATACAATTGGGCATCGAGGCATACGATGACTAGAGGCATTTCGTTCCATATTTGCTGTAACCTTGCCTCTAATTCCTTCAAACTCGTGGGATGCCCAACTCGCCATCCCTAATTATCCCAGATATGCTTGATTGGAGACAAATCTGGGAATCGGAAAGGTCAAGAAAGGGTAGTAACATTGCGGAGACAGTCTTGTGATAGTCTCGCCGTGTGAGGTCAAGCATTGTCTTGTTGAAAAATAGCTCCTGGAAGCCGTTACATGAGTGGCAACACATGTGGTTGCAGAATGTCATGGACATACCGCTGGGCTGACATGGTTCCACGGATCAATACTAGGGGGGACCGTGTATTATAGGCTATGACACCCCATACCATCACGCCAGCTGTGGGAGCGGTGTGTCACTGTAAAGCAAAGGCAAGATTGAGGCGTTCACCACGGGGTCTTCACACATCATTGTCATTACTGCTAAGATTGAATCTGGATTCGTCGCTAAAGAGGACCTGGTTCCATTCCGCTGCAGTCCAGTTTTCTCGTGGTTGGCACAATTCCATACGGAGGCGTCAAGGGCATCGCACATAAAGGGCGCCGCGATCCCAAATGTCCTTCAGCCAGGTGCCTTCGTATGGTTCGTGAAGAGACATGGTCCCTAGTGAACGTGCTACCAGTGCCTGGATGGCGGCGGAAGAAGCAGTTGACTGTACGCGCGAATTTCTTACGATGCGGCGGTCTTCTCGACGACTGGTTTGTCGAGGGCGTCATGAGCCTGGTCTTCGTTTAAATGACATCTCTCGGATCCAGTAGTCCCAACACCTCCTCACAACACAATCAGAGCTGTCTAATCGACGAGCTACTCGCCTAGCTGACCACCCAGCTTCCATCATGCGAATGATGATCCCCTTCTCAAACTACGACAGCTGCTAATATTGTATTCGAAAATGACGTAATGGCATGTCTATCTCAGCTGTTTCTTTGTAAAGGATTCAGCATACTCAAACAAGCTTTGGTTATCTGTTTTATACTCCCCCGAGAACGACGTTAAACGTCCTCTACCGGCTATTCGTAAAGCGGAATTACGCTGTATTTCTAATTATTTGCATATCTCCTCAACTTGTACCTTCATTCCAAGTTTCATTATAATCCCGCAATCATTTCTTGGTGCGCTAATTTTTTTGTCCATGAAACAAAGCAGCACAAACCACAACACAAGTTCGATCAACCAAAGTTAGGAGATGGAGATGCATCCAATTAATAAATATGAAGACAATTAACGAGGTACACGAGATATGAGAAGACTTTAATTAAATATGACAATTACTCTCTTCAATATCTCTGCCTTCTTAGCTATCTAATATAGATTCAATCTCAAGTGACAGATCGTCACCTTAAGTAACATAATTATCAATTACTAAATATCCGTGCCTCACATTAAATTTAATTGATTACTGCTTCGCTAGCAGTCTACCCTTTCTCTTTCTTTCTACCCTGAAAGCCTAGGTTTTATATAGTAGTCGTAATTTGCATGCTCACTTTTTCTTCTTCGGTGGAAGCTTTCTAATAAAATAATTTTTAAGGACAAAAAATTCTGAAAGAGGACTGTTTGTAATAAGATCGCGAATAGAGCCGTCACAAGTGTGCGATTCAAATGGATCGATTATTGATGAAGGAATTATGCTTTGGTGCTCTGGTTTGTTCCTTTTTGTATTCGTGTATTTATCATAAGTCTTCAACATAGACCACGGGTGGCGAACCTTTATGAATCAACGTGCCATTTTTTCTAAAGAAGTGTTTAATGAGGCCTGGACGTGCCACCAAATAATTTTGATTTGTGATTAGTGGAAAAATAATAAGACTAAATATACTAACAATACAAAACTCTATTTACTATGGAAAAATACCTTTTGTACTGTATAGTGATAAATGTTTTCATTATGCGTGTAATTCAAATTAAAGTAACATTAGTGTGACTTCTGTTGTTGCAGATTGTGTGTGGAGGACAAATTAAGAGTGTAAGAGGTTACTTTTTGTAGAATACATGATGAATTGGTGTCACCTGCCAAACGGTTTAATTATTTTTGCTATGGCTCACTTTTTTGACAAGAGTGTTTGGGATTTGTTTCAAAATACTGTTTTACAGATGATGCTCTGCATACCACTACTCCAGAACATAAAGACACTAATAATGCTATGTTTCTCTGTCCACAAAATTTGAAATTCTCTGTTACACTTACTATTTTGCACCTTTTGTTCTTGGGGAACTAGCCATGCTAAATAATAATTAAAGATCGTAAATATAACATAGATAAACCTTAAAATAGAGTCGTGTCAATAAAATTGACCATGCTATGCGTAGACAAAATTTACATCAAAAGCAATTGTTAATCCACGACGTAACTAAGGCAAGACAATAACAAACGAGTGTGCTCCCCGCCGCCCCGCGTGGCCGAGGGCTCAAGGTATCGGATCGTGGCTGGAATGTCATGCGTTTGAGCCCAGTTCCACTAAACACCCGCCGTGTAGGGGAGTAATGCGCGTTAAGTCTGTCGAGAGCTTAAACGTCCTCCCGTTGGTGTGGTGTGGTAATTAGGAGAGGGGGTGCCAGCTCTGATGTCATCCACGCCACTTGGCCATGGTTCAAAATTACGTGGTTCGTCGCCAAAAGCCCTCGTGCAGCTGAATAGTGCGACTTTAATATTCACTTACTCACTCACCCCGTTCGCCCCGCAACTGATAAATCGCATTTGTTTGTAATAATTTATAGTGAAATTTGAAATTTTGAAATAAAATGCAAACCATTTTGATCACTGGCGTGCCATCAATGGCACGCGTGCCATTGGTTCGCCATCCCTGACATTAAGACACTTATAGTATAGTTTTTAAGGAAGGTGAAGGGATTCGATGTGTGATTGCATCCATATTGGAAATTGAAGAACGTACCTCGGAGTTGAGGAAGCAGTACAGGATAGCGACGAACAGTCCCTGTAAAGACGAAAGAAAAGGTCACACATGAGCCAAACTAGGAGAGAGTGGCGGAAAAGAGAGAAGATCTGACCTGGGAAGACTGCAGAAAGGCGTTGAAGAACATGTAGAGGGGTTCCCACTCCCCTCCGGGATTGATGCAGAAAAGTAGGTGGGTGATACCCAGCAGGGGGAAGAGTAGAGCCGTCGCCCGGATGGCCTTTCTGCAAAAAGATTTCATAGATGGTAAGTCTCGAATATTCTTCAAAGCCTGTGCAGTGAAAAAGTTGTCCACTCTCAGTAATTAAAACGAAGAATTTTCATACTCTTCTAAGGGCACTAAAATCATATTTCTTTTGACAATTCGAAATTTTTACATTTTGAAATTGTACAGATTTTAACCTTTCTAAAAATACCTTACTTTAACCACTAAGGCAATTAGAAGGCCTTAAAATCTATTTTTAAATAATCGTTGAAGGTAGGCCACGCCCATTTGAATGGCGAAAAATGTAAACAAAGTACTTCGTTTTGGCTTAAAAGTTGAACGTCTTATATAAACCAAAACATGTATATTTTATTGTAAATTGAACCTTTTATTTTTTTTATCTCCTAGCCGATTAGAAGTCTCACTGCATACATTAAAATCAATTTATCTCAAAATGTAAATTTTGATGTTTAATGTATCTTTTCTGAGAAACTACTGTTCACAGGTATTTAAATTTTTTATGATATATTTATAATGATGGCTAATATATACTGAAATGAGCTTTTTGTGAAAAACTCATAAATACATTTTTTACAAATTTTTTATGTGAAAAATGGGTCAGATTTCGCAATGTTTGATAAAATATTTCATAAATTATGAAAAAAATTCAAAATTAGCTAAAAGCTCATTTCAGTATAATGAAAAAGGTGTACTTTAATTGTATGAAAAAATTCAAGTATGAGGTACATCGAAAACAGCCAATTTAACATTGTCAGTATAGAGAGAGAGGTTTCCGACTCCTCTTAAAAAAACATTCCCATACGAAACATTCTTTGCAGAGATGAAACAGGCTCCTGGAGACACTGTGCGGTCTAATGCAGAAAAGTTTCGAACATTTCAACAATTACATCCTGCCCCAAAACATCACTTAAATAAGATTATTTTTTTTGGTATACAATAATTCATTGTCAGATTTAACAAGAACTTAAAAAGTTCCCGGAATAGGTCAGTTACAAATTATTAAAAAGTAGAACAATAATTTAATCTTATTGGCCTTCAAGGTACTGACCCCTCCCCCTTCATCCACATACCTATTCCAGCGTTCGTACAGCTGTTCAAAAAACTTCTGGAGTCCATTTTTTGAGAGGTCCTTCAGTTGCTTTGTCACATTTTGGATCACCTCATCCGAATCCACAAAACAATGTCCCTTCAAATTCATTTTCAGCCATGGAAACAGGTAAAAATCCTCTTGTGCTGGAATCGCGAGCGTTTCCGTACGCTTTCTTCAGGACCTCGAGCGTCTCAGGGATTTCTTAGGAAAAAAACACAGAATTTGATTTTTGAACGCTGCTCCAAAAAGACGGCATTGCAAAATCCGATGAATAAAAAATTCGCTTTGTCAGAAATGATCTGCAACTAACGCCAACGGTACAGAAAATAAATTCCAGATGGCTGTGTGTCTTCCTTATGAGTGCTGCCATCTCCCGAAACAGATATTTCTCCTCCAACGAACACCTGCGTGAATGTAGGGGACCAACCATTCCGGAACTTTTTGACTCTACTAGTATGTCTAAATCTATAATACCATGAACATTTGAAGGATCATTTCAAATATCTTTAAATGCCTCTCATAGCATTGGTAAATTCCACTATTTTAAAATATTTTCTTAGCATGCAATTCATTGTGTTGTAAAAAGAAACGTTCATTTCCATCAATGGATAAATCATGATTACTAATCAAAAACTTTCTTGTTAACTTCGAGGGTGAGTCGGAAAATAAGTTTCCCCTGTCGACTGTGGTCAGAGTTGTGTATGAAAGTCAAAACATAGAATGAGACATTGAAGATAAGACATAACTTTTTTTCCACATGAGTACCAAGTACATTGAGATATTTGTCATACCACTTGATAAGCTTCAAAAAGCTCTCCAGGAAAAATTCAGGGCTTTGCATACGGAAGAAGCGGTTAACGGCTGTGGGCGAACGACGAAACAGCAGGATGTGACGGATATGTATGCGTTTCTTCAATTAATCCTCTTGGGAAATCTTTGGGCTATCCATTCGCGTTATTCACAACCAACCCTTCGGAAGAAGAGAATTGCGATATTTAAATTAACTTACTATGTATAGACAAGGTTTTCTAGCTTGAAGGGAGAGTAGGAGAGATATACTCGAGTCAGGTGGGATTGCTACTGAAGGTATAATATTAGAATTGTAGGGATTTGATTCTTATTAGCAGGAAACTTTAAAGTGACGATTGGATTGTTCACTAAGATTGAATTGATATTAGATTAAATCGGGTGATAGGTTAGATCCTTTATTAAGGTTAGGACCAAGTTTGTTTGTCTCCTAATCATTCGTGTTTTACCGTCGTTCTTTCACTTTCGTGGTTAGCATTGAGACATTCTCTTTCTATTATTAGTTGAAATTGTGTCTGTTCTTTGTGTGGTAAATAAATAGATTAATTGGATCGTGTCGAGTGCTTCTTCCCTTCCTCCCACACATCTAGGTGCCAGAGAAATAGGTCCGAGCCTCTTATAAGGTGAGCATGCAAAACAACAATACACCATTGGGTATAAGCCAACCGCGATAAGCAGATGAATTCGGAAAAAAATTGACTAGGCTTCTCAGATCTGGCGTTCTATTGTTGCTTGACAATGCGAGATCACACTCGGCGATGGCAATGCAAAACCATATTGCGACTCTTGATTGAGAAGACCTACACCATCCGCCATAGAGTCCTGATCTCACACTAAGTGCCTTTCATCTGTTTCTGGCTTTGAAGAAGAATCTGCGCTTTGGAAGCAACGCTGAAATCAAACAAGCCGGTAAACACTTCTTCCATATGCAAAGCCAGCTTATCAAGCGGTATGACAAACGTCTCAATGTACTTGGTACTTATGTGTAAAAATAAAGTTATGTCTTATCTTTAATGTCTCATTCTATGTTTTGACTTTCCTACACAACTCTGACCACAGTCTACAGGGGAAACTTATGTTCTCCGACTCACCCTCGTAACTCTAATATTTTCATACACTGACCTCAAAATATAGACGTCCGGTGAAATTTTTTAAAAAAAGTTTTACATGCATTTCTCTCAAAACACAAATATCCACAGGATTGACAAATCCTATTGTAAACTCAGGCATAAAATTGTAAGTTCCTCAGAAACTAAAGTATTATATAAATTTGCGTGAAATGATACATAACATCATAGCCTATTAATACAAAGGAAAATAAGAAAACTACATAAAATATAGCATTTGTGTGATTTGTTAAGAAAAGAATATTTCTTCACTAAAGAATAATTCTTGACATATTAATCTATAACTCTTTCATATAAACTCTCTTATTCTATATACACTTTCTTCGAGAAGTAATTTTTTACGAACTTAACTTGTGTATCTCAGTACTGTATATAGTATAGATAAATTCACATACTGTTGTATATATTAAGAAGAGAAAGCAACTTATATATAATTCAATCGTAGTAAAAAAAATATATTTATAATGAAAGTGAATAATTTTTCTAAAAACTATTTTACCGTTTCCAAATATACATACCCATTAATAATATTTTTTTAATTTAAAAAGAGTAGAGCTACTTTTTTTTAAGTAAATTATTAATCAATAATTTGATTAAAGTAAAATTAAAAGAAAAATTTCCTTAATTTCCACATCTTTTTCCAATGACTTGGAATTATTACTACATCATAAAATAAATATTCCCTTTTTTTAATCTGTTGGAATCAAATTACGATTTAAAACGAAATAGCAATAATTATGCAATTATGATCTGCTTGAGTGCAGATGGACAGGCTAGTGGGATTTGGCGATGCTTATCTCGATTTAAGGGTAAGATAACGATGCCATTCTGCTTGACAATAATCATAATTCGAAAAATTTCTACGTCAAATGTTGTCTCTGGTTAATGTAGTTTTCGGTTGCATTCTCCGAAAAACTGAGAGTTTCGGACGATATATCAACTGGCTATTTGACTATGACCATCGCCCATGTATAGGTCTGGGCCTATCACCGTGCACCATCAAAACTCATTCAGTCCAAAGACTGCAGTCGGTTTGTGCGATTGTAAATCATTAACATTTTCACGAAGTTTTGACAACGCATGCTATGTATTGTCTTCTTTAAGGGTCGTAGGTGGGGTCTACATTTGTGCAGGTCCCAGGGCCTCAAGAAGTCTTAAGATGTCTCGGTATGTGGTTTCTATTTTTAAGGGTCACAGATGGGAACTACATTTGTGTAAGGGCCCAGGGCCTCAAAACGTCCCTGCTATTTATGTCAAAAGACAGGAATGAATGCGCCCCTTATTAGAATGTCTATGAGAAAGAATAAGTTGGTTTGAAAAAAGTAGGATAATAGTGCTTCGAACTTTAATGACGACAAATACGTGGGTATAAAAGTCGAACCGTGACTTCATTTCATTCAAAATTGATGTTTCGAAGAAAACATTCCCGGATTGGATGAGATTTTGTTGAGACGTAAGTGTGTGTGTGTGTGTATGTATATGTATATATATAATATAAATAAATGTGTGTGTTTGAAACTTCTATGCTTGAAGGTCCTGATGTTGTTGTAGAAATTGATTATAGCATGTTTGGTAAAAGGAAGTATAATAGACTTAAAAGTGTGAATGAAACCTGGGTGTTTGGAAAGGTTGAAAAAGGTGCTCTCTCATGAAGTTCAGGATAGAGCAAAGGAAACTATCTAGGAGAACATAAAGGAAGATTCAACTTCGAAGCTAACAACTGTCTGTAAAACAAAGACATTCATTTTTCAGTCTATCACAGCGTCCCTTTCAAAAATCCGGAAACTCGCACAAACTTAGTTGAGGCTTCGTGGATCTAGGTTGAACTTGCAGATGTGCGGGTCAATGTGATTTTTGCCTTGACGAAAAATTCACAAAACCAGTAATCCAAATGACTTGTTTTTAAATTTTTTCTCTTAAGGTATCCGACTTCGTTCGGAACGGTGATTTTGCAAAAGCGTATAAATGGATAATATTTATGATGTTTAGTGCCACATAGATTAGAAAACGTATATAAAATTGTTTTAAGAATAGTATTAGAATAAAAAAATTATTTAATTACAATATTTTGACAATGAACATAGAATGACCCGTTTACAAAATATTCTCCTTTTGCAAAAACTGCTTCTATTACAATAATATTTTACCTGCATATAAATCAGACTTCTGCACAGAGGCTCGAATAGAATTTTTGAAATATATAATTTAGAAGTGGGCTTATATACCCATGTTTTACGACAACAGAGGGGAGAAATTTTAAGAAAAAACGCCGATAATTATTTCAATGGGTTGTAACTCTGAAAATAATGTGAATTTTTCAAAAATCATAGTTGAGCTTCTGTACAGAGATCTGAGCTATATACAGGCAACATATTATTACACTGCTGGACAATTGCTAAGGAAGGATAACACTATCATTCATAGCAACCACAAAATGAAAGGAAGCAAAATGTGGAAAATTAGAATAAGTGCGGGATATTAGTAAGAAGAAGTACGAGTATATATGCACAAATTTTTTTCCACATCTGTTCATCACGTGATAGCGTTCATAAGAGCTTTAAAGGTTTTGACGCGTGTGGACAGTTGTTGTTTCAAGTCAAAGTTTTACAGGAAAGATTTAATAGACGATCTTAAAATTTTTGGCATGTCTTCCCGACATCACATAGATGATTTTATGCGTGGCCGGATTATTGGAAAGATCGAAGAAGGGCGAAAAATAACAGATGTTGCCAGGGAGTTTGACATCGCTCACAGCGTTGTTTCACGGCTGTGGAAGTCATTTAAAACTACTGGAATGTGTAGTAGACGGCACGGGGGAGGTCGTGTTAGAAGTACAACGCCTGCAGAAGACAGATATATCGTCCTATCAGCAAAAAGGAACAGGCGCATCACAGCTCAGCAGGTGGCAAATCAGTTTCTTGCTGCCTCAGGAAAGCAGATCTCCCGAAAAACTGTTGCCAGACGTTTGAGGGGGGAGGACTATACGCAGACCTGTTGTGTGTCCCATTGACCAGACAGCACCGTACTGCCCGTTTGCAATGGTGTCGTGAGCATCACGATTAGACTGAACAGGACTGGGCATGCGTACTATTCTCAGATGAGAGTAGGTTCAGTCTGTCATCGGATTGTAGACGCCAACTGATCTGGCGTGAGAGTGGTACTGCTTATCGTCCAGAAAATATCCAGGAAAAGGACCGATATCCAACATGCAGTATCATGGTGTGGGCCGGCATCATGATCAATGGCCGCACGCGCCTACATGTGGTTGCGAATGGGACTATGACGGGCCAACGATACATTGATGAAGTTCTGCTTCCTCATGTTCGTCTTTTCCGTGGTGCTGTCGGTGATAAATTTGTTTTTATGGACGACAACGCAACATGTCATCGAACACTCGCTGTTCAGGATTGTCTAGACAGCGAGGGTATTCAACGTCTCGTATGGCCAGCGCGTTCTCCAGATCTAAACTCCATTGAAAATGTGTGGGATGCTTTGGGGAAGTCGAAACTATCCTCCGACAAACAAGAACACCCTCATCTGTGCACTCACAGAGGAATGGGATAAATTGCCTCAACAGCTGCTGGATAATGTTGTGCAAAATATGGTACGACGTGTGGAATGTTGCATCACACTCCACGGTGGACATATCCCGTACTGATACCTTTCTTTAAGGTGCCTGCTGACTTTTAGATGCATTGTTCCATTTCTCCGTGTGGCCGCGGTAGCCGAGTGGTATAGGTATCGGATCGTGGCTTGCCTGGTCACGAGTTCGATCCCAGTACCACTAAAGATAGGGCAGCGATGCACGTTAAATCTGTGAGCTGAAACGTCCTCCCGTTGGTGTGGTTGGTAGTTAGGAGAGGGGTGCCAGCTCAGGTGTCGTCCACGTCACTTGACCATGGTTCAAAATTACGTGGTCCGTCGCCAAAAGCCCTCGTGTAGCTGAACAGTGCGACGTTAATATTAAATCAATCAATCAATCAATCAATCAATCCATTTCTCCGTACGCAGATCAAATGAACATTTTTTCTTTCAGATGTTTCACATCTTTTGTACTTTCCAGAACAATAAATATTCTTTATTCTAATGTCTGAACAGTGTGGCAACTATATTTTATCCTACTAGGCCTCATGTCTCGATTAATGTTATGCCACATAGCAATTTGTGATCCGTCCTTAGCAATTGTCCAGCAGTGTATAAAAGAAGCACTTTTCACAAAAGGAGAACATTTTGAAAAAAGGTTATTCTAAGTTAATTTTTTGCCGAAATATTGTATTTCAATAATTTTTTTTCAAAATGTCCTTAAAACAATTTTATACATGTGTTCTAATCTAAGTGACACTAAATATCATGAAAATTATCCATTTAGGCCCTTTTTTAAAATCACTTTTCCGGACGTAGTCGGATATCTTAAAAGGCATTACCTTGCTTCTGAGGAACTTCTATTCTGAGCATACAAGGTTTCTCTAATTTTCTAATTTAGTATTTCCGTTTCCTTTAATTTTGAAGAAAATAATAGATTAGGACTTTATTCTAATCTATGATTGATGACTTTTAAAGTATTATTTGTACTTCTCCTTAATATAGTCTTTTTTTTTGGAAAATCCTACATGTGCTATCTGTTGATACATTTTGAAACGTTTTCTTATGCTATACCCTTTCTCCCTTTTCAAGTATATTCAGTTGAAATTTGGAGGATACGGTAGCCGAGGGGTCAAGATAACGAACTCGTGGCCGGCGTGTTCAAGCTTGGTACCACAGAAGACCCCCAGTACAGAGGGTATGTTAAATATGTCGAGAGCTCAAATGTCTTTCTTTTGTGTGACGTGGAAGCTAAGAGAGAGGGTGCCAGTTTAGGTGTCGTCTTCGTCACTTGACCATGATTTAAAATGACGAAGTCCGTCACCAAAATCCCTCGAGTAGCTGAATAGTGCGTGACCTTAATATTAACTCGCTCAGTTAAAATTTGAAGTCCTTTTGACCAATGGTTCTTTCTTACAGCATTTTGAAAGTGTAATTTTAATTACAGTTATTTTGTCTGTAAATACGAATCGGTTAACTCATTCATGCTGAGTGGTACATATGTTGTACCACTAGTTCTTATTCGTTTATTGTGTGGCGGTACATAAAACGTTCCACTCGTTTTAATGCCTCAAAAATTGATGCTAGAGGGTAGATTCTGTGAACCACCTCAGAGGTCAACTCCTAGCAGTTACTCAAATTTCCAACAAATATCAGAAGCTAATTGTATGCAATGGGTTTATGCAAAAGTGCATTCTTTGATCAGCTGTGAGTCTGTCGAGTGGTATTTTTTGGAAGTGACTGTGTTGCTTATTTTTTTAAGTGTAAAGGAAAAGGATTCTTTTGATATTTGAAACAAATCAGGTAAGTACATATATAATATTGTGTAACTAAATAAATCAATATTACAATAATCAGTACCTTACATGTGCATTGATAGTATTAAAATATGAGAGTCTAAAAAACGATATCGAAGGCCGTCTTTACAAATACAAAGCGCTTATTTTTCCGCGATGATGAGTATGTTTATTGTGGCAGATAGATTTGTTGTAAGTTAAATTTTTTTTAAATAATAGAAAATATTTATGAAATAATAGTACACACACACACACATAAAATTACACAAATGTTCTGAATGAGCTATGCACTTGCCTCCGAAAGTCTGCGTGCAGGCGATCATCTTTCATATTCATGCAAAGATTACTAATTAAATGAAGTCTTTCTGAATCAATACTATTTTTATTGATTCCTCTAACGTCGTAAATTCAAGTAGTATAAATAACAATCACCTCAATATTACATAAAATAATACAAATATTCATAACTTGAGAATGACACAAATGCTTTGCGTCAAAAGTCTGCGTACACTGGAAAAAACCTTTACAATAATGGATTGTAGCTAAAAGTTAATACTTTTTAAGCTATTCCGTTCTTTCTATAACTCTCGACATGTTTGGCAAGGATTTAACTAGCTTAGTTGTTTCATCTGTGGATATTTTGTTCCATTCTTCTACTATGACAGATCTGAGCATTTCCTTGGATGTATTACGTTCTCCCTGATTATTCACTCAAGTAAATCCCACAAATGCTATATTGTGCTTAGGTCTGGGGACTGGTTTGACTTTCGGAATTGGTTTGGGGCATGTCAGAACAGCCATGGCTTCACTATGACTTCACAATGTGAGCCATTCACTTGGTACTATTGTGCCGCTGAAAGTAAAAATCATTACTCACCTCTTGGCATATACCCTGATATTTTGCTTCAAGTAACCCATTTTGTACCTTGTTGATTCAATTAATTCCAGTCCAACGCATCCTTAAACATTATGCCTCCACCTCCATGTTTGATAGTAAAAAAGGATTATCTTTCTTAAGATCTGTCCAGGAATTTTCGCAGGCATATTTTTGTGCTTTTTGATGCTAAATTACAAAAATTACTTTCAATTGAATATATTATTTTTCTAAAAAATATGTGTCTTATTTAGATGTTTTTGGGCAAATGTCATTCTCTTAGCTCTGTTCAATCGAAAGATCAATGGCTTCTTGAGTGTAATTCGGGCATGATAGTCATCCTTTTTCAGTTTTCTTCGAATTGTAATTAAAGTCACACTTTTTTGCAATATCTCAGCAACACTTTTATCTATTTGTGAAGCTTATAGTCTTGGATTTATTTTTATAGAGCGTATTACAAAGCCAGATTCTCGAGGTGACACTGCAGACGGGTGACTGGATCTTGGCTTGAACGTTAAAATTTTAGTTTATATGTAGTTTATGAACGCTTTTTATATCAATGAATGTCTCCTATTAACAGTTTCTACATTTACTTAAAAAAATTTCCCTCTTTTCTGAAGATCTATGATGATTTTTCTTTCAATAATACATCGATCTCTATTCTGTTGCCTGTCATGGAACCACAAAAGCTTTCAAACCTCAAATCCTAAATAAATCGTAAAAAAGCTTATAATTACGTAAAAACATGATTTAGTGCAATTATTTTACAATAAAAGGTCTTTTAAAGCTCTATTTTGTAAGTGTACGCAGACTTTTGGCGCGGATGGTTGGTGGTTATTTGCTGGTCACTCTTGTTTTTTCTCGTTAAGGTGAATTTTGTTGCTGTCGTTTGAAAAAGAAAATTTTGAAGAATTGCTGACAAGTATTTTAGTTTTCTTTAGAGAGATTTTAATAGTAATTATAGCTTAAACACGTAAGATGATTGCCTGTACGCAGACTTTCGGAGGCATGTGTATATATAGCTCGTGTTCTGGAGAAAAAAATACAACTAATACACTTATTATATATGTTGACATAATTAAAAACTAGGTAAAATAAAATAATGTTTAGAATAGAATATTTAAATTTAAAACTAACATTAGGTAAAAATTAGGATTAAACTGAAAAATAAAGTTCACAGTAAGATTAGGAAAGTTAAGTTGATTAGGAAAAACAGAAAATATTTCGTAGGTAGAAAATATGTACTACTTAATTTCTAAAACTTTGGACACCCTTTAATTGAAAAAGTAGATACTATTATTAATCTATACCAGCTTTTGTTCAATATTTATAATTTTGTATAAGGTTTATCTAAAATATTTGTAATTATTTTCCTCTAGTGCATTATTTCTGTTAAAAATTCAGCCCATGAAAGAGTTGAAGCTTAACCCAGTCCTTCCCTGACCAATTGAAATGCACGAGTATTTTATTTTAAATTCTCGGAGAGACTTGTCGAAAGGTGCGATTTCAGACCCTTTCGATTATACGAAATGGACCGAGAGGCTTACCTGATTTGTTTCGTTTCTATGGCAACGTTGGATCTCATCTTGGTGACTAAAATGCGCACAATGTTCACTAGGAAGACGGCATTCACCTGCAATCAGAGAACTCATTGAATGGTGTCCATTTTAAAGGAATTCTGCTCTAGTTGAAACAGGAATGCGTTATTAAGTTATATATACTACTAGCGCTAGCATTTTTCTAACTGAATATATATATATATATATTGAGAACATTTATAACCGTGTGTGTGTGTGCACCACAAAGTATAACACGGGGGCTTACATAGAAGTAAGCGTGAAGCACACATAACAAAGAAAAGAAGGATTACAACACAAATATCCATATCTTATTCGGGATTCGAACCCAGACCCTACAGCACCGCAGTCAGTGTCACTAACCACTATACCGGATGGGCGACTAACTGAATGTTAGGCAGGATTTCCAGCCATATGACCAAAGATCATTTCTGTTGTAGAGTGTGAGATTATTTATGAAAAACTGCGTAGTAACTTTTTTTTAAATACACGAATGCAATTGCATTCTCTTTTCAATTCCGAATTGAGGTGATGATTGGTATTTTTCTTTTTGAAACCTACGCGAGATTTTTCATCGTAGCAATTACCAAATTCAAGGACCTAGGTATAAAAGAACGTTTACCAGTTTTTATTTTAATTTGGCGCAAGCATAATCTGGATAAGAACTAGGCCGTTTCAAAACAGATAAGTATAGTCACGGACTCGTGGCCGTCGTCTCCTGGAACCACTGAAGACCCGCCGTGTAGAGGGGGCAGATGAATGTTAAATCTGTCGAGAAAAAATGATCTCCCGTTGGTGTGGTAGTTAGGAAAAGGTTGTGCCAGCTCAGATGTCGTCCTCGTCACTTGATCGAGGCTCAAAATGACAGTCCGTCGCCGTACGCCCTAGTGAGTTGAATAGTGAGACGTTGATATTCACTCACTCACTTACCCCTAGCAGAGTCCCCAACCCTACCAGAACAGAATTTTTTCACAGTTTTTAGGACAGGGGTCATTTTAAGTCCAGAGGTCATCTACAAGGTTTTGTCTGTTGAAGATTCTTAGCTTGTTAGAGAGATAACTGAAAGTGAAGCAACGAGTAGATTTTTTTTATGACAAAGTATGTAAAGAATGTTTGAAAGGGAGATACGTTGATCAAAACAATCAGAATCCTGCTCTTTTCCGATGTTTCCCCTACTTTTGTATTTTAGAAGCAACGTTTTTTCCAAGTCTTCTTCGAGATCCCATTTTGCAAACCACGTTTTTCTTCATAAAAAATGACAAGTGCGATTTTTTTTAATGGAAGAGGCGAGAAAGAAATGATTGATTAACGTAGGAATCAATGCTTGATACAATCTGGGTTTGAAATTACAAAATTTGGAAAGAATATGCGTTTGATTTGATGCTTCTTATGTGGAAACATTTTTTCTCCTCGTATTCGTCTCTCGCGCCATTTTCAAAAACGCATTTCTTCCCTTTGTACCATTTGGCGAAAAACTTTAGTAGCCAAATAGACCAGGGAGCTATTCTAGGCTTTTTACCGTTGAAGTATTTCACTGATTGCTCTATTACAGAAATATGTTGCCCAGTGCCACTAAAGACCCGCCGTGTAGGGGTGCTATGCACGTTCAATCTTTCCAGGCTCAAACGTTGGTGTGGTAGTTAGGAGAGGGAAGTGCGAGCTCAGCTGTCATCCTCGTCACTTGACCATGATTAAAATTACGAGGTCTGCCGCCAAAAGCCCTAGGGTAGCTGAACAGTGCAACGTTAATATTCACTCTCTCTTCTTACAGAAATACATTATTACAAAAAACCGACTTTTTTTGAAAGAAAATCCTTTTTTGAAAAATTAATATTAAATATTACGAATTAACAACAAAAAAATTAACTATGCGGAGTTTTTTACTTCAGGATTTTGAAAAATTGATATTATATAAAAATTGATTTTATTCAACTATCTTGAAAAATTCAATATATTTGATTAAAAAGTAATAATAGTAATGGCTAAAGTTGAAGAAAATATGTTGAGAGGAAATGATCATTGAGCTGCAAGGAACTACCTCAAACCTCCTGTAAGTGAGCATAAATCTGAGAGTTTGGAAAGACAGAAGCATATCAAAATCACTCGAAAAGCTGCCAATGAAAAAGATCGTAGCGTCCAATGGGAACAGGCTCCATTTTAAACACAGAGTTCCTATTGGAGCGACCCTTTCTCCCTCGAGAATCACAAATAAAAAAGAATTTCCAATATATGAGGGGACAGGGAATTTGTGGCCGTTCTAAAAGCAATTGGTCTTCTTCTTGATATGTTGTAAAAAAAAAGTCTAGCGGCATATGATCAGCTGGTGATTACAGAGCACTTCATACAGCTACAATTATCGATGCATATCCGATACTTCAAATTCCAGATTTTGATCAATTCAAATTTAATAAGACAATTTTCTCAAAATTAGACATTACTCATGTGTATCCCCACATTGCAATTCACGAAGATGATATACCAAACCACCACGATAAATACCACTACCAAAGTTCCTCAACTGCTTTCAGTGAATCAGGAATTGGGCACTAGATGGCAGCACAGCCTATCGCTATTGGTTGATAGGCATTCATTCCATTAGAGACTAACTAAGACATTCCCAACATGACTAGTGATTCAAATGGCAACGGCTGACGCGTCAAACCAAATGTCAACAAGAGACTGCCCGCAGCGTCAACGGAAAAACGTCTCAACGACACCCAAACCTACTGGAGATTCAGTAATTGCTGGAAAAACAACCTTCTTTAGTAACGAATGGCAAAATGACGGACAATAGTGCGCACTCTTTTGGCCATGTGAACCCTTAACCAGTCAGTTTGTCAGCTTTTTGAAGAAAGCAGATGCCAATGTTCACGCGCAAAAACCTCTCGTTATTTTGTATAGTATTAACTTTTTTTGATGTAATTGTAACTGTGCTCAATTTGAATGGGAATGGTTTTGAATTGAAAAAGGAAATAAAAATTATCATAGCTAACCACCATAGTAATTTTTGAGGGCAGGTTATAAATGGCGCCCAACGTGGGGCATATTAATTAGGAGAAATATTTGAATTTAAATTGAATAATTATGGAATCGGACTCAAAATATGTAAATAGTGTTCAGGTCTATGGGAGGAAGAAAACGGCTACCACTGTTGCGTATTGCGATGGTTATAAATGACGCCCAACGAGGTTACATTCTAAGTAACACTCAGAAAGTTTAAAGTCAAAAACAGCTTTCATTACTAGGAAGCAGGTTTGTTGTGATCCTTCTCCCGCAAATCGCAAACAATAAAAACAGAAACAAAAGCCCTTATCGACTGGCTCGAATAGGAATTCCTTTTCGTTCCAGTCGTCAAAGGTTAATAAGATCAATAACTAGTTGCCGAATTACAAACGGTGTGTATGAACAGCACATACTCACAAGCAGGGCAACGACCATGGGACCCGTCACGAACCAGACGATGGACGACCGGCCATACCCTTCCCAGCAAGCCTTGTTCCACTGTGAAGACATCAGTACTATCCATAAGAGCACGCACGGGGCGGGAACACCTGAAATACAGTGTGTATTCACTTCGTGTGCACCTTCGCTTTGCGATCTGAGATATTTTCTTCAAGAAATTACAAAATATTTATTTACTATAAGAAAACAAATGAAATATATATATATATATATATATATATATATATATATATATATATATATATATATATATATATATATATATTTATATATATTTATATATATTCGGCTTAGTACTTTTGCAGATATTTATTAATCATTAAATTTTTAATAACATTTTGATTAAGAGGCATCATATTAAATAAACCATTATACGGCAGGGGTGTTCGACTCGCGGACCACAACGAGCATTTTTGCGGACCGGCCAGTATATTGGCACACATATGATAAAATATCAAAATTTATCCTGAAATTTTTAAAATTAATATTTACTCCAGGATGTAAATATTAAATTTTTTTCTTTTATTTATGTTTATTGTTGTCGTATATGACTAAGTGCAGAGGCTGTAATGCATAAACATAAGGATATAGTAAAATATAATATATGTTTATTATAATGCATTATTCGAAATAAACCTACGTTTTTATGAATATTGATTTTCTTTGTGACCCACCTTATTTATTTGGCCCAAGGCAGCTTTTGAGTTGGACACCTTTGTAATAAGAGATTTAGAAAGCCATACCTAAATCAGGTTTTTTAACTAAGGGGAAGGGACTCTTTCAAATAGGATGCATTTTGGCAGCTGAGCTTTTGCAGACACGTCAAGTCCCCCAAGTGTGAAAGCCCATCGTTGGGGTAACCATCTAGTGGAGGCTGCAGATAACAAATGTTTGACGCATGAATTAATTTTAATTCAAACTCTCGTCGGATGTTAAGTATTGCCGTGATTTAATTTTGTCGAGAGTATCAGAGCCAGATTAATACCCAAGGGATCTTTTACATGCCAGATAATCACATGACATATGCGCTACGATTTTTGCATCCAGAAAATCTATCACCTCCAGCCGGGATCGAACCACAACCTTAGGGATACGAAGTGGGTATCCTACCTCAAAGCCACCAAGCCAACGGAGCAAAAGATTACCGCGATTTAATCGTAATTATTTCTCATCCAAAAATTACTGCTAAAGAACATGAGTAAATTGCTGATTATCTTTTTAAAAATGACCAACACTTATCTGGGGAAATAGTCATGAAACAATTTTTTACATATTCGAGCAATATTTTATAAATGAATCAAAATTCTTCTCTCTGGGAAATTAAAGCCGTCATCCGATTTCTTCTGCTTTAAAAAATCTGTTTTATCTCTATCTTACTTTCATTATTTATTACTCTCAATTTTACCTGAAAGTGTACAAACTGCTTCGTTGAAGATTATATACTGGTGTTCAAAATTAAGAGAATTTTCAAACCTCCAGCATCACTGGACAGATTTTAATGAAATTTGGTTGTACGAGGGATATTCGGAAACTAAGGTCGGAATCGTCGTAGCTAATCGAGTGTCACGCAAACATTGAAATGTGCATGCGTACCAACTTCCGGCATATCTTGCTCGTCAAACGATGCCATTTGCATTGGTATTGTTGCAGTGTGGTAAGTACAGTGCTACTTCAAAATGTTTAAAACAATCGATCAGCCCGCTGACTGTGAAATACTATCAGTGATTCGGTTATTGAAGCAAAGAACGTTTCAGTAGCGGAGATTCATAGACAGATAAGCGACGTGTATGGCCCAAATGCGATGAGTAGCAGCAAAGTGCGTAAGTGGGTGAGAGCTTTCAAGGACGGACGGGAGAATGTTCATGATGAACCGCGTTCCGGTCAACCATCAGTGATCACAGAAGATTTGGTCAATGCCGTGGATGAAAAGATTCGTGAAGACTGGCGATTCACAATTTCAACTTTAACATTGGAATTTACGAATGTGGGTAGAACAACTTTGCACAAAGTCGTTTCCGAAAAGTTGAAATTTCGCAAATTGTGTGCACATTGGGTTCCCAGGCTGCTTACTGAGGAACACAAACTGAAAAGAATGGCTTGTGCTCTTGATTTTTTGGATCGATATCATAAAGAAAGTGATCAATTTTTAGAGAGAATTGTTACAGAGGACGAGACGTGGGTTTCTCACATAACCCAGAGTCTAAACGTCAGTCAATGGCATGGCGTCACACAAATTCACCAGTCAGAGTCAAGGCCAAGCGGACAATCTCAAAACGCAAGGTTATGGCAACCGTCTTTTGGGATAGACATGGGGTCTTGTTAGTCGAGTTTATGCAGCAAGGGACAACAATAAATGCCGCCGCTTACTGCGCTACTCTAACTAAACTTAGACGTGCGATACAGAATAAGCGACGTGGTCTTCTGACGTCTGTAGTTCTGTTGCTGCATGACAATGCCAGACCCCATTCTGCCATTAACACAAAAAATCTTATCAGATCTTTTGGATGGGAGCAGATTGACCACCCACCATACAGTCCAGAATTGTCTCCGAGTGATTTTCACTTATTCCGCTACCTAAAAGAGTTTCTCGGCGGCAAACGCTTCGACACAACTGACGAGGTGAAAGAAGAAGTTCAAGACTGGTTATTCTCACAGGCGGCAGACGTCTACGACTTAGGCATACAGAAGCTCGTAGAACGTTATGACAAATCTTTAAACAAATATGGAAAGTATGTAGAAAAATAGAGACACATGTAAGGAATTTAAAATATAAAGTGTTTTGAAAAAATCTGTAATGTTTTATGTTTTATAAGTAAACGGACCTTAGTTTCCGAATATCCCTCGTACATAGCATTGATATGATGCAAAAAATAGCCATTCAACAGTTGTAATACACATGCAGGATCGTGAGTAATATACATTGAAGTCGGAAGGTACAAAACAGAGGTCGCAGAACGAAAAAAAAGGTTAATAGGGGTATGGTCTCCTGTTACAGATATACAGGCTTCGCCCCGTGATTTTCTACAGGAAAAAAGAGAATTTTCCTGTAGTTCCTGGGGCAATTAATCCCACTCGTTCATCAACGTGGTTTTCAGGTCTTGGATTCTCGAAGACGGGTTGTGAGTTGCTATTGCTTTCTAAGGAGCCTTCCCAAAACGCTCTATAGGAATGCCTATAGATCTGGTTGCTCAATCCATCTGGCTAATATCCCCATTTTTCAGAAATTTGTCGATCAGATGAATTCTACGTAACATTGCGTTGCCATTCATTTTATAAGATCAGGACCAACTGCACCCGTTAAAAGTTGAACACAGGGCTGACCTCACAGCCGCCATAATGCCTCTTTCAAAGACAAAGAGGTGTATATGACCATCGAAAGTAATATCTGCCCAGAGACCATCAAGCCTTCGCTACCGTAATGATCCGTTTCTTGGACATTGGAGGAAATATAGCGGGAGGGATAGCTCTTCTGTTCTCAGAACTGAGAGCGACGCAAATACACAGTATGGAAACTCATCATCCACTCATGGAAACATTCATCCTTGAAACTCGGGTTCTTGTTACCGTATATAACTCCCGGGAGCAGTGCCGACTTAAGCTCATTCCGGGCCCTGGGCGTAGAAAAACTATGGGCCCCTTAACACTGGAGGATCGAAATTTATGAATATCTGGTTAAGACCAGCTTATCTGGGCCCCAAGCGCCTAATGGATAAACCGGTACTGCACGGGAGTGCTGAGAAGCTGTAGCATTCTAACCATGCCTCGCTAATGAACAAATGGGGGTCTTCTCTGGTCGTCATGGTTCTTGGACGACCTTGCTGAGGCTTTCCCTCGACGGATCCGGTATCCTGAAACTGTTTTCATAAGTTGAACACGACACAGGGGTTAAATTGAATTATCTACAAATCTGGATTTGGGACTGGGCTGCAACGAGCCTAACTACAATTTGCCACCTCATTTCATCATCAAAACATTTGTGGTTATTTACTTATACTGTTTGAATTTCAATTTAATCGAATGATTGCTGCAAAAAGAATGCACCGAGAAATTCGGCGGGGGTGTGCTAACGCACGAAATGCGCTTACAAATCATGTTACTCGACCAGCTCTGCCCACACACACGTGTACGCTTACGTATTCGACACACAATATATGCATCTTTGATTTGAAGTAGTATTTTTACATTTCATTCAAATCTTTTCTTGAAATTCGACAAAACATGCAAATCCTCTCAATTTTGAGCATCAGTGTATTTAACCCTTAAATGCATAATCATTTGTTTTGAACTAAAAAACCGTATATTATAGGAAATTAATCATGTAGGTTACGTAAAAAATAATTTTAAAAAATCCAGGTAATTATATAGAATTTTTATTTTGAAATTTTTTTTTAATTACGGACACAAGGCGTCTTGCAGTCCAATATAAAGCAGATGTCGCTCTAGCAGGAAGCAGAACTCCACAGTTGTCTTGCGAGATAACATGAAGTAGAGCGGGGCAATCGGATAGATTCTCCCCAGTCATTGGCACGGATTTACAGAGAGGGCAGAGCGGTGAATCAGCCAGGCCAATCTTAAACAGATGGGCTTGTAGGTAATCATGTCCGGTGATGATTCTGAAACATGTCACACCCTCCACCCTAGGTAGGGCAGAAAGCTGAGTACGTCTTTGGCCATCGAGAAGACAAGACCAAGATTCGCCCACTGCTAGGTCTGTAAGAGTGGAAATTCTCTTCTGTCGAAATTTGTCAAAGAGAAGTCACTTGGCGTTTCGAAGAGGCATCGGAAGGCAAGGTGGATGCAGCGTCGAAGCCTCTTTGGCCAGCTTGTCGGCTTGTTCATTTCCATGAATGCCGCAATGAGATGGGATTCATTGTAGAATGACCTCTCTTCCGGTGTAAAGAAATGAGTTGATAAGTTTTTTGCACTCGAACTCAAGTTTTGATGGGAATGTATTGTAGCCAGATGCGGTCTTAATTGCGGCTTGAGAATCTATGAATATTACAATATTTTGGCCAGGAGTAGCACTAATCGTTCTAAAAGCCAAACATATTGAGTAAATATCACCATCAAAATTGTCGGACCCGGCACTAAGAGGTTCTTTAAGATTAAAAGAGTTGGAGAAAGCCCTAGCTCCACAGCCCTACCAAAGGAAGCTATGGCAGAGCCATCAGTAAATACGTATAACCAATCTTGATCTGGATATCTTTCATGAATCGTAGCCAGAGCCGCAGACCTTAACTCAGCCAGAAGGAAATTATGCTTATGAACAGCCAGGACCAAATCCAGATTAGCAGAAGCATATCTCAAATGACCCGGGAATAAGAAAGTATGTCGAGTTTTAAGTCTTGTTTGGGAAGGTGTGTATTTAAGCTAGAAATGCTCCTTTCTCATTAATTGTTCATCAAGAGAAAGCGCAGAGTATTGACGTCTTTCAGATGAACTAGAAATTTCAGTCTGCAGTTGCATAGAAGCGATAGGGGTCGAGGTGGCTGCACCAGTGATAAATCTCAGTGCTTTATTTTGAAAAATATCCAACTTTGATAATGTTCTGTCAGAAGCAGTAACAAGAAGCTCAGAGCCGTAATCAATAACAGGTCTGATGTAAGATGTAAAAGTGGAAGTCAAAACACTTTGGGATTATCCCCACTTAACACCGGCAATTCTTTTGAACAGACTTGTAGCATTCTCGACCACTTTAGCAATATGTTTAGTCCAAGTTAGTCTGGAATCCAGAGAAATCCCGAGGTAAGTAGTACAGTCGGTCCTGAGTATAACATTGTTATTGTAAACCAGGCTAATGTGCTTTTTTGTACTCAAGTTCAAAGTTCAAAATTTGTCTTGTCATGGTTTACCTTAAAGTCATTTTCCAAGGACCAGTTTGCCAAGGTCACCAGTGCCAAGTTCAGGATACTTCCTAATTTTGGTATATTAGAACCGGTGGACCAGAGAACAAGATCATCATTTGAAAAAATAGTATATAGACTTTTAGCAACAATATGCGTTTATTGCTAAAATTACTGTAGACGTCAGCAAATAGTCACATTATATTTTTATTCATTAGTATAGGAGTTTTCTTATAATTTATGAATGAAATACAGCAAAGAAATTGCGATTTTTCATGACACAAAGCAACCTTGCATTTGATGCAATCAGTCTGTGAAAATCCTTTACGACTTGGAAGTTTGCGATTCTTCCTTTGAATAGTACCCAATGCATATATTCCTTGAGTCCATAGGTAATACACTAGAGGAAAGGATGCGTAGAAATATTTTCGAAATATAGGATATGGTTAATTTTTCGTGGAATTGATCGGCACAATCTAATCACTGTATTACCGACTATGCGAACATCAGTTTCATTAGATAAGTTGTCTTAAAATCTTGTTTGCCAGAATATATTTCAAAACCATAAGGCATATCCAGAGAGTTAACACAAAACAAACTTGAAAATAGGGATGGCGATCTGAAATCGATTAATCGAAAATTCCATTTATCGGGCCAAAAAAATCAATTTTTTAAATCGATATGCAGCACTGTATCGATATTTCATCCTACAAAATCGACATTCGATTTTTTTCCGCTTTGGTAAAAACCATAAAGTTGGTCGCCCATGCGGTATAGTGGTTAGCAACACTGACTGCTGTGCCGTTGGGACTGGGTTCGAATCCCGGAGAAGATATAGATGTTTGTAAATGTATAGTGCCTTCGCGGCATAGGAGGTACTTTAAATAGCCGTCGAGCCGCAAGTCCTCTCGTGAGGTTGGTGTAAGGCCCCTGACCACCCCCAGGGTGTTCTCCCTCTAATTTGGGGTGAAACCGAGCTAAATCGTTCGGTCACCTGTATAGTGAGCCCATTGCCCATTGCCATGATGAATTTCATGGGCCTTGATCTGGCCTTTGCCGATCAGGTGGCATGAGTAACAACAACAACAACCATAAAGTTGGTAAAAACCATAAAAACCGAAGAATTTAAACACTATTTATCACAGGCAGTTGTGCTCCTAAAATATGATCCTATTCTTTACTGGCAAGAACAAAAAAACTCTATTTGTCATCACGTTCACTCAATAGCCATGATCTATCTATATGACTAGCATGGAATCATCTGTTCCTTGTGAGCGCCTTTTTTCGATTGCTGGCAACATCGCAAGTGATGAGCGAAACCCACTTGGATCCCAGTAGACATGAGAGACTGCTGTTTTTAAAAAGTTTAGATATTAAGCATTGGGAACTATAATCTATTTTCTAAACTTTTTAATGTAACAAATACATTCAGAAAATAAATGTCTTCTTTTATACTTGATACTTTTATATGGTAATAAAAATAATAGTAATTGTTGAATTCCCTGAACTAAAAAAATCTCCTGATATTACTGATAAGAGATGGTTTATTATGGTATTTTTCTTGTTTTTCGTAAAATGGATTTATATTTACATTGTAAATGCAGACTTGGAAAAAAATCGATTCTATAGAAATCGATTTTTTAGACTTCGTTTTTTTCGTGAATCGATTCATCAGGTTACGATTCGAATTGATCTTTTTCGGCAAGAATCGCCATCCCTACTTGAAAACCCATTTATTGGGTTTGTTGAGTAAATATTGTTCTATAAAATGAGCTCCTTTAGTCGAACACATTTGCTCATCTAGACAGAGCCTTTGGTCAATGAGCTTTGGCCACACTCACGAACAATTTGTCCAAATGTACTACAACAGGTCTTGTTTTATGATAACGATCATAGTTTGGGTTTCCAACCGGCGTGTGCTGTGCGTTATCGTTGAAATGAATTACGGATCTTATTTTCTAAAATCTATTTACCGTCATTGTCTGCCGTATAGGATTGAAGCCATATTTACTCCAGTAGGATCTAACAAACAAGGACATAAATAAGAAGTTGACGGATTTCAGTAGCAGTTACAGGAGTATAGTTAAAGACCTTCTCTTTTTTTTTCTTTGTGTGATGTGTATAAATTTGTTTCTTCCACAATAACAGTGAGTATATCCTCATTATAAATTCAGAAAAAAACTGGAATGGGGTTTAAAGCACGGCTAGTGAAGAGGAAAGGTTTGTATTTCCTGCGAAATGTATATGTTCGGCGATGTATTGCAAATTACTCCTTTTCCATATGTTCTCTACTTCGTTGCCTCCAAGCTACAACACCAGTAAGGCTTGAATATGGTTGACAATTCGAAGGTCCTGGAACTGGATTATTGACAGGGGCGTAGCTACTGCCGTGTAGATGATACGGGCCCCCCAAGCTACAGGGCCCCCAACATGTGTCCCACTAACAGAGCTCTCATATCTAATAAAGGAAGGAATTTTGATGCAGGGCCCCCTGAGAGTAAATTACGCCAGTGATTATTGAAGTGGTTCAACGACTCTTCTTCCATGGTCGAGGGAGGGCTGCGGTAGCCCAGTGGTCAAGGTATTGGATCAGGGCAGGCATGTCGTGAGTTCGAGCGCAGTACCACTAAAGACCCGCCGTGTAGGGCAGCGATGCACGTTAAATCTGTCGAGAGCTCAAACGTCCTCCCGTTGGTGTGGTGTGGTAGTTAGGAGAGAGGGGTACCAGCTCAGATGTCATCCACGTCACCTGACCATGGTTCAAAATTACGTGGTCCACCGCCAAAAGCCCTAGGGGCATAATGTAACAGGCCCAAGATTCTAGGTGGCCCAAAGCCTGGCTGATGCCGAGTATGCGTTCCTTTGTAAGATTCGGCTTGGGGCCCAAAACAACTTTGCAGGGGAGCCCTAATACTTTACGTTATGCTACTACCTACCAGGTTTGGTTCGAGATGGCTCTTGGTTCTTACTCTTTCCCCCTTTGTTTTTGTTCTTTGGAGAGTCCATTATGTGCACCACCTATGGACCTCTCGTGTCACAAATAGGCAACCGGCAGCCGGAAGGGAAGGTTAGTGGCATAGTTTGGTCACTCTTGTTCATTTCTTACCTTACAACATCACGAACAACCCACCCTTTTGTAAATTAATACAGTAAATTAATGAAATCGTTTGCAATTACAGTGTAGAAAAGGGAACTGTAGGGTGTACATTACGTATGAATTGTTTTCAAATTGCTAATCATCATCTTTTTCATCGCTTATCACTTTGCTATCTCCGTAGAGGTGGTAAGTTTACTGTAACTTTACAGACACCCCAAGATTTTTAAACACCCTGACTCCAAAAGTTTCCTTAAAAATCCTAAGACTGCCTCCATTATTTATACAGACTTTTTTAACGCTTTTTTCCCCTTTAAGAATACAATAAACATCCAATTAAAAAATACGTTGTAGTAATGACTATGTAGTGCAAACACAAAACAAAACAAAAAACAACTGAATTGATACTCTTAATCGAAATGCAAGTTTTAGTTGTTTTTTCATTGGGGACAATTTAGGAATCTAGTCCAGAAGTAAATTTTTCCACAGTCTGTAAAAGGAGAAAATCTTCACATTAAATGAGAGACATTTGCGGAAATCTAGAAAAGTGCTGAGGACCCCGGGGGGTCTGCGGACAACAGTTTAAGAAACACTGATTTATAGGATTCCAAAAATTAAAAATACTGAAATAGATAAAAGAAAGAAACAAAATTACCCACCCCACCCGAGGGTGTAATACAAAGCAAAGGGAGGGTGTCTGTCGAAGACGGAGGTGGTGACGGAGGCGTGCAGCAAAAGGCCCTCCACGAACATCCAGTGGACGCTGGCCATTGCACTATACGTCCGCAGGGCGAGCAATGCCTTACACAGCCAGTCCTAAGAAAAGGAGTTTTCAGTCATTAAAAAATAAGGCATTTAATTTATTTTCAATTCAGACTGTTAAAAGATATAATAAATATTAATTGCCAAAAAACAGATAAAGGAAACTGAATATAAATTGATTAATCAAGTTTAAAATTGTAACGCTTACAAAAGTACACCTAACATAAATGGTCATAGTTTGTGATCAATTCGAGTCCATTTAATGAAATTAGTGGTAAATATGAATCAAATATTACTTCAGAATATTTTTCAACCCCCCAACATTTTATTTTTAACACACTAACTATAAAATTCAATACAGGATGTATCTAAACTCTGCCACAAAACTTTAAGGCGTGATAGTACACATCAAGGCAAACAATAGTAAATAGGAAACTTAGGGTCCCAAATGTCTTCCGAAGGAGATAGGTGGCATTAAAGTTTAGGGTCCGAAATTTCAAATGTTTATAAAAAACGGAAAAATGGGTCAATTCGTTAGCGGTATTCGCTAAAATTATTTTTTTTGTCAGTATTTTCTTGAAAAATAAATTTTAATGATAAAGCTAAAAAAATTGTCGATAGAGGGCACTTTAGACATTGGAGTAACGAACAACTATTTTTTACTGTTATTTTTTGTGTCACATTAAATGCTTTCAAATGGTTAGACTTAAATTTTGAGCTCAAAATTTGAATCGTTGTGGGTGGTTAATTTTCGCAAACTCAACAGTGTTCAGCAGGGGAAATTTGAGCTCGCCTTCTTCCCTGGACACAGTTTAGTTATTCACGATCTTCGATTCTCAGTCGTAGACTATGCAGCAGCTGCTACCCACTAAACGTAAAATAAACGAGAGAGAGATGACAAAATTAAATAAAAAAGTTATTCATAACAGACATGAGCAATTTCTCCTCGAAAAATACCCTATTATGCAAATCTTCCGATTTGCATGCAAAGTGTACACACAGTACACAAGGATTTATTTGTATGGGGCTAATTGTATGTAAGGATGTAAAGTTCTACTGCAAAATGTTCCAGCCAACATAAAGGCTCATATGTGGTTCCAACATGACGGAGCACCTGCACATTTCAGCACAAATGCGCGAAGTGTATTGGATGCTGCATATCCAGGGCGATGGATTGGGTGGAATGGTCCGGTAAATTGGCCGACACGTTCGCCTGACCTCTCCTGCCTAGACTTCTTCCTCTGGGGCCATATGAAGAGTCTTGTTTACGCAAGCCCGTCGACTCCGACGAGGCCCTGGTTGCGAGTATCGCCGTCGTAGCAGGTGAAATTCGGGAGATACCAGGTGTATTTGCTAATGTTCGACATTCGCTCCGCCGGCGATGTGAGGCCTACATCTTTGAGGGTGGGCGCTTTTTCGAGCAGTTTTTGCGATACCGCAAGAAAATCATGCATGTACCATTTTCTACGTGTCATCATTCATTCAACCTTCATTCTTTTGCTTCATCAAATTGTTTCTTTTTAATTTGAGCAGAGAAGTTACTCATGTCTATTATGAATAATTTTTTTAAACTTTTGCCTTCCCTCTCTCGTTTACTTTACGAGTAGGAGGTAGTAGTTGCTGCCTGGTCTACGACACCAAGAGAGGGAAGGGAGTTTCAAATTTCCCCTCCTGAACACAATTCCGTTTGCGCTACTTAACCCCCAATGATTCAAATTTTGAGAACAAAATTTAAGTTTAAGCTTATAAAAACATTTAATGTGATACAAAAATAACAGTAAAAAATAGTTGTTCGTTCCTCCAAAGTCTAAAATGCCCTCTATCAACATTTTTTGAGCTTTATCTTTAAAATTTATTTTTCAAGAAAATACTGACAAAAGAATAATTTTAGTGAAAACTGCTAACGAATCGATCCATTTTTCCATTTTTTATAACAATTTGAAATTTCGGACCTTAAACTTTAATGGCACCTATCACCTTCGGAAGACGTTTGGGACCCTCAGTTTCCTATTTACTATTGTTTGTCTTGATGTGTATTATAACCCCTTCAAGTTTTGCCGCAGAGTTTAGATACATCCTGCATACACTCAAGGACAAAAAAAAATTAGCGCACCAAGAAATAATTGCGGGATCGTAACGAAACTTGGCATGAAGGTCCATGTCTGGGAAATATCCAAATAATAAGAAATGTAGCGTAATTGCGCATTACGTATAGCCGGTAGAGGGCGTTTAACGTCGTTTTCGGTGGACTATAAAACAGGTAACCAAAGCTTGTTTGATTATGCTGAATCCTTTACAAAGAAACAGCTGAGGTAGACATGCCATTACGCCGTTATCGAAGACAATAAGAGCAGCTGTCGCAGTTTGAGAAGGGGAGAACCGTTGGCATGATGGAAGCTAGGTGGTCAACTAGGCGAGTAGCTCGTCAACTAGGCAGCTGTGATTGTGTTGGGAGAAGGACCACTGGATCCGAGAGATGTCATTTGCACGAAGATTAGGCTCATGATGCCCTCGAGAAGACCGCCACATTGTAAGAAATGCACGCGTACAGCCGCTTCTTCGGCCGCCTTCCAGGCACAGGTAGCACCTTCACTAGGGGCCCCTGAGTCTTCTCGAACCATACGAAGGCACCTGCTTAAGGACTTTTGGGATCGCGGGGCCCGTTACGTGTGCCGCCCTTGACGCCCACCCATCAACGCCTCAACGCAGTGATGACAATCGTGTTCGTGTGTGGGGACCCCGTGGTGAACGCCTCAATCCTGCCTTTGCTTTACATCGACACACCGCTGCTCCCACAGATGGCGTGATGGTATGAGGTGTCATTGCCTACAATACACGGTCCCCCCTAGTATTGATCCGTGGCACTATGACAACCCAGCGGTATGTCCATGACATCCTGCAACCACATGTGTTGCCACTCATGCAACGGCTCTCAGGAGCTATTTTTCAACAAGACAATGCTCGGCCTCACACGGCAAGGGCGCCGCAAGATCTTAGTACTGTTAGTACCCTTCCTTGGCCTTCTCAATCCCCAGAGTTGTCTCCAATCGAGCATATCTGGGATAATTTGGGATGTTGAGTTGGGCCTCCCACGAGTTTGAATGAACTGAGGCAAAGGTACAGCAAATATAGAACGAAATGTTTCAAGACATCATACAGAACTTGTATGCCTGAATGCCCGATCGTATCGCATCGCTCTAGAGGGGGTTGAACAGGGTATTAAATCCTCCGTTCTTTTGCCTTTTTCTCTGAAATAAATGATCCTTTTTTCTTTGATTTTCTAATCATATTAAAGAAGTCATTACGTATGCAAAATTTCGTTTCATTTCGACGACTCCTTCTTGGTGCGCTAATTTTTTTGTCCATAAGTGTAAATTAAGGTATTTTGAACATGACTAGTCTTCCTTCCCTTTCTCCCACATCTCTAGGCGCGCAGGCGAGACTTTTGCATTGGCACTCAATGTGGGGCTACTTTGATTCAGCGTATTGGATCTAACACTTTATGAATGATTTGCAACCTTATTGCTTAACTTCGGGAGTAATCTTAAATCTTAATTTTTATTCTAACTTATGAGATTATTCAAAATGACTTATCTTGGATCGTATCCTTACTGGAGTCTTTCTCGAACCACAATAGCTTGATACAGGTACACTAGTATTTCCTTCCACAACTCCCGGTAGATTCTAAGACGAATATAACTTCAAGCAGCACGACTTCCTAGTCGCAAATCACTTTCTACTGCTTCGAGATTTCCCTTTTAACTACATACACCCCAATATCAGGTTTTAAATAACAGTTACATTTGTATCAAATCAAATCATCTCGATGGAAAGCGGTTTTTAAACTGAAATTACAGTTAAAGGATAGTTTCACCACGAGGCTTAGTAGAAGTACCGCGAATATAGATATGTATATATAACCCGTCTCAAAATCTCTGTAGAAATTCTGGTATATTTTCCCGTATGATCTTGTGAACAACAACACCCAGTGCTGAACGAAGACACTTTCGGCCATGAGTTGCTATGTAAATCTGAATCTTTAGGTTGTTCCATCCTGTATATAGAGGTTACATAGGGAAGTCTCTTTAACCTGAAAATACACGCGAAATGAGGGGAGATACAGCAATGCAAGTGAGTTCACGATATAGTAAAGTGATTACTCCCGACATAATGTAAACAACAGCAGCGCCCATAGTGACAAAATTTAAAAGGTAGGCATTGCAAATGGAAAACGAAAAGAGGTAGAGCAAATTTCCAATTAAAAATTTTAGAGCATCAACTAATTTATACGGAGCAGCCTTTGGTGCTGTTAACATGCATTTGGGTGCTTTTGGCCCTCCACCCCATATCTGATAGATAGATGTGGAGCGATTGTTTAAGTTCTCATGCTGGGAGAAGGACGCTTCTGATTAGCTGAGCGAATCGTTCGGAAAAGTTCCAAATTTCTTGAACTGTTCTGGTGCACGGGAGAGAGTCGCTCTCAGATTGGATCGTAGCGTGTGAGGAAAATGACTCGTTGGCTGCTTAAATCTTTTGTAAAGAAACTTAATATGATGGGGCGGGCCAAGTCCAGTTGTGAGAAATACGATAAAATAAAGATTAAAATAATAGCAGAGAATGTGCAAGAATAAAAATTGTACTGAAAATTTATAATTTAAGGTGGATTATAAGAATCGAGAAGAATCCTTCTCGGACTTTTAGTAGAAATATTAGGATTATAATTTGTTGATTTAACATATTTAAATTGATGGTATGAGGTAAAGAATCAAAGAAATTTCTTGCAATCTTTTGAATATGAGATTTAAAGCTTTTAATTTTAATGGCTTTCCGGATGTCATCATTTCTCATGTATCTGGTGGCTTTTACAATCATTCAGGTAGCAGAATTTTGAAGAGTATCTAAAATATTAATGTTAGTTTTAGCAGTGTATCCCCACACTGGACAAGTGGACGGTATGCATGACGGCTGTATAGAGAAACACTTTGTGTGTACGGAGCAGCATTGGAGGGAAATAATATGTGTCAGGAGTAAATCACTCATAAAGTTTCCTCAAACTATCATAGATCAAGTGGTGAGAGACAAAAGTCACTAACGGCGCATATATCTGTACATTTTTAAGGTATCCGAATACGTTGAAAATGACCAAATTCGGTCAAGACGTATGTATACTTTTTTTATTTTATTGAATAGCTATCTTTTGGCTTCACAAAACATGCTTTATTTTTTTCTACGCTACTTGGAGGCCACGTTACACTCAATTTTATAAAGATAGAAAAATTGGAAGTTTGTCTTTGTGTGTGTATGTGATCTACCAGAAGTGGATAGTTAAATTATTCAAAATTTATCATGGCGGGTCGGGTAACTCAAAATATTATGAATGTATTTCTACGAAACTTTTTAAGCCTGATATTTTTTTAATATTTTCTAGAGAATTTACTAAAATATTTCGTATTGTATGAATACTTTTTGAGTTATGACCTGTTTTTTAAATAATGGTCTCATAAAGAATGTCACATTTCTTATAATGTTTACTCAATCAGAGCTCTAAAATTTTCAAATTTGAATAAAACATTAAAATTTTAGTATATTTTCTAAATAAATGCATCTAATTTGTTTTAGTAATACTTTTACTAATATAAGTTTATTTTTTTCTCTAATTGCTTTGAAGTTTTTCAAAAATATTGTTAAAATTTCACTTATAATTGTGATTTTTGTAAAATTTAGGATATTTATTTTATAAATAGTGTTGGTTAAATATTAGTATTTCTTGCTAATCATTCCTAATAAAGCATTTATAATGTTTAAATATGCTATTTTGTTAAAAAGTACTCTGAACGTGTTCGGATTTCTTGAAAAAAGTTAAAATGACAGATTGATTACTTTTACCATGAATTTCGAAGCATACAGGGTGATTCGCTACCAGAATGACACACTCTCAGGATGTGTTGGGGGTGCAGAGACGACTAGGAATCCCATAGGAATGTAGGGTCGCAAATGTAGTAGTTGTGAGGTATGGTGCAGAAAAAAAGAACAGAAACAGGAACACATTAATGGGACAAAAAACAGTTTATTGAAAGACTGAACAATAACTGGTGTTTGAAATTACGACCAGAAGTTGTCTAGCAGGCCTGGAAGGGGTCTACGAGGAATTCTTTATGTTCAGATCACGTATCCTCCCGGCAGCTTCTGATATTCGAGCGATGAGTTCTTCAACTGAAGAAACGGGCTTCATCAGTGGCGCACACAAGGGGGGTCCTGGGGGTACGCACCCCCCAAAAGGCATTGATTTTTTTCCGATTGATTATAATTCTAAGTATATAGTACGTAAAATTTAATTAATTACTTGCTATTAATGATTAATTTTATTAATTAATGCTAATTATTTATTCAAAAATTAGTTTTTTTTACTGTGTTTTGTTCCGGAAAATCGACATAATCAAAAGGAGCATGATACAAAAATGGTGAACTTTCGACCCCGGACCCCCCTGAAAAATTCCTGTGTGCGCTACTGGGCTTCATATACATCAAACTTTTCATGTGACCCCAGAAAAAGCAGCCACGTTATCTTCTGTTCCCACTTGCGAAGGTCGTGGATAACGTTCATGAAACAACCGCCGAGCGCGTGCCCGTTACAATTCGCTGCTCAATTCACAATCAGCACGTCGACCAGTTCCTCGTTCAAGTTCGAGCTCATCCTACTAACTCGTGAAGCAGGTAACGGTGTTCACGAAACCTTCCATTCTGTACCATCGACCTCAAGACCTGGATTGTTAGTATATATATTTTCACATGAAACTCTGTACGAGTAAATATTTAAGCGAGAAACAAAATGATGTACCCATTAATTTGCATCTAAACGTAACACACATTATCGGAGACGTCTTCCAGGGGCCCAACACACAAATATGGGCCCCCCTTATGACCCTCAAAAGTAAACAGTATATGTTGTCACAAATACTCGAACAATAACCCGAAACAAATCAATGTGCACGACTTACAATCACACAATCCGGCTCCACCGACTGCCACCTTTTGAATGAATGAGTAATAAGGGTGTATGGTGAAAGGTCTAGGCCCGTCATTCCCAACGTGGGGCGCAGGCCCCACCGTTGAAGCATTGGCAATATTTTGGTGGATCTTGGGCAGGATGTGCACCCTAAGACTCTGGGGTAATTCGAGAATGAGTTATTAACTGTTTTCTAGTGATTCTGTGGATGTGAATGTTCGCGTTAATACATACATAAAAATATTTGTATATACATGTGTAATTGGTACACATAAGATTTTTCCGGTTTCCCTAGTCACGTGTCTCGGTCGACCAAAAAGAGGGCGGGACTCATGTCGTAAGAAGAGCTGATATTTTCTCGGCCAATCAGAGTGCGTGACATTCAGTTTGCTTCTCATCTTGCTTAAATTTAGCCCTGTACCCTTGTTTATAATAATATGTCACTTATGTGTGAATTAATGTGCTATATTACAATTTGGGAAACTAAAGTAAAGGAGAATTTATTTATTTATACATCAATTGAACTCAGCAACTATGTAAATTAGCAGCATCTTGCATTTATAACACGCACGCTAAAACTGGACTGTTTCTACAATATTTCGTTTTCGTTGATATTCATATTCCTTATTCAGAAATATTTGTCTTGAATAGCTACTTCTTTAATTAATTATAATTTTATTTATTTTAGTCACAAACCCTATACTTAAAATGAGTAGTGCAAGTAAAAAAAAAGTTTGTCAATATTAAGAGGAATATTTAAAATTTGGATTCATACCCGCGCGCTATGCATGATGCACGGTCACCTTTCAGCCTCTTATGCCAACAAGAGGAAGAACCAAGAATTCAATGCAACCAGGTCTTCTTTAGTTGTATTTGAAGTCGAAACATAGTGCGCGTATGTAAATTCAGATTTAAGTTACTTTAAGTCTTTAAAAGAGAAGTTTGCAAAAAGATCAACAATAAAGTCTCTTTTTTAATATACAAACTGTTAGCGTCAATCGTACTCTTGAGGCTAGTATGAGATATTGCCAAATGTAGAGAAAAATCATACTATAGGAGAGAGGGTTTAACAAAACCATTGATGCCGTTGGTTGAGTTCGAATAATAGCCAGAGATGGAGATAGTACTTAAATTCATATTACAAGAAAAATAAATATTTACAGTTAAAGTTTACACTAAAAGGTAATAATGCGGTTAAATGAAAATTACACCCTTGAAGGTGCTGCGGATTGATGCGAACAAGACCTTGCGTCTGTCCGTTGCGTTTCAGTTTTCAGAAAAAAGTCCCTGTACCGGTTCCAAAAAGTTTCCGTTGGGGTTGGAAAGTGGGAAAATCTCGCGCACTCAGTTACAGTTAAGTGAGGAGTGGAAAGTCTGGCGCACTCAGTTACAGTTAAGTGAGGAGTGTAGGAAACAACCATCAATATCAGCATTTCTTAAAACAGTCATGGAAAAGGATGACAACGCTGTTAAAGCCATGCCACTTAGTAACAATATTGCCAGTAGAAGAATAGATGAAATAATATCGAAACACAACTTGTTGACAAGTTGAAATTCAGATATTTCTCACTACAAATGGATGAATCAACTCTGAGAGACAGTGAGGTCGTATTGTTAGTATATGCAAGATATATTAATAAAGGTGAATTTGCGGAAGAAATGGTATTCTGAAAATCATTAGACCCCCCCCCCTTTCACCGCTGATACATATGGTAAGTTAAACAATTATTTACGCGTCAATAATATACCAATAGAAAGCATAACATCTTGTGCTGCAGATGGTGCTCATGTTATGATGGGCAAAAAAAAAAAAAAAAAAAAAAAACTGCTTAAAATTGATGAAAGATGAGAATCCAGAAATGATTCTTGTGAGCCCTGTATTATTTATAGAGAGTGGCCAAAAATATTACTCCTGTTCTTAATGCGGTACTACGCTCTGTTATAAAATGTAACAATTATATCAAAGCTAATGCAAAATGTGAGCGTCTCTTCAGACAATTTTGTGAAAATGAAAATGCAGGCTATGGGAGACTTTTACTTCACACTAAAGTCAGGCGGCTCTCAAATGGGAATTTCTTGAAAAGGTTCATGCATATTTATATGATGCTCTTAGTGACTTTTTAAGTGACAAGCCTGAAATGAAGCACCTGAAAACTGTTGATGGTAAAGTATTTGTGAGTTATTTAACAGATATTTTTGAAAAACTAAATCTGTTGACTAAACAACTTAGGGATCAAATAAAACTCTTGTGGATACAAAGACGAAGATATTTGGCTTCGTTACATTTATTGAGGTATGTCAAAAAATATTTCTCACAAAAATTTTGATCATTTTCATTGACTAAAAATATATGAGGTGACTAATGCCGCTGTATTTGTCATTGTGGATCATTTGAAAATAATGGCCTCTGATTGTAAAGAACGACTTTTTGAATTAAAACAAATTGATCTTCCAACGCGGGTGACGCAGCCAATGTTAGTGGATATATCTGATATTTTGATGTAGTACTAAGACGAACTCTTGGGAATGCAAAATGATGAGTCCGAATATTGAATAAATATAAAAGGAGTGATGACAGGGCTCATCGAACAGGGCTTTGTGATGAAACAGAAACTAAAGACCTACATTCAACCAAGTCTGCAAGAAAATTTTTGTTACCCTTCCCATCTTCATATTTTTAGCTGAATGTGGCTTTAGTGCTGCCAATGATTTGTTATCGAAGAAAAGAAATCGACTTGATATCACTAAACGAGGAGACTTGAGACTTAATCTGACCTGATATAAAATTTCTCTGTCGCAGACACGGCGCATCAGGATCTCATTAACAGACATTTTTAGTTGAGCTCAGTTTTTATTTTTCGTCATTATTAGTTCAGTAATGAAAATGATGAAAGTATTTCATAATAATGTTTCATTAAAATATTTGCTATTTCTGCATTCAAGTTCTCTATTATATGTTTGGAAACTTTATTTATTTAACTGTTATTTCATTTTTTTTTTCTTTTTCATGGATGACTTATTCTTTGGAAGTTTGTTCAGATACCAAGTTAATGGCCTTTTAAGCATCCTTCAGGTGAATAACCGTAAAATTTTGAATAACAAAATTTAAATATCACGAGGCGGACATCAGTATTTTAGAAATGCCTAGGAGGGGCATGGCCCCAAATCGTTTGGGAACCACTGGTCCAGGCCAAGACTGGAGAACTCAAATGACCCTATTTCTTTATATTTGATTTGGACCCATAACAAACATTTAATGAAGTGAAAATTTAAAATAGAATGAATTATTATATTATTTTGTTTTCATTATTTTTCATGTATATAAACATAGATAATGTAATAATAATAATAATGATATCATCATATAATGTTTAATTTATTTAATTAGTGAAATATTTGTTTCTCAACTCTTTCCCCTATTTTTTGCAAGTCGATCTCAATGCGCGTGTGTTTATTCATCGTAACTGATGTTGCAGAGAGAGAGAGAGAGAGAGAGGATTTTTCCAGTTAAGTTTGATAAATTTCCTTTTCGACAAAAATGATTCACATTTATAAATTGATTCATAAGCTCTCATGACTTTTTGTGCCAGATCTCTTAAAGTGGAAAAATTTTGAAATGGTGCCATGCAATATACTGCTCACTCCTAAATATGTATAACAAACAGAAGCAATGCTATAAAATAGAAACAGTTATGTGAATTATTTGTTACAAAAACCACTAAATAATAGTAAATATTGCTCAAAATAATTGCATTTTGTACAGCTGCAATGAATCTCGCGGACCACAAAATTATTCAAGGTGGGCCGCATGCAGCCCTAGGGCCACGGGTTGGCCACCCCTGGTCTAGGCCTATACATGGACAATGGTCATTATATGTAGCGAGTTGACACATCGTCCTAAATTCCCAGTGTTTTGGAGAATAGAACCGGACAAAAACATTTAACCGTTGAAATGATTCGAATCGTGATCTTATTAACGAGACGAGGCACCCCCCCCCCTTGTGGCGGAGGACTGGGACCCTGCCTTAACACTTTCATCGGGAGAGACGAGATAACTCGTCTTCCAGGATCCGCCAACAAATCCTTATAGTGAGGATTATTATTATTCAAATTAAAATAAGCAAAAGGAATTTGTGTTTTGTTTTCATTTTAGAGCTGCCGAGAGAGCGGCGCGTAGCGCGGAGGATGGGTCAAAGGCGATGAAAGTGTTAAGACGTTCCTGGGGAAGTGAATATTAATCTCTTTTTAAAGAGCTGTACTGATTGGCCCCAGTCAGCGTATCTGAAGTCGCACCAGGTATTATTTGGATTCCTTACCCTTTTTTCCGGTAATGTTATGTTAAAAAATTTGAGGGATTGAGATTGATTTATAGAAAGAAATTCATTTAGCTTATGACCTAAAATTAATTTGATTTTCATAACCACTTTTTTTTTTTTAGGGAAGTATGTTTCCCACTGCCCATTGTGAACTATTTACTATATATTCCTCTTGTGTTTCGTATTTCTTTTCATATCGCATTACATGATATTTATAATTTGCAAGTACTAAAATCTACAAAAGGAACTATATATTAGTCATATTGTATATTCAAATGATTAAGATTTTATATATCGTCGACCCAATTATCAGAATACATAACTTCACAAAGGAAACTAATTTGTTATAAGAGTGCTACGCGCCAAGCGCTGTTTGGCTCGATTTCTTTATCGCGCCAAACAGTGGCTGTTGTCGAGTTGCGTGGAATCAAAGATGGTGGCCTAGCGGTAATAAATCATCAGGAAAATAACTGTACAGAACTATTTTGAAATATATTTCAAATAAAGAATATAGGAATAGATTAAAAATAACCAATATCAATCTATAATGGATATCAATATAATATAACAAAAATTATATATAATAATAATAATAATATGTAATATATTATTATATCACATATAATTTAATAGTAATTATGATATATGATAATAATCATACAATTTTTTATATAATAATAGTAATTATGTACAACATTCATGTAATATAATTAATATATATAATAATATTCATGTAATTTAATTATTGTATATAATAATATTCATGTATAATTTAATAATAATTATTATAAATAACATAATAATAATTATAAATAAATAACATTTAAATGCATAAAAAAGTAAATAAAAAATAATTATAAAAAAATATAAAACAAAACAATTATTAAATATAATAATTATTATGTTATATTATAAATAAAATAATTAAATAGTGTGTATTAAAATTAGTAATGAATATCTATTAATAAGTGCTGATATATTTTGCAATGTTACAAAAACTGTGAGTTCCTTCAATGAATTTCATCGAACAAGGAACGATCAAAAAAGCATTATTAAAAAGTAAAATAAAGTGGAAAAGTGTGAATTATTGCAATAATATTAAAAGTACAGCCCTCATTCTTTAAAAAATATATCCTGGTACTTACCATGAATATTAGAAAAATATATATTCGAAAATAGCACAAAATACAACTGAAGACTGAAATAGCAGCTTGAAGAACAAATGCAATGGAAATGTTTAAAATTTAAAGAAATAGAATTAAATTCGTCTGAAATTAATAGGATTACCGCAGGAAAAAAACAATAAAAATTAACTCTAATATACGTCTACCCCATGGCAACTACATTACCAGACGATAAAAATATCTATATTGTAATGTTATCACCCATCTTGGTGAACATGAACAACAACTTGGCGCGTACCACTCCTATATCAAATTAGCACCTAGGAAGGAGTTACGCATTCTAATAATTAGGCCGAAGATGTAATATTTTCAATATAATTTCAGAAAACAGGGATCAACACACATAGGGGAACATTTCACGATGTTCAAACATTTCTTGTTCCCCTAAAAATGTGCTTTAGTAGAGCACAGTGGCAACGTCTATATCCGGTGGGGCAAACCTTTATAGATCAACATGTTATCAATATTTTCTAAAGAAATGTTTAATGAACTACAGACGTGCAGTCAGATAATTTTGATTTGTGATTACACTCAGGAACATTGAAAATAGCGACCCAAGAAGAAAGCATCGGATTGAAATGAAATTTAATACACATAATGACACAGAAGAGAGATTCACTTGATCTCAAAAACAAGGCAATAAACGAATACAGGATGTGCAACGACACAAATACTGGGCAACTTCAATAGCACGTTGGACCACTTCCAGCTGCAATACATGCCGCCACATGGTCCGGCATTGAGTTGATAAGACACCTTATGTTGTCCTGAGGCAGATGGGCCCACAAATCTTGAACAGCCAACTCTAACTTATGTACAGAGTGACACGATGGCATCTGCCGTTTCAGCTGATCCCACACGTGCTCTACAGAGGACAAATCGGGGGAGCGGGCCGGCCATGGAAAAGTCTGAAAATGAAGTAGGAAGTCTTGAGCAACCCTTGCTGTATACGGACGAGCATTATCTTGCTGGAAAATTGCCCCTGGGAGACCATTTAGGAAAGGTCCTACATGGGGTCGAAGAATATCATCAAAGTAACGTTGGCCCGTTAAGGTTCCACGCATCACAATTAAAGTGGACCGGCTATCATAGGCTATGACCCCCAGACCATTACACCAGCTGTGCGGGCAGTGTGACGTAGAACAATGTGGGGGAAATTGTACAGCTCACCAGGGCGCCTCCACACCCGTACACGGTTATCATCTGTCCCCCAAACAAACCGGGATTCATCACTAAACACAACCTCTTGCCAATCTGTGACATTCCACATTGATCTGGCTTGGCACCACTGTAGACGCAGTTGCCGATGTTCCGGTGTTAAAGGGAGTGCACGGAAAGGGCGCTTGGATTTAAGATTTGCTTCTGCAAGGTGTCTGGAAATTGTTTGTGGAACAATTGCTACGCCTACGTCTGCTCGTATCGTTGAACGAGTCACTGTGGGGTCCACAAGTGCTTGCCGCACGATCCTTCGATCCTCTCTCCTCGTGGTCTTCCTGGTCGCTCCAGACCCGGTTTTCCGCGCGTGGGTACCTTCTCGTGTCCACTGCTCACAACAATTTCTAACGGCACACCACACTCCGAACGATACACCTGGCCAGCAACACGATGCGTCGACAAGCCTGCAGTTTGCATCCCGATGATCAGGCCTCTCTCAAACTCGCTTAACTGTGAGAAATGTCTTCTAGCACGTTTACCTGGCATGTTTCGCTTACCAAAGTCTTCCTACAATCGGCGGGTAATCGTCACGTTTATGAATCTTCGAATTTGCGCTGGCTTATATAGCACTCTCTTCCTGATTGTAGCACCACCTCGGCGTGTAGGAGCATGCGTATTGGCACAAAACTTGGATCATTTGCATATCACATTACGCTGTACTTATTTGCAAAGTCTCGCGATTGTACTTAGCTTCCTTCTTGGGTCACTATTTTCAATGTTCCTGAGTGTATTGGAAAAATATAAAACTAGCAACTCAAAACTTTAACAAATTTTGTTTATTTATACATTACTTTTTATATAAAAAAATCATACCTCAAGTGCACACGGTTAAACATATTACACAAATGCGTGCTTTTTCTTTTCTTTCTTTTTAACCAGACTGAGCCACAGCTAGTTACTAAACAAAAAATGGTGTAAAAACTTTATTTAAAATTGAAATAAAATTCTTCTATTATGTATGGTGATAAGTTATATGTAATAAAAAATATGCCTTTTTTAAAAAAAAATCTTGGGTAAATGTATTGACCGCCTGAGGTAGTTCAAGTATTGAGAATATTATTCAAATGGAGATTCAAAACGCACAAGGATGACTGTAAATTAGTTGTTTCTCAAACTGTGGGGCGCGACCCCTAGGGGGCGTGATAACCCTACGTAATGGGCACAAACATAACAAAAAATCTAAAATATAAGATTATTTTTTTAAAAAAATATTATTAATTTACTGAAAGAAAGCAAACAAAATATAATCTGACATAATAAAAATACGCGTTGTATTTTTATTGTAATCTGTTCCAGTTTAAAAGTTAAAAATTAAATGTAACATAATATTTTTTTCCTACTATATTTAAAAGCATCTTACTTAAAATATCTATTACTCAAAAGTAATGTATACAAAATTTAATTCTTATCTTGTTTATAATTAAAATTGTATGGTAGCTTCAGTGTCAAAGTACATTATTATTGCATTCAATACATTGTTATCGTATGTGGAGGGGGGGTGCTATGAAAATTATGATTGAAAATTGGGTCGCACATATTGAAAGTTTGAGAACCACTGCTGTAAGGATGTGAAATACCGCTTACCGTGTTACGCAGAAGGGCACCAGGACCCGGATGCAGCCCTGCAGAAGCTATGACCATCAGGAGGAGGGCGTGAGCCAGGAGGGACAGCACCAGCTGACGGTGAACACGGACGCGAGCGCACTCTAGGCTCCTGTGAGGGAAAAAAACCTTGTTTTAGGGCTTATTAAAATCCTTATTGCCTAGTAGGTTCTCGTAACATGATCCGAAATTTACTATCTAGAATATTCTGGAAATTTATTACCATAATAATTCTATATCGGAAGAGAATTATAGGGATTTAGTCCTTCCGATAAAACTGATACATTTATTTGTACAAACAGTGCAAGATCGACTTTCGATACTCAAAAGTTTTTTTGTTGGCGTATTGTGTATGAAAAGTTGGAAAGTGTAGGGGCAACTTAAGTGTCATCTTGGTCGACTGAATGTAAAAAAGTGCAATTTTGGCATTGGTTCACAATTAGGATGACTGTTGCCGATGAATGAGGATCATCTCTCGTCATATTTGGAAGAAGCGTTTAAATGTTAGGTCTTCAACAGGGGCCGGCAACCCTTTAGCAGTGGCATGCCAAACCAATCTACCAATACCATTCAGTGTACCCCGCAGGACATTTTTGAAACGATTCGATTTCCGCGACAATGCATGCAGAGTTAGAGAATTGGGGTCAGTAATATACACTGGTGTCCAAAAGTTAAGCATAAATCGTAAAATGCGAAAAACATGGAGTAAATATTCGTAAAATTATTCCAAATTTTTCTTGCGGATATTAATTGGGTGAAGAAGAAACATTGGATTTATGCAAAACTTTTCGGTCGACTACGTCCAGCGCGAAACACCGGTGCATGTCGGAACGCGGAGAAACCGATTCACGCATCATAAGCAGTTCAGACAAGTTTCGTGCAACTGCTGTGCGAAGGAACGTTGTTAATTATCAAACAAGGTGAATGATTGCACAAAGACGCCAATTGGACATGTTTACGAAAGGAAGAATCGTTGGGATACTGGAATCCTCACGATCACAAACCGAAGTGTCTCGAATTCTGAATGTGGACTAGTCTGTGATCTCAAGACTGTGGTAGATGTTTCAAAGAACGGGAGATGTTACCCAACAATCAGTATCAGGTCGACCAAGAGTCACAACCCCTCGCCAAGACCGATATCTGGTAATAAGTGTGCGACGTCAGAGGGGCAGTACTGTCAGAGCACTGGGTTCGGCGCTCACAGTCGCCACAGGAATACGAATTTCGAGACAGACTGTTTACAGGAGACTCACTCATGCTGGCCTGTATGCGAGAAGACCAGCAGTTTGCATTCCCCTGACGTCTGCGCATAAACGCGCTCGTTTGAACTGGAGTTTGAAACATCAACATTGGAGTGTGGGAGAGTGGGCCAATGTGATGTTCAGTGACGAATCCCGGTATAGTCTGAGTAGTGATTCTCGGCGTATAACGATATGGAGAGAACGTGGAACACGTTTTGAACCAAGAGACATAACGGAAAGACATCATTTTCCCTCAAGGGGAGTAATGGTATGGGCAGGTATCATGATGGACGGCCGCACAGACCTCCATTTCTTTGACACGGGGTCTGTGACTGCTCAAAGATACAGAGACGAAGTTCTTGAGCCTTATGTTCACTTGTTTCGAAGTACTGTCGGCCGCGGTAGCCGAGTGGTATAGGTATCGGACCGTGGCTTGCTTTGTCACGGGTTCGAGCCCAGTACCACTAAAGACCCGCCGTGTAGGGCAGCGATGCACGTTAAATCTGTCGAGAGCTGAAACGTCCTCCCGTTGGTGTGGTGTGGTAGTTAGGAGAGGGGGTGCCAGCTCAGGTGTCGTCCACGTCACTTGACCATGGTTCAAAATTACGTGGTCCGTCGCCAAAAGCCCTCGTGTAGCTGAACAGTGCGACGTTAATATTCAATCAATCAATTCGAAGTACTGTCGGTCCTGATTTCATATTCATGGATGATAATGCGCCGTGTCACCGAGCGGTGCTGAATGATGAAGCTGGCGAACTCCCTTGATTTAAATCCTATCGAGCATGTATGAGATATGCTCGGGAGACAAATTGCAGCCCTTTCGCACCCACCAAGCTCCGTTACAGAACTGAAGAGAGCTTTCCAAGAAACTTGGAACCGTTTGAGCCCACAACTCATTCATCATCTCATAGCAAGTATGGTAAATCGCTGTGCAGCGTGCCTGGCTGTCAGAGATGACCACACGCCTTATTAAACTGCAGCATCAGTATTTTGTTTAATGTTTTCTTTCATTTTTCCTTTAAAGTGTGAATCCTTGTTATGCTCAGTTTCCTTTCAAACTGCTACTTTGGATAATAAAATTTATTATTATCATTCTTTTGATTTGCTTCTTTATTTTATAACTATTTTACACTCGCATATCACTTTTCCCACCCTTCTGATTTACAGTTCCTTTATTCACATTATCAATTATGCTTAACTTTTGGACACCAGTGTAGAGATTTATTGCGCAGTTATTTTATATCACTTAAAGATATTTCTTAACATAAAAATAAACACAGCATAAAGTATAACTATTTTTCCAACAAAAATACAAATAAATTTAAAAGTATACTTTTAAACATATCTTTTAAAATAAGAAATAGACAACATAAAATATAAGTACTATTATCCTTCATTATAGTGAATTAAAAAGATCAATAAAAATTTTAATGCAAATCCGGTGCTCGCACAAATCTACACTTTCATCTCGCAAAACCAGAGATATAATGTGCGGCTTTCAATTTGTCACGATTCTGTGTATTCAGTTGTTAAACAATTTCTTTGTGGACTCCAAATATTTTTCATTTGAGGAAAGATTTTTGACTCGTTAGATGTGTAGGACCAAAAGCAGAAAGCAGAGTACATGCAATTTTCTCTTCAAACAGATAAATATTTCCAGCAATGGTATCAAGTAATTTACAAAATAACTGTAAATTTATCTTTAGAGTTATCTTTCAGATGTTTTCGTAATTCCGTAAATGTCCATTGTTCTGAAGATGTTGGTCAACTAAGGTCCATTGCAATATTATAGACTTCCATCCACTCAAAAATCGATACATTTGTGAAGTAGTGCAGAGTGCCACTGAGAATAGTACCGCGTGCCACATGTGGCACGCGTGGCCGACCCCTGGTCTACACCTTACACTCTTATAAACCAAAGGAGACCTCTTGTAATGGTCTCTCCCAAAGCCTGACTATCAAATTCTGAAGGTCTGCTCCAGACATTGAGACTCGAATCTGAACTCACAATAGGAGTAGTTGCACAAAACACTGCAAACACAGATGATCAAGTTAATGAATTTGTTACACTAACTAGACCGACTTAAGAGCTACAAGGAACATCAGATGATGCATAAATAATCAAAAATTCACTTATCTGAAATATTTTCAGACATTCAAAACTGTAGTTCCCATAAAATGACAGACGCTCCCGCGATTACGTTGAAGTATCAGATACAAGTTGAAAACGTTTATTAAGGCTTTTCAAACTGGACTTCACTGGTAACGCTAGTAAGTACCTGGGTTAAGACAACAAAGTACTAACTAGTTAATAAAGATAATTTTTAAAGGAAAAGTCTCCGTACTGCTATTCGCTATCTTCTAACAGCTATCTATTTCCAAATTCATCCGAATTTAATATCTTAGAACCAATCTGCATAATCCATTTCAGCTGTGTAAGGAGAGATGGCAGTTAAACTCTGAGTAAAACTTTAAAGAATATTAAAGTCAGTAATCGGGGATCATTCCCCTCGCGACAATGTATACTTGTGTAAGGAGTGATAAAGAATTCTGATTGGCAAAATATATTCTTGGAATATATTATGCCAGAGATCCATCAGTTCTTGCTTTAGATCTACGACAATATAGTGTGGTTGGATCTGGTGGCCTACTAGAAACTTTCAATTGGCAAAATTCTGGATGATCTTCCTGTGTATCTCAAATTCAGGAAGATAGTCCAGCGATCCAGTATTACATTATCTTGTTGGAAATGGCCCCAGAAGAACGTGCTATGAAAGTGCAAAATATTATCAGTTTATTGATGCGCAATTGAAATTGAGTGCAGGATTACCAGAAATGAGCTTACTGCCATTAAAGATAGTTACCACAGATAATGGCCGCATGTCTCTGCGAAACAAAGGTGGTCTGAGATTACTAGTCTCGACCTCTCCTCAGGACGATTATCTGCTCCAAGACCGAAATAGAACTGATTACTGAAGGACATGTGATACAAGTCTACTGGCAGCCATGATGATGGGCCACAATACCATTTTACGGAACTCTCTAATGTTGTGAGTTTAAAGGGAGACATCTGCAGAAAACCCTTCTGCCGTAAGTCGCAAACAACAAAGGACAGGAACAAAAGCACTTACGACAGATTCCTTTTCGTCTTAATCGTCTAAAACATGTACGGCTTAGCTGCGAATCGGTAGGTCGATGATTCAAGCAAACACCCCTGCTAAGGTAAACAGCTTGTGGCTGAACGTTTCATAGATGAGTGTAAATTCGCCATAGTCAAGCTCCGTGACTTGATGGAAGATATCACTAAAATATTGTGCTTTGGAAACCATCGAACAAAGATATCCCGCGAATGAATGACTACATATATATACTAACGGTTCACACCTAGAAACAAAAGGAACAGGTACGGGATGGTTCTACCGGCTGTTTAAAGACTCCTTGGCCGTGGGGGAAATTGTCACTAATTATGATGGTGAGATCTTGGCTGTCAGTGAAGTTACAACATAATTTCTTGCTGCTGGCCTCCTTCTGCAAAAGCTGTCTTCCTTACCGATTCCAAAATGAAATTTCAGCCTTAAGCAGTAACACACTAATTGACTGCCTAAATACAATGCAGTGCCGAACTAAAAATTGTGGAGCTCATTTCATATGGCTGGAGAGTGACCCTACAGTGGGTTCCAAGTCATGTTGGGATTCCCGGTAATGAAATAGCCGGCCAAAAACCCAAGCAGGAAACAGAGTCGTTTCAACCGGAAATCCCCTTAACCCTCCGAGGCACCTGGAGAGAGCCAAGACCGTTGCCCGCTTTTGCATAACCACCGTACAGGACTTTGGGGGTATACCTCCAATAGCTTGGCCTGCCCGCTCTGCGGCCATGCCAGGATGGATGGTGACCACCTACTCCAATGTATTGGACTCAGTCGGTATTGGGAGGCTCGGCGTCAAACGGTCGAGAAGACGAGCACGGGCGTAGGATAATTAAATAGTCGCTAAACGTCTTATAGGTGAGTATAAATTCGCCATAGTCACAAGAACCATGACCTAATGAAAGGTATGACGGGTAGAAAAAGGAAAAATGTTGCACAGAAAAATAATATTTTGTCAAACTTAAAATGTTGAAATTTCGGGGATGTTCACCTGAAGGCAGTGAAGATGAAGAGGGCGGCGCACAGCGACACCAGAGATAAGAACGAGATGGCGAAGACAAGGGCACTCACAGCCGAAGGGGCGCTTTCTTCCTCCTCCTGGAAAAAAACATTTTTATAGGATCAAATAAAACCTTTTTTTTTTTCATGTTAACCAATAATGAAAATTTATAATAAGGGTCCTCAACCTATGGCCCTCGTAGCACATGTGACACGCAGTACAATGCACTCAGTGACATTCTACACTACTCTACAAATGTGTCAATTTTGGATTGGATGGGAGTTGATAAAATTGTAATGGACCTTATTTGACAAACATTTTCAGAATTATGGACATTTACGGAATTACGAAAGAATCCAAAAGTTAACTCTGAAGAAAAATTTACAGCTATTTTGTAAATTATTGAATGTTTTATTGCCGGAGATTTAATTGTTTGCAGCGAGAAAATTGCACGTACTCTGCTTCTGCTTTTTTGGTTTTACATATCTAACGAGCCATGGTAGACAAGTGGTCAAAGGAACGAAATCGGGGCTGGCGTGTCATGAGTTCGGGCCCAGTACCACCAAAGTACCGCCGTGTAGGGGAGCGATGCACGTTAAATCTGCCGAGAGCTTATACGTCCTCCCGTTGGTGCGGTGTGGTAGTTAGGAGAAGGAGGTGCCAGCTCAGGTGTCGTCCCTGCCACTTGAAAAAGCCTTCGTGTAGCTGAACAGTGCGACGTTAATATTCTCTCTCACTCTACATATCTAAATAAAAAATCTCTTTCCTCATATGAAAACTATTGAATGTTATTGATTGGGAGATTTAATTGTTTGAAGAGAGAAAATTGCATGTGTACTCTGCTTCTTTGGTTCTACATGTCTAAGTAAAAAATCTTTCCTCATATGAAAATTATTTCGAGTCCCCACAGAAATTGTTTAACAACTGAATGCTCTGAATCGTGTCAAATTGAAAGTCGCACATGATGTCTCTGATTTTGCGATACGAAAGTGCAGAACTGTGCAAGTACCAGGTTCGCATTAAAAATTTTATTGATCTTTTTAATTCACTGTAATGACGAATAATAGGACTTATATTTTATGTTGTCTATTTCTTATTTTAAAAGATATGTTTAAAAGTATAGTTTTAAACTTATTCTAATTTTTGTTGAAAAAAATAGCCATATTTTATGCTTATGTTAAGAAATATTTTTAAATGTTGCAAAATTAATATGTAATAAAACCGCAAATCTATATTATTGACCACTCTTCCTGCATTGCCGCGGGAACCTAACGGTTTCAAACAACCGTGTGACACACTAAATCATATGCTAGATTGGTTTGGCACACCGCAACTGAAAGGTTGCCGACTCTTGGTTTATAATAAATAGAGAAGGCAGGGCTTCTCAAACTCTAAATATTTGCGACCTAATTTTCATCGCGCCCCCTCCCTAACTTGCGTATCTAGTTCTGAGAGGCATCAAAATTCCCTTTTTTAGAGATTAAATCCCCGTTAGTAGTACTGCTGGGCCCTTATAGCTTGGTAGTCTCGTATCATTGATATGGCTGTAGTTACGCTCCTGCCCTTCATATTATAACATTGTATTGAATTCAATAATAATGTACTATGACTTTTTAAAGCTACAATGCGATTTTAATTATAAACCGTTCAAATTATCAAGATAAGTATTAAATATTGTATAGGACAAGCCCATGGGAGTCCCTAATAATCTTGTTCCAAACTTAATATTTATAAAAAAATTAATTATCAAATACATTGTGCAGTACTGATTCATTTATAAGTATATTATATCAGTATAAGCGTGTATTTTATTTTTGCTAGGTCAGAATGCATTTCTTTTGTTTCCTTTCAGTAAATTTGTAGTTTTTTGAACTTTTTATGTTCGATTTTTCCATATGCTCGCGCTCCCCTCGCAGGATGACCACGCCCTCCCGGGGTGGTGCGCCCCACAGTTTGAGAAACACTGATAGAGAGAGAGAAATGCACTTTTTTTATGTTCCTCTTTTCGTTATTTTTAAAACTATCATTTTTATATCAGTGGCGCACACAATGGGGGTCCAGACCCCCCAAAGCCCTTGATTTTTTCCCGATTGATTATAATTCTATGTATATAGTACGTAAAATTTAATTAAGTATTTGTTATTAATGATTAATTTTATTAATTAATGCTAATTATTTATTCAATAATTAGCTTTTTACTGTGTTTTGTCCTAGAAAATTGACAAAATCAAAAGGAGCATGATACAAGAATGGTGAACTTTCGACCCCGGACCCCCCCTTGAAAAATTTCCTGTGTGCACCACTGGGTGTGTATAATTTGCGCATCCATAAATTTAAATCTTATTTTTTGTGTTGAAAGTGTGCATTATACGCTGGATTATACTGTAATAAGTTGAAATCTCATTTTATATAGTCGGTTGAAAATTTAATTATGACATATATATGATTCAACGTGCCTTTTTTTTCCGAGTCAGTTTTAAAAGAATGGGTATTTCCCGCGAATATGGTCAATTTTCAGTAATTAATTACGCGTTTTCTTCTAGCGGGCCGTAGGTGATACTCAACCAATCATGGACCATAGCACTAAAAAATTCAATTATTGGAGAACAAAGTACAAAATATTTAACAGAAAATTCTATCAATCAAGCATTCAAATATGTCAATTTTGTTATTCATTTGCTTTTTCATTTCTCTCTCTATATCAGTGTTATTCTCTCTCATTTGCTTTTTTTTTGTTATTCATTTGCAATAGTAGAATGTAAACAAAAGGCTTGGTCAGAGATGATAGAAAATAGAAATTATTCCATAATTCAGTAAAAATTCATAAAAATAAATATTTTTGTGTGTGCGTCTGATAGAAAAGTTAACATAGCCAAAAATAATAAGCCAAAAATGAGTTTTAAGATTTTGATCAATTTTGTTTGCTTTGGTCTTAGAGTTTGCTTAAATTACATTATCCGCATGTTGCGGCCCGCATGAAGTAACGATCATGTGTATGCTGCCCGCTTGAAATACCTGTTATGCATATGCGGCCCTGCAGGAAAAAAGGTTGTTTTTTTGAGTACCCTTGTTCTAGAACCTTTAAAACATTTTATTTCATCCCAGTGACATCCTTTTTTCACCCGTGTTCTATAACTTGGTTCATCCTCCCTATCTCCGATCCTTATGAAAGCGAACTTTTTTTCTCTCTGAACAAATTGCAACAGGAAGAATGTGCGCTTCCGAGCCCCTTGTGACAGTTTCAATGTATGCACACCGCAATGAGACTCGACGATGTAAGTTATAAATTTGAAGAAGGATATTCGGCAGACAAAAGAAAGATAAATGAACCCGAAGGAACGTGAGCATGCGCAGAAGCCGCGCCATGTTTTCGTTTGTCATCGGTGAACAGGAGAGCACTCGTCACTAGCACCGAAAGGAGGGGGAGGGGGCAGGTGAAGGATAGGGAAAAAAATAAAGGGTGAGGGAAATTGATTTTTGAGCAATCTACAGTTTAGTGAAACGTTGCACTTTTCTAATCTTCAGTCTAATCAAATTCAAACAAAGTCTTAAATGAAACCCTCAAAAATGTTCAGTTCAACAGTTCTCGAAGGTTTAGATCTGGTTTCGCGAAAAAGGAAAACTTTGCATATTTTGCTCTAATTCATTCTATTTCTAAGTTCTCATTCAAAGTTTTTGTGTTGCCCGGTTTCACTGAATTATTAGTCGTTTTGTGTGTGTGTTTAATTCTGTTAAAAGTATTGAAAGTTTTAAAGTGCGATAGCTATAAAAATTTGAAAATACACATTGAATAGTCTATAAACAAAGCTCTAACAAAAGGAAATAAATATTTATTTTTCATGTCACGGCTTATTTTTAAAAGTTAGCCTTAAATTGTCTGCTAAAGATTTGCTGCACATTTTCATTGCACAGAACTCTCCTTTTCACATCCAGAATATTTAAACCTGTTGAACGAAAATCAAATGTTTCGTTTTATTTGTGATTGTCTTCCAAGTATTCCTTCAGTCCCTTTATTATTCTTGATAATTATCATTTGAGAATGCGGAGAATCTGTATATTTTAAGGAGAAAAGCGACTCACTCATTCACACTCATCAAGAGATATCTCGGGAACTATTAGACCAACAGATAGAAATTTTGCATGCATGTTCCTTTTATTGAGTACAGAGCCGTTAAGAATGTGTTTTGTGTAACGACTCCTACGGGGTTGGATTTGGGGAGGGGAGTGTTCCTGGGGTCCAGGGATGGCGAACCAATGGCACGTGTGCCACTGATAGCACGCGACGCAATATTTTGGGCACGCCACCAATCAAAAGGGTTTGCATTTTAATTCAAAATAAAGTTCACTATAAAGTAATCCTCATTAGGGATCTCACTTACGCTTTTGACGCTAAACTGCATGTTTTCATAAGCGCTTTTTTTACAAGAAACTACAAGTACTTCCCAAACTTGAAAAAAAAAAATCAAAAATTTAGGAATACATGAGAAACTAGACGTAGAAAAAGTTATCGCAGAATTTATTTACGCAATTGATTCTTCATTCAGGGAATTTTCAGCGAGACGTTCTCAGTTCAAATAATTATCGGAAATGCTCAAGTTTATTATATACCCTGATGGACTTCGATAAATTTAACTTCTCCCAATTCGACTGGTTGGAAATTGAAGAATTTGAAATACAACTAATTGGTTTCCAGAGTAGTTCAATATGGATTCAAAAATATATTGAAATAAGTAAAAAGTTAGAATTGATGTAAAGTAAAAATGCTAGTAATGAAAATTTGAAAACATGGAATTCGATTCCAGACAAATTTAACTGTTTGAAAAAGCTGACTCATACTATTTTGACCTCATTTTCCTCTACCTGTGCCTGCGAGTCATTATTTTCAGAGATGAATAACATCAAAGACTCGCTCAGAAACCGTTTGGCAGAAGACTCCCCTTCAGCATGCATTCTGTGTGTGTGTGCGCGCGCGCTAAAAGTAACATCTTACAAACCTTATATAAGTTATTTGTCGTCAAATAATCTGCAACAACAGAAGTCACACTAATGTTACTTTAATTTGAATTACACATATCACTAAAACATTTAAAGTGCTGTGCAAAATGTATTTTTTTCGTAGTGAATAAAGAGTTGCGAGTTGTTAGCATTTAGATTTATTATTTTATCTGTAATCACAAGTCAAAATTATTTCACGGCACGTTGACGCATAAAGGTTCGCAACCCCTGTACAAGACTTTAAGTAATGAAATTTGGTATCATGTTTCTTGTGTTGAGTTGAAATCAGCTAAGAACGAATCTTTTGGAAATCGACTCTAAAGAGTAGTTACGGGGCATATATTGAAAAAAAAATTCCTTTTTCAGAGCTATTGGATGTAGACTTGAAATTTGGCAAGAATATTTATTTTGTTGAGTAGAGATACATTAAAACCGGGTTTTTCGTAAATCAACTTCTGGGAATGGAATTATGGAAGCGTCAAAAATTCAAGTCTTGTCGCTCTTAAATCAAGAGGTGAGAGTTACAAAAGTACTTTTCAATACAATCCAACGTTTAAAATTAGGATTTAGAAATTAATGATATATATCAATGGTATATATATTTATGCAACATCATTAAATATCCAGCGAAGTGGGCGGGGGATAGTTAGTATAATTATAAAAAAGCTTTCATCGTAATATCTACATTTATAGTGCATGCAGCGACCTAATCTACCACATGTAAATACTTCCCGCCAATTTTTTCTTTCTTTCTGTTCTTCGAACGTTGCTGCATATTTTCAAGCTTATCTTCGAACATTTTTTAAAGAAAGCGTGTAAGTTGTTGCAGATTCCACCAGAACACTTTCCAGACGATATATTTATAGAGAAAGTTAGAAAAAGAGATTAGAGACCTGTCATTTTTTTTTCCTAATCTCAGTTTCTTCTTTGGAGGATATCAAAAATATTTTGGCAAATTAGTGTCATAGCTGTCACATAAAAGAGAGGTCTTTTGTAAATTTTACAATTCTCATCGCAAAGGGCTAAATTCGTGCACATCACGTGTTCTTCATTCAATTCAAAACTGACATTTCACTGGCATTTTTGTTCTACTTGTAAAATTTAGGTAAAATTTTGAATTTGATAATTGTGCGTAACGATGTTTAAATACTGAGATTCTACAAAAAATTTTCAAAATTATAAAAAAATTAGATTTTTTTACTATGCGTCTATAGTTTTAACCCTTAACTTCGCACTGTTGTATTTCTGCAACATATGATTTATTTTAATTCAACAGACTCAATATTTTTTTAATTACCTACAAATCACTGATCTTAGAAAAAAAGATTACTGCAACGAAATACATGCTAATTTTGTCACTAGATGGAAGTACATTTTTTCCAGAAATCACAATTATAAAAATCTCTGATGCCTCAAGAACTGTGTTTTTGCTATAAAAAGAATCCATTGTATTTTATGCTTCTTCTTGTTTATTGACGAAATAAATTACCAGATAAGAAATTTAAACATTTTATGATAAATATAAATGAATCATATAAAAAAGAGTTTTGTAATTTACAGCACTACACTGCGGAATATTGGACTTCTGCAACAAACAAAAAGATGACTGAAATTCAATTTAAAACTGCTGAATTTTTTTCTTCATATTTTTCCCTTTTATTATTACTTGAGAACTAGATGATATAATTTTTTCATAGAAATTAAAAAAATTGTGAAGTTAAGGGTCAAATCAAGTGACTTTTTTTTACTTTTATGCATTATTATTGTTGAAAAATTTGTATTTTCAAAGGAAAGTTTTTGAAAGAAACAAATTTGGTGACTGCGAAGCGCATGAACTGAATGGCTGGAAATATGTGACAGCCTTTATCATGTGACAATGACATCACATGAATTTAGCTCATTGATTAAATCTAAAATCAGTTTCTTTGATTAACTTATTTCTTATCCCGAGAAATTAGTCTGAACTTAAAGTCCTAAAAATTTCGTAAAGGTTTTGAGTTATGGTGGAACACAAAAATGGGCTCTTTTATACACTGCTGGACAATTGCTAAGGACGGATAACATTATCATCCATAGCAACCACAAAATGAAAGGAAGCAAAATGTGGAAAATTAGAATAAGTGCGGGATATTAGTAAGAAGAAGTATGAGTATGCAAATTTTTTTCCCACGTCTGTTCATCACGTGATAGCGTTCATAAAAGCTTTAAAGGTTTTGACGCGTGTGGACAGTTGTTGTTTCAAGTCAAAGTTTTACAGGAAAGATTTAATAGACGAACTTAAAATTTTTGGCATGTCTTCCCGACATCAAATAGATGATTTTATGCGTGGCCGAATTATTGGAAAGATCGAAGAAGGGCGAAAAATAACAGATGTTGCCAGGGAGTTCGACATCGCTCACAGCGTTGTTTCACGGCTATGGAAGTAATTTTAAAGTACTGGAATGTGTAGTAGACGGCACGGGGGAGGTCGTGTTAGAAGTACAACGCCTGCAGAAGACAGATATATCGTCCTATCAGCAAAAAGGAACAGGCGCATCACAGCTCAGCAGGTGGCAAATCAGTTTCTTGCTGCCTCAGGAAAGCAGATCTCCCGAAAAACTGTTGCCAGACGTTTGAGGGGAGGAGGACTATACGCAGACCTGTTGTGTGTGTCCCATTGACCAGACAGCACCGTACTGCCCGTTTGCAATGGTGTCGTGAGCATCACGATTAGACTGAACAGGACTGGGCATGCGTACTATTCTCAGATGAGAGTAGGTTCAGTCTGTCATCGGATTGTAGACGCCAACTGATCTGGCGCGAGAGTGGTACTGCTTATCGTCCAGAAAATATCCAGGAAAAGGACCGATATCCAACATGCAGTATCATGGTGTGGGCCGGCATCATGATCAATGGCCGCACGCGCCTACATGTGGTTGCGAATGGGACTATGACGGGCCAACGATACATTGATGAAGTTCTGCTTCCTCATGTTCGTCTTTTCCGTGGTGCTGTCGGTGATAAATTTGTTTTTATGGACGACAACGCAACATGTCATCGAACACTCGCTGTTCAGGATTGTCTAGACAGCGAGGGTATTCAACGTCTCGTATGGCCAGCGCGTTCTCCAGATCCCCATTGAAAATGTGTGGGATGCTTTGGGGAGGCAAGTTGCTTGTCGAAACTATCCTCCGACAAACAAGAACACCCTCATCCGTGCACTCACAGAGGAATGGGATAAATTGCCTCAACAGCTGCTGGATAATGTTGTGCAAAGTATGGTACGACGTGTGGAATGTTGCATCACACTCCACGGTGGACATATCCCGTGCTGATACCTTTCTTTAAGGTGCCTGCTGACTTTTAGATGCATTGTTCCATTTCTCCGTACGCAGATCAAATGAACATTTTTTTTCTTTAAAATGTTTCACAGATTTTGTACTTTCCAGGACAATAAATATTCTTTATTCTAATGTCTGAACAGTGTGGCAACTATATTTTATGCTACTAGGCCTCATGTCTCGCTTAATGTTATGCTACATAGCAATTTGTGATCCGTTTTTAGCAATTGTCCAGCAGTGTATTTAAATCTCACAATTCAAAGATGCAAAATTTTTTACTCAATATTTTTCAAAACATAGAAACGCATGGATTTCTACTATTTAGAAAGTAGCGAAAAACAAGCATTATAAAAATTCCATTAAATATACATTCGAACCTCTATATTGCAAATTTTTCTATATAGTGAACTTTTTCCTGGAACCAAGAACATTTCACGATTTTCTTCGTAAAATAACCTCCCAATAGCGAAGTGCATTTTCTATGCAACGAACTTTTTCTCTTGTAATTCAATGTTTTTCTTCCTATTTTCTGAATGTTTCAAGTTGTTCTATTAACATATTTTATTGTGATCATAAATCTTGAACTGGTATTATTAGGTGCCTAACTCGCCGAGAGCAATAGAATTGTGGGCGTTTCATCCAAGAAGGGCAATCTTATAACCAGTTATAACCATATCATAGTCCAGTCCACTGGAAATATCTTCGATATTCTCTTTCAACTTCAGTAGAGTAGTCTTGTGTCCCCGTGCCCTTGAACTAATCCCCGTTCACTTGTAGTGTTGTTCAGTCGTAGTGGTAACTTCGTTTCTTGTAGCTCGAAAATGTCAAAACATAAGTGCTCGAGTATCAAAGAAAAAGTTTTAATTCTTCTGGAAGTGGATAAAGGCGTCAAGAAATTTTCCTTTTTTTTTTTTTTATTATTATTATTTGATAAGATGTATGAAACAAATATATATTCATTTAGAAAAAGGTGTCAATAACTAACTTTTTTAATATGTAGTATTTATGAATTTAAAATTTGTTTTATGTGGTTTATAAGGAAAATTGAAAGAGATGAACCTCTATATAACGAATTTTCTATATAATGAACTTTTTTTCGGGATTTAACGACTTCGTTATATAGAGGTCCGACTGTAGTTATACAAAAGGTAATACACGAATTTTTTGTTTGAATTTTCTAAATCAGCAGATAGAAGGAGAGAACAGCATATTTAATCATCTAAAAATGAATCCGTTTTTTTTCTTTCTGGTGTTTTATTTCACGTGACTTATACAAAAGGCGAAATAGATTTTTCGCATTCCTTACTGTGTGAAGAAAAATATTTTTCTAAAAAATATTTCTACAGTAAAAAAGATCTGGATTAAGGATTCTCAACCTTTTTTTTTTCTTGCGATACACTAAAAATTTCAAAATTTGGCGGCACACTAACAATAAAATAAGTTTAAACGAATTTTACATATCTGTAAAATAGTTTACAGATAATAGTTAGTTACTATGTAAAATAGTTTATAATAATAATTTTCTATGTTAAATAAAATAATTAGAAAGAAAAAAACAAAATGTTTATTGAGTCATTAATTACAAATTAATTATAAGAATACATTTAATAGGAAATTTGAGCTTGATGATTTTTGATAATTTCGTTTGTATTGGGTCGCAAAGATGATAATGCCACTCTCATTTCTTCATCTATGTTTAAAAGTGTTGTTGATTTTTTTTTTCGTTTTTATATTTGTTAATGCTGAAAATTCGAATTCATGCAAATATGAAGTAGAAACTTATAACAATATTCTTAAAGCTTTTTTTGGCTATTATGAGTTAATCACCCCTAATTTTATTCCTATATTAATTAATTAACTCTTACAAATGTTTTGAAATTAAATCTCGATTATTACAGAGCGAAATAATTTTTATTTTTTATTCAAAGTTAATTCATATAGACATATATCCGTTATCACAAATGAATTACGAATGCAATCAAATAAATTTACATCCATCTATTCATGAAAGGATAAGTTAAATGTACCTCGAATATTCTTAGTTTATTTCTATAAAATGGCCAAATTATTCGGTTCCGGTATTAATAATTTTTCTCAAAGTATAATTAATGATTTTGAAAAAATTCGGCGGCACATTTTAAGAATTTGGTTACTCACTAAAGTGATTCTAAATCAATTTGAGAATCATTGATTTAGAATAATAAATAATGACTGGCTTCAGAAATGTGTTCCAAGATTCTTCTGCTGGAATAAAATGCGCACGTTTTTGATTCTACCCGATGGATTCCTGTTGATTCGACTAGTGAGAGTGAGGAAAAGTTATATAGACATCGTACTATAAGGCAACACTTGTGCTATTGGCAACGGACTTCGTCATTTCAAACTTCAGCCAAGTAACGAGGACGACATCTGAGCTGAAATCCCTCCTCTCCTAACTTCCGCACCACACCATTGGAAGGACGTTTGATCGTCGACAGATTTATCGTGTATCGGCCCCCTCTACACGATTGGATTCGATGAAGTAGCCGACTTCAGAGAGCGTATTTTGTAGGTTATCAAAATTTACAATATGGTTTTAAAGACCCTGGAATCCTCTGGGGATTTTTAGATTTTTATAAAATTGCAATAAATAAATTTTTGCAATTAAATAAAAGAAAAATCAAATTTCATGAAAGGAATTTTATAGTGAATGACACATAAAAAGATTCAGAATTAGTCGTTTTGGCAAATTTCCTCGGAATCATGTCCAAAAAGTTACTTTATCTTCCAATTTCGACTGTATTTTCGAATTTCGAAAACCCTCTTAGAAACTAGGCTTCACAAAATCTTCCCTTTTCCTTTTTTCCCCACAGTCTGATAGTATCTAATGAAAATCATGGAGTGAAAATTCTCTCTACTAGGTATCGCATTGAAAGGAAAATATGCATAAAAAGCTTTTCTACGGAACTGAAAAAACTCTAAATACAAACATACTACTTAACCATATGACATGGAATCGAAAACTCTGCTAGTAAATAATCCCTTGTTGAAACGTTACAGTGGTTTTGGTAATATCCAAATATTTTGATCCGCCAACTACGACTCGAAAAGTCTTATTCCTAAGATGACCAATTTTCTTATAATGAAAAGGTGAACAAAAAATTTAAGAAAAAATAACAACTAAAAATATATCAAACATTTTATTAATTCAAACAAAATTCTCTAGTTGCGCTTACATTCCTTTTAATTATTTATTGAAATGAGTATTTTCCCATTGAATTCATTTTTTGTCAACATACCATTTTCTAATATACCAGTAATTTCGAAACACAAGAAATATCCTTCATATTGATTGATTGATTTAATATTAACGTCGCACTGTTCAGCAACACGAGGGCTTTTGGCATCCTTCATATTGAACTTCACTGTAAGTGCTACAGCTGAAGCATCAACATTCAATATTTATTTCTCACTTGTTCAAAAATCGTTACCAATTGAAAAATCTCATTCAATTACTGCATTATTTCCAGGGCAGCACAACGTAAAATTCTGCACTTCTTTTGTGAACTTTTCCGTTATGCCCAATTTTATTCTTCTAAGTTTGACAACATTCTTTTTATTGTTAAGGGAATTAATTTTTCTTTGAACCGTGATTTTTATCTTTCAAAATAAGACTAACTTCTGTAGCTGAAATATGTTCACCATTAATCTTTAAAATCGTTTTGTGGAAAATAGAGGTCTGCTTAAGTGCAAATTACATTAATATCTCTCCGATAATTCCTACTGTACCGGCACATGACGCGTAGCAGTTCGATTTAACATCTCTGAATACAAAGATTAACAGATTAATTTTGAAGCACTTAAAAGGAGGACACTGTTTGAGGAAGGACAGAACCTGTAGAAGAAGGACTGTCCTCCCTAAAAGAGGACTATTGGTCACCTTATTATTCTTCATTCCGAAAAAATATAAATTTCATCACTCACCTGTAATGCGTCCAGTGTCTCACACCCACTGTAATTGGTCCAACCTCCGTCAGTCCAGCGACCCAGCGCGTCACAGCGGCGGAAGGCCACAGCTGCAACAGAAAAAGGAGACAGCTTAAAGCAGCGGTCACCAAATTTTTTGACCTCACGGACCAATAAATTTATAATTTTAATCCCACGGACCACTAATAGGATTTTGTGAACATTAAATAGATTTATAAAATGAAAATTGTGTGATCTAAGAACCCAATCAATGCATCTAAAAACATAATGTGATTAGTGAGTATATTCCCCAATTTTCTTGGGACCAGCGAAATTTTCTCGTGGACCACCACTTTGGCATCCTCTGGCTTAAAGCGTGTACAAAACCAACAATTCTGTCTTGTCTCAGCTGTCGGCTTATGATATTAACACTTATTGGGTATGAACTAGTAATTTATTCTCCAATGGAGAAAAAAAAGCTTTTTCGCTGAGTAACAAAATGATAAAAAAATAGAAAAAGAACTATTTAACTTAATCATTTGAATACGGAAATAGAACCTCTATAGTTAGACATTGTTATTTTAGATTAACTGTAAATTTAAGAGCTCAACTATCACTTACATTAAAATTTTCAGTGCATTTTGCTTTATGACTCCTGCTTCTTTATAACGATTTTCAGTTACAACCGAAAAAAACTGTGCAATGACTGAAAGGCCGATTCACAAGGAATGAGTGAATGAATGTTAGTCATGCCGAACTCGGGTGGAACACGAAGGTGACAGGCTTGGTAATTTCAGACCACGCTCAAGTGACGACGCATGGGTTTGCATCTCCCCAAAACACTTCCTCATTATTCCCAACATGAGGACTTTGAGCCCCTTTTTCCATAATGCGGTAATTTAATAGCACTAAGCCTGGAAGCGGCCGGCTGGATGGCGTGGTTGGTTTGTCGCTGGCCTTCTGCACCTAAGGTTGCGGGTTTGACCCCGGCCAAAGTCTGTGGATTTTCATGATGCAGAAAATCAACAGCGGCCATGTCGTATGATTATACGGCATGTAAAAGATCCCTAGAGTGTCTGTTTGGCTTGGGTGCTCTTGGCAAAATTAAATTCTAGTACAGGTTTGCATCGTGTCAGATCTCAAGTGCCTCCCTCAGGGGAGGCACCTGAGGGAGGCAGTGATTGGTATCCGGATATATGTTGCCGCACTAAGAAAAGATATCAGCTTCGGGGTCTGCAACAGTAAAACACAAATCCGCACCCCATTTGAAATATATATAAACTGGAAGCAACGCATCAATAGAAACAAGTAGGTCACTGCCATGGAAATCAAGAAATTCCCTAAAATGACAATCCAGTTTCATTTTAAAGATAAAAAGTAAACAGAAGAATATATTTCAAGTGATTCATAAAGAAGTAGACTAGATTCAATGAACTATAAATGAAGAATAATTTAAGGTATTATATGTTACTTGTAAGATAGTTGTTTTAAAATTTTTTAGAGAGACAGTTACAGATGTTCTACGTGGGAACCTTTAGGCTCCCTTCACACCAAACGATTCCGAGTGTGTAGCAATCCTTCCAATTCACAGCGATTCTGAATGAACAGAGATTTGCCTTCACACCACCACGGGTCAATCATTCTTCCGTCAGTTGCTGTCAAACATGGATGCTGTTTTTAATATTTTAAGACGATTAACGTTTCAAGCTATTAACTTCACAACTGTATTTTCATTTATTTTGAAGTTGAAATACATAAAACAAAAAATATAAAAACGGTTTTATTTATTTATTTATTTATATTTTGCCTGTTAGTATCAAATGTAATTATAGTCTGAAAAGTAGTAACAAATAATAAATATGTATTGTAACTATATTATAATGCAATTACTTTTACAAATAATATATCTAGTGTTTTCAAAAGGTATTTCAAATGTTGTTATATACTATAGCTTTTGTAGCGTATAATAACTATTTTTTTGATTATGTATCTAAAAATTGCTAATACATTAATGAATTAAAAATTTTACATGCCATTTACATTTTGTTTGTTTCATATAGTATATATAGTAATAAAATGAAATCTTTAAAAAAAATTAAAATTATCGACAATATCGGTGTTTTATTTTATTTTAGCATTCTTATAAATATTTAAATTTTTTTCTCTCTCAAAATTAAATAAATTCTTATCAAATTGATCACTGAAGCTATTTCAAACATCCTTCAGAATATTCCCTCCCAAAAAAAAAACCCAACACATTTTGCTTTAAAGTATTAAAAAGTAAAGAATAAAGTTTTCAAATTTCTAAAATTGAATAAAATAATACATGCAAAATATTAATTTTGTTATTTGCGCAAGATTAGCAGGAATAAAATACAGCCTACACACTCGGCGACAAGAACTAGAGTTAGTTTACATAATGAAAAAGAATACTATGAATAAATACCACACAAAAATATAAGCACCATCTATTGACATAAAAACAAACTCATGCTAACCCTAACAAGAACATTAAAATCTTTAAATATCTAAAATTAGCTTCTTTAATAGAAACTTTATGTAATATAATCACTAATAATATAAAAAAAACAATAAAAATAAACACTCTATTTGTTTAAATTCACTTTTTCTTTGAGAAATAGCTCCGGGCTGCTGGTGAATCACGGATGAAAATCTGACATGCCGAATCACGCGTAAGGCAGAATGACGGCGGATTGAACCGGTTTTGTTTGGTGTGAATGCGGGAAGCGAATCTTGGCTTATTTGAGCGGGAAATTACGAAGCCGAATCCTGGTCGATCAGACAAGTTTGATGATGAATGAATCGGAGTCGTTTGGTGTGAAGGCAGCCTTAGTCACACATTGAGCCAGTAGCTCATTTCCACCCAAACGCGCGTTAAGATATCTGAATCAAGTCTATCGATAGCGGTTGTAATACGCCAAAGGTGTCGAACCTTTATGGATCAACGTGCCATTTTTTTCTAAAGAAGTGTTTCATGAGGTATAGACATACCGTCAAATAATTTTGATTTGGGATTAGTGGAAAATAATAAAACTAAACACTAACAAAAACTCAGAACTCTTTAGTTACTACGAAAAAATACCTTTTGCACTGTATAGTTGTTAATGTTTTAGTTATACGTGTAATTCAAATTAAAGTAACATTAGTGTGACTTCTGTTGTTGCAGATTGGATGGTAAATAACTTATATTAAGATTGTAAGATGTTGCTTTTAGTAGAATGCATGCTGAATTGGAGTCATCTGCCAAATGGTTCCAACACAATTAATTATTTTTGCTGTGGTTCACTTTTTTGACAAGAGTGTTTGTAATTTGTTTCAAAATGCCGTATTACAGACGTTGTTCTGCATACCACTCTTTCAAAACTTAAAACGCACACCCTGTCGCTTATACTAATAATGCCATATTTATAGATTCACCAAGTTTGAAATTCTTTGTTACACTTACTGGCACTTTTTGTCCTTTCGCTAAACTAGCCATGTTAAATAACAGTTAAAAATCATAAATGTAACACAAATGAACTTTAAAGCTACAGCAGTTTCAACGAAATTGAATATGCTATGTGGAGACAAATTTTGTATCATGAGCAACTGTAGTCCACGCCGTAACTAAGGCAGGACAATAACAAATGATTGTGCTCCTGGCCGTGTTTGTTCATAATACTTCATAATGAACCTTGTTATTTTGAAATAAAATGCAAACTATTATGATTGCTGACATTCCTAAAATATTGTGTCGCGTGCCCCTGGTTCGCCATCGCTGTAATACGCTATTTCAGCTCCGCTAGATCAACAGGTTGGTACGAATACCATGTCTTTTATGTACCCCCACTGAAAGAAATCACGAAGTAATAAGTCGGGACTTCTAGGTGGCCATTAGGGTGAATGGCATGTTATAGTCCAAAACTCGTCCTATCCATCGGTGAGGGAGGAAATCTGGCACGTTGGCCTACCAGTGTGGTGCTCCATCCAATTGGAGAATGATGTTGTCAACGTCGTCCTGCAATTATCGCATCAGTCAAATAGTAAACATATCTAAAACAGTGGTTTCCATGACATTTCACAAAACTGAAAAACACTAGAAGCTCTTTTCATAGCAAACGCATTTCTTTTGGTTGTCTAGTGACATGGCGTCACTTCTGTCGGGGGGAGACACAAGATGACAGAGTTAGAGACAATCACAGATGTTCTATGCGTTAACCCTCAGTCACACGACATAACGTAGAGCTGTTACTCGATCTATAACCAAACGCATGTTAAAGTATCAAGTTCATTGATTGCGGCTGTGATGCGCTGTTTCAGCTTCATTCAGGACAAACTTTTGCTCAAACAGCCCGTGGTTTTAAATTTTTCATACCATTCATAGATAGATTTTCTAATTGGAAATTCTCCGAATCGCGTTATCAAAAACGCAGTTGCACAGCACTCGCGAGTTCCATTTTTCTAAATTCAAGAACGTAAAAAGCCTTTTCCACTTCAGACACCTCCATTTCGACTGATTAGTCACGTGACTCGCCCTCTTGCTTACGTCACTTCCATCAGGGCCTAAACACAAACTTTAAGAGTGCATCTACCTCATGTTTAGCTGATGTCTTTGTCTTTGACTGCTATTATTTTACAGCAACTAAAAAATGTATGTTTCTTTATGAATCACCCTGCATTTCATTTAAAAAGGGCGTGTGCTATTTTTGGTCTGTTTCAGTTGATTGATGGAAAACAATTTTTGCATTTCTTTGTCTGATTACATTTTTTAGACATTATTTGTTCTTTATCTCCTTTTCTTTTTTTTTCTTTTTTTTAAAAAAATGAACTTGTAAAGGATCTATCCGCGAACCTGTAATTAATCCTCTTGGCTTAAGTTTATTTCTGTTTAACTGTTTTTCTATTGAAAACTTTCTCCCGGAGAAGACTTGATTTATCCAAATGAGTGGTTCTATTTATGCTGTGACATCGTCGATGGTTGTGAATTCCCATCTTTCGATTCACAATAGGTTTTATGGTTTCACCAGCTGTTCAAGGACAAGTACGACGTCATCGATTGTCCCTGCATTTTTACGTTCCACCAGCTGTGGAATGACCAGTGCACGTGGCCATGGGGCCATTGTTTATTGTCTGAACTCAGGGAGTGAAGACAGATAGACGGGTCACCATAATGGTAAAGTAGAGCCGGCGCCCCATTGACAATAGGCGAAGCCTATCTTAAAATAATCATGTCGTCTTTTCTGGTGTTGGGTGACGGGGATACTAGAAACAGGTGGCGTGATGGACAAGTGTGTACAGATGTTGGACAAGGAACTATGGCGCCTTGGGCCAGACAGCTCGGGTGTGTTTTGGCGTGTTATGCGCAAATAGGACGAGGGAGGTCAAGAGAGACTTTTGTGACCTGCCAATAAGAAGGAACGAGGGGCGTGTTGTGAACACACCCCTGGTGTTTAAAAGGGTTCTTTTTCAGGAACGAAAAAAGACGGGAGAGAGAGGAGACGGAAAAAGATAAGAAAAAGAGTCGGAGAGAGAGACGAGAGGAGCCCGCCTTGTATGGAGAAAAGGGCTGAGTCCGGGATTGGAGTGGAAAGAGGATGAACGCCGGTGGAGTTGAGAATGGAATATGAACTGACTACACCGGCTTGGCATATAGACTGAATAATATTACTTCATTAAGAATTGTTTATCAAATAAACAAGATTTTTTATTTCTATATGAGGCTGTAAAGAATTATTTACTGATGGATAGCTATACACGACGTTACAGCTAATATATATATATGAAATTGGTGGCAGTGGTGTTGATTCGGCATTTAAGTAAACAGATGCCCGAATCCTTAGTTTTAAGTGAAGAAAAAAAATGCCAGCCGTGTGCGATTGTGATGAAGCGAGTTTAATGACGCCTAATTCCTGGAGTTCCCAGCTGTGAGAAGGGCTGAATGCTAGTGTCTCCCGTTCCTGCTAGTGATGAAGTGTGCCCGCCTGATTTTTGGAATTGCCTGTTATGAGATGTTTTCCTGTGTGTCCTCTATAAATTTGAAGGTGAGTCTTTTCATTGAGATTATTTTCGGGGCAGCAACTGAGTATTGATTTTGTATGCAAAATGTTTTAAATAAGGAATATAAAGACTAGGTAAAGTTTTAGTAAACAATAAGAGACTAGAAGGATTTTAAGTTTTGTATGAAGTGTATAAATGTGCAATATTATTGTTGTGGTTTTGGATTTGTGAAATTTAGTATACAGTAGTTATACTTGTTTTGTTGGCACAGTATTGTGTAGAGTATTGTTGTGGTTTTAGATTTGTAAAATTTAGTATACAGTAGTTATACTTGTTTTGTTGGCACAGTATTGTGAAGGGTATTGTTGTGGTTATAGATTTGTAAAATTTTTAGTATACAGTAGTTATACTTGTTTTGTTGGCACAGTATTGTGAAGGGTATTGTTGTGGTTATAGATTCGTGTGAAACTCTTAGTATACAGTAGTTATACTTGTTTTGTTGGCGCAGTATTGAGAAGGGTATTGTTGTGGTTATAGATTTGTAAACTTTTTGGTATACAGTAGTTATACTTGTTTTGTTGGCACAATATTGTGAAGGGTATTGTTGTGGTTATAGATTTGTGAAATTTTTAGTATACGGTAGTTATACTTGTTGAATTGGAGAACACTGATGTGTAGCTTATTGTGTTGTTTAGATGTGCGCATATGGGTAAAATATAGTTAAGTCTAGGTCTAGTGTATTGTTAGGTTACCTTGAGTCTTTGTGAAATTTTTGTAACGATTAAGTTTAGATTTGGGTTTGTGTGCATTATAGTGCATCATGGCGTTTCTGTTAAGAGAAAGAAAAGACGTATTGTTAGAGGTTGCGAAGGAATTAAGGGTAGAAATTGATATTACTTTACCCAAGATATAATTTAAGAAGAGAATTTGTCAAAGTAAATACTATGACGAAGAGTCAGTTAAATGTTTGTTGGAGGGCATTTTGGAGGGAAAACGGGAAGAACGTGAAGAACGGGAAAAACGGGAAATTAAGAAATTCGAGGAACGTAGACTAGCTAGGGAATTTGAGTTAAAAAGTTTGAAAGCTCAACTCAGTAATAAGTTAAATGAAAATGAATTGAAGGCATGAAACAGGATTAACAATCTCGCAGATGTTTGTATTTTGTCAGAAAATCGTACCGGAGAAGTTAGTGAACCGGTTAATAAGTGTAGGCCTTTAATTAACCCGATAGTTAATAAAAGCGTGGAGAACGCTACGTCTTGTGATTTTGAAAAGGAGAATTGTGACCCCCCAGTGAGATGGACGAACGTTTCCCCCCTGTCTGAAGTAAGTGGGAGAGGAACAGAAAAGAATAATCTATTTAAGATTGTGGAAGGGAAAGAATTCAACGTGTATAGAAATAGTGATTGTGAAGTGAAAATGAAGGCTGGGTTATGTGAAGGAAGGGTCAAAGCTGTGGCGGAGGGTGTACAGCGGGTAATAAATCCGGATAATATTGGAGTGGCTCTTTTGAATTGAAAAGAGATAAGGGAGTGGCGAACCCTGAAGGATTGATTTGTGAGAATATCTGCGAGGAAAAATATACCATTGGGACGTTAATGGGTTGTGAAAAGCAGTTAACAATGAATCGGGAAAGTTTTCGAAATCATACAATAGCTAAGATAGCAGGGCAGTTAAAAGGGGGAAAAGAAAACATGTGTAAAGCAGATGTGCGGAAAGGCTTGGAAGACGGGTTAGCAATGCGATTGCCTCTCTCAGAACCAAGGGAGATTTATAAGGATAAGTTAGAGACGGACAATAGGTCTAACATCGGTTCAGAATTTAGTTTCGAGATAGATTTACCCGGAAAAAGAGATCGCAGTACAATTTATCGTCTTAATTTAATAAAATTGTACCGTAGAAAGCCGGAATTGGCAAATTTGGTTATGGAGAATAGCTCAGAAGGAATAGATTCCGAAACTCTCTATTTGGTAAAGCTATTTATGGATTTTGGTTTTCAGAGTAATTTAAGGAAAAGTCAAGTGTATTTTAAATTACCGCCTGATCGGAGTAGCTACTTAAGAATGATTAACGCTAAAAAGAAAGAAAAAGGTTTCTACCAGATCCTGGGACGATTGTTTTAAGGCAGAAGGATATTAATTTGGTTACGGGAAAGCCATTTAGGGGAATGTTTTCAAAATTTGTTGTTCATCCCAGATGTTAATTAATTCACTACGAGAGGATACAGAGTATCTTTTAGATTTAGGTGTAAACGGAATGGGGCAGTCAAACCGTACTCTGCCTGTTGTTTGGTTAGGAAGAGTGAACCGATACCCGTACCCGCGTATCAAATGTATAAAGTATAGGAATTTGAACCAGGTGACGCGAGCTGAGATTTATCTTTTGTTAAAAAGGGAAAGTTTGGTAGGAAAGATCAACGCGGCAACGTGCATCACTGTACTGGATTTGTGGAAGTGGTATTTTCGTCGTTCTCTAATGATGAATTATCCGAAGCACACCACATGCGTTATGACAGTTGGCATGTACATTATTAAAAAATCGAGGTTTAAGTTTCTTTGTGCTTATGATGGATGTAATTTAACGACTCTGATTTTGAGGTTGTTAGAGCAGATTGATGTATCGCGAATGGTCGACACAGACATTCTGATACAAATTTGGAAAAACCGTGTAAAGAAAATAGGCTTTGTGTTGAAATGGTTGAGTAGGGTTGGGTCGGAAGTCGGACCGACCAAAGGTAAATTAGAGACATGGGCAAGTTTATTCCGTGTAGACATAATGTAGATTTAGAAAATTCATTGCATGAGCTACTGAGGTTTGTTAATTATATGTTATGGTAATTATGTGTTATGGTAAATATTTTGTGTCTCTTAGGACTGTGTACGCTCACAGATGTTTAACACAACTGAATGAGCGATTGATGTATTAAAAATTATAGAAATATTATAATTTGAGTTCATTTCTTTAAAACCCTAAATTTTGAAGTGTGATGTAACTGTTTGAAATGGAAAAAATGGTCCAAGATTCGGAATTTAAGTTTTTTTTTGTAAAGTGTAGGTTTTAAAGAATTTTGGGTTTATTTGTTTATTTTACTTGTGATTGTATATGTTTCTTGGATTGCTGTCCTGATCGGTCTCATTGATAAGACAACCTTTCGGTGTGAAATGTTACGAACTGAACCAAACTGAGGCCAGAGCAGTCCAGTGAAATGGACCTTTTCAGGGGGAAGGAGTTGTGACATCGTCGATGGTTGTGAATTCCCATCTTTCGATTCACAATAGGTTTTATGGTTTCACCAGTTGTTCAAGGACAAGTACGACGTCATCGATTGTCCCTGCATTTTTACGATCCACCAGCTGTGGAATGACCAGTGAAAGTGGACATGGGGCCATTGTTTATTGTCTGAACTCAGGGAGTGAAGACAGACAGACGGGTCACCATAATGGTAAAGTAGAGCCGGCGCCCCATTAACAATAGGCGAAGCCTATCTTAAAATAATCATGTCGTATTTTCTGGGGTTGGGTGACGGGGATACTAGAAACAGGTGGCGTGATGGACAAGGGTGTCCAGATGTTGGACAAGGAACTATGGCGCCTTTGGCCAGACAGCTCGGGTGTGTTTTGGCGTGTTATGCGCAAATAGGACGAGGGAGGTCAAGAGAGACTTTTGTGACCTGCCAATAAGAAGGAACAAGGGGCGTGTTGTGAACACACCCCTGGTGTTTAAAAGGGTTCTTTTTCAGGAACGAAAAAAGACGGGAGAGAGAGGAGACGGAAAAAGATAAGAAAAAGAGTCGGGGAGAGAGACGAGAGGAGCCTGCCTTGTATGGAGAAAAGGGCTGAGTCCGGGATTGGAGTGGAAAGAGGATGAACGCCGGTGGCGTTGAGAATGGAATATGAACTGACTACACCGGCTTGGCATATAGACTGAATAATATTACTTCATTAAGAATTGTTTATCAAATAAACAATATTTTTTATTTCTATATGAGGCTGTAAAGAATTATTTACTGATGGATAGCTATACACGATGTTACAAAGCATTGACTTTTAGATACGTGAAGTTAGCTGAGAGCTAGTCGAAAGTTAGTCGACGATTAATTTCTAGATGATCAATTATTGCTAATTGGAAAATAAGTTATAAGATAGGTTTTAATGATAACGAGGGAGGTCGTACAACAAATAAGAGAATTGCGACGAATTAGACCGCAGAAGTCCAAAGTGTTCTAAGAGTAGGTGAATTTGATGATACAGAAATATTAATTATCTTTTTTGCCCTATATGATTGCTCTTATAATTAGTAGTGTTGTGCATTTCCTACCCAGAGTTGTTTCAGTTAAGTTAGTGAAATAATAAATTGGAATTTGAACTAGTTATGGTTGATCTTTACTCGAACCTCCAAACACCAACAACCTCGATGAAGTTATTGCAAACTTTAGTGTGTTTTCACATCAACAGAACTATTTGGACCTTTTTAAATCCTCTATGGGGCCATTTTTTTCTAGAAGTTAGATCAAAATATTTTTTGGGATTAAGATTGATGTATAAAAAGAAATTCATGTAGCTAATTACAAAAACTTAAATTTGATTTTTAAGACCAATTTTTTGGTGTGAAGTCTGGCTTAAGTAAACCCCATTGCTCACACTAGGACCTAAAAAAACAGGACATCTTATTTTTTCCATTTTTTTTATATCGCATTACTCAAAATTTATAAAATATAATTTGTAAATTTCTAAAATCTAAAAAAGAGTTAAATAAGAACCCGTTCAGAAATGTAAGAATTTATTATTTCCCATGAATTTTGCATATTTTTTTTATCACATTACGTAATATTTATAAAATAAACTGCTGTTTGTAAAAAATGCCACTCCAAGAAGGAATCATCCGAATGAAATGAATTTTGCATCAATTATCAATTACAAAATGTATTGCAAAGTACTAAAGTTTCAGGGCCACCAACTGTGTTATTATCTAGTGTTTAATTCCTGCTTCGGAGGATGCAATTGGTGATGAAGGTGAGGATTACCCATGGTGACCTTGGTGACAGAGTGATTTAAACTTCAGGTCTTTTTTCACCTTCAGGTCTGAAAAGCACGCGTTAGACGATCGAGACGAAAGGGATTCCTATTCGGGTCAGTTTATTCCTCTGCTTTTGTTGTTTGCCACTTGCGGAAGTTGGGGTCATTTCAATGTAAGTGTTCGAGATTCAGTTTTATATTCATTTCTTCCTAAATTAATGAGACGTTAAGATTAATTTATCTGTTTTCAAGTGCCCCTAAATTGGCTTCTTTAAATGAAAGAAATGCTCGAAAGGACCCACCTGTTGCATTGTCCGGCCGCAGGAAAGGAAAAATGTGGGTGCAGGGGAAGGACGCCGTCCGCCCTGCAGGAGTCGGAGGCCAGCAGAACAGACTGTCCCAGGCTGCTGGACAGCTCCCATTTACTGCACCTGCGTCCAAAAGTACGTATTTTTAAGAACAATTATAGTTTATGCTAGCGACTACAAGTAATTTTACAAATTAAAATTTATTTTATTATTTTAATAAGATTGTTCCCAATATTACTTAATGTTATAAGAAACACCGGCGTAGCTAGACCATAGTAGAACCTATATCCAAATTTATTTTTTGGAAATGACTTATTCGAATGTGTCAAAATCAGTGGCGCACACAAGGGGGTCCCTAGGGGTCCGGACCCCCAAGCCCTTGATTTTCTTCCGATTGATTATAATTCTAAGTATATAGTATGTAAAATTTAATTAAGTATTTGTTATTAATGATTAATTTCATTAATTAATGCTAATTCTTTATTCAATAATTAGTTTTTTATTGTATTTTGTTCCCGAAAATCGACAAAATCAAAAGGAGCATGATACAAGAATGGTGAACTTTCAACCCCGGACCCTCCCTCCCTCCTTGAAAAATTCCTATGTGCGCTACTGGTCAAAATAAATATACCTAGACATACTTATTAAAAAAAATTATTACACAAGAATTAGCCTAGTTGTTTAGTAGGTACTTTTTTTAAAAAATTTTTCCTCTACAATCAATCCATCAACATATCAAAGAATGTTGTAACTTGCAAGCGAATAACATATTTCGAATGGTTTTTTTTTTTCATTCTAAATACCTTTATATTACTTCAAGTGATCTTCCTGACGAACCGCTTTGAATAGGAATATTTTAGACTTCTTTCCGAGTCTATAGCACCCCCTTGTCTTCTTAATATTTTGATTAGAACGATATTTGCTTTTAAATATGTATAATCCTTGGAACAGAGGTATAGAGTTCATGGAAATTTTTTTAACCGTTTGGAGTCAGTGACAAACGATTTTATACACATAAATGAGAGCTCAGTTAGTAAGACTGTTAATAACAATTTACGATTTTTTGCTTGCAGATGTTAGGACCGCTGTAGATTGGAGACCCCGCAACATTGATAAGGTGATAGCTACATCCTTGATAAAAAAAACAAAGCTTAATCCAATTTCCTCGATTCGCATGTAACGTTTCAATCCCACCGATAAATTTTGTCTATAGTTTGGTGAAAATGGACTTTGATTGTCCAGTACAAGTTAATATCAGTTAAAAAATATCCGATAGACATAGAAACACATAATCAAATTCTTTACAAAAATCATCTAGTTACCCTTATCTCTCGCTAACGATTACTGTGTTGCTCGCTCCGAAGATTGGGATAATCGGTATTTGTTGTCCCACTTGCTTCATTTTTTCACACGGAAACTGCATTGTCAAAACAAAATATACAAGGGATGATCAGAAAAAAAGCTTACAAGCCTCAGCATTTGAAAACTGCTTATTGTGGAGAAATTTTGTTTCCACAGGGTGGAGACAAATGACACTCCTTGTCATACAGCTGTTTTGTGGATAGATAGTGAAAGTTCCCAGACAGTTCAGGATAATTGAAATGGCTAGATTCTTAGGAAATTGGTCTCGTTTGGAAGTGTGAGCCATGTTTCGATTTTTATGGGCAAAGAATGTGTCTGCATCTGCAATGAGCAGAAAACATGTAGCGAAATTCAATCAGGTAGACAGGATATTGAAAGCCGCAATGCGACGGGGAGTGACCGGCCAAGTTCTTCAACGCCAAAAACCACAGCGGCACGCATTGGGGAAATAATTCAAAATGATCGATGGATAACTCTGAGTGAAATCTCGTCAGTGCTGGGACTGAGCTATGGTAGCATATCGTTTCTGATGTGCTGCGATATTTCAAGACAGTGCTGTGAAATCATCCGCCGAGACCGGGCTCAATGGAGAGGGACATGATTTCTACCAAAACGGGTTAAACAAGTTGGTTCTGCGTTCTGATAAATGCCTAAATAGACTGGATGATTATGTCGAAATGTCACAGGCACATATACCTCTTAATTCCCTTTTGTATTTTCTGTCTATTGTTAGTAAATATATCTTTATTCGACTTGTAACCTTTGTTTCTGATCACCCCTCGTTTAAGGGTATTATGAACTATGCATCTTGCACTATTTTTTGACATAGTCTCCTCCGACATTGCGACATTTTTCTTTACACGTAATCAATTTGAAGAAACCACTTTAGTAAAACCCATGCCTTGCGATGCTTAGGGATTATTGCACAGCGAGCACCCTTAGATTACAAGGAATTTTTCCTTCCTGGGGAACTTGGATGCTTCCACGTCCTTAAGGTGTCTTTGGTTTCTGGGGTAATAGGGTGCACCCATGTCTCATGGTCCGGGAGGCTCCAAGCATAAGGTGACCAGACATCTCGGTTTTGGAGGGACAGTCCCAATTTTTAACAATCTGTCCCGCGTCCCAAGTTTTGTGTTCAAATTAAAATTGACTTAAAATCAGATTCACATAACTTCTAACAATTCTCACTCCCTTAAATGAGGTAAGTTCATTTTTATACTGGTTGTAATCAGAAAAGAAAATCTCTCTCTGTCTCGGATATTTTTTTTCTGAAAAAAAAAAAAAGATGCAAGTCAGTGAAACGTAGTAAAGTAGAGTACCCAATTTTCGTTCAGTAAAAGTTGACTCGATTGCATCTGCAATTTCTTCAATTACATGTATGATTCAGTACGTCGCAAGACGTGCTTCTGCTTTGTCGGGAAACAATAAAAAAATTTCTCAAAAAATGTAACTAAAAATATTTGATATCCCTTATTCATCTAAAAACGCCATTTTAATTTTTGGACACATTTTTATACATGCATTATGCATTGTTTTTGATATTTCCAAGCTCTTGCAGATTCAGATTTCGATTTTACACGTAAGAGAAAATTTTTGTAAAATCACACGTAAAAATTGCCCCTTCACGAAAATCTTAATTAAAAATAAGCTTATCTATACTCACTGATTTTGAAACCACGCCCCCCTCCCCTGTGTAGGGACGCGCGGAAAAGAATCCTATTAACTTTCTAGAAAGAGCCTCAAATCGAATTGCGATACAAATTTTAAATGCTCTCTGGTTCATGAGGAATGTAGAACTCACACACACAGAGCAGTGAGTAAATTTTTTAAAACCATTTCTTTAAAAGTAAACTTAAAAGAGTTTGCTTTACAATAAAAGTCTCTAATAAAATTGACAATTCCGTAAAAAAAATTGATCATGAGTATCAAAAAATATGCTCCTGATCAAACTTATCACAGACCCAGATCCATTTTAATTGACTCTGATTTCCTCTAACTTCTAAAAATTCCTTATATTTTAATTCTTTTCTATTAAATTGCTTTTATTATCCTCTTTTCTAACTTCCTACGCTAGTTTTGCAGTTCGACTTGCTCGAACTTATAACTACTCACTGATTGGTCTATCTTCTCATCCAAACTTAATTGTTAGAATAACTGACCATTCAGGTCAGCCAATCACAGAAGATCCTCGCGACACCAATGCATCGTAACTTTCTCCATCCAAAGTTTTTCTCACCTCGCACTCGGGTGCAACAGGTGCTCTTTGCTGCGACCCGATTGGCTAGGCTCGCCCCACCCCCTTTTACACGAAACATTTTTTCCAGTACCTCATTTTTTCACCCAACTTTAAACTCTCACTTCACAAGTAGTTTTTATCACTCAAATCTAATTCTTAACTTTGATTAATCTACAATATCTGCATTTTAATAACTTAATAATTAAATGTTTTGAAAAGGGCAATTTGAAAGCGTATTAAAGTTACTCAAAACCTCATGACAAGAGATAAAAGGTTCAAAAGAACCAAATGTTCCCACCAAATCCAATCCCAGCTCCAGATTTCGATTTCCTTTTAAAGATGTGTTCTTGCTTCTGGTGATGAGAGCAAACTAGTCGTCACACAGAGAGAGAGAGGGTGCCACTTGAAAAATGGGCGAAATTTTTTTCGTTGACACGTATTTATCACGACCTACATATTCAAAAAATTCATTTTTAGATCCCCACCCTTCCGCACAGTGACCTCCTTTCATTCCCACACCCTTCATCGGAAAGCTTTTCACTAAAAGCACGTAAGACAGGCTCTTTGTCCCTATTCCAGGAAGGCGTAGGACCTTTTTCTGTTATCCCTGCACTTATAAGGGGAAAGCCCCCTCTTCGGACGGAATTGAGCTCTCTTAGGCAAGAAATGTTATTGAAAAAAAAATAAGAGAGGGGAAAAATTAGCGCACCGTAAAAATGTTAAGGATCCAAGTTCTCTTTCTGGACATAACCCCTTAGCGCACATTTTTTTTAAAAAAGTAAAAAAACGGCAATAAAGTCAATTTTTTTTTATTTGGGAAAACACATATTAGAATCTTGTTTAAGAAAAATAGAAAATAAAAAAAATGTATACAAAATCAATAAAATTTTTTAATTTTAGTTTTTGTTTTTGATTCACATTGCACATAAGAGCGGAATATTGCAATCTGGCACGGACATAAACTTTGATTTATATTTATATATATATATATTATATATATATATTTATATATATATATATTATATATATTATATATATATATATTTATATATATATATATATTATATATATTATATATATATATATTTATATATATATTATATATATATTATATATATATATATATTATATATATTATATATAAATATATATATACACTGCTGGACAATTGTTAAGGACGGATAACACTATCATCCATAGCAACCACAAAATGAAAGGAAGCAAAATGTGGAAAATTAGAATAAGTGCGGGATATCAGTAAGAAGAGAAGTATGAGTATGCAAATTTTTTTCCACGTCTGTTCATCACGTGATAGCGTTCATAAGAGCTTTAAAGGTTTTGACGCGTGTGGACAGTTGTTGTTTCAAGTCAAAGTTTTACAGGAAAGATTTAATAGACGAACTTAAAATTTTTGGCATCTTCCCGACATCACATAGATGATTTTATGCGTGGCCGAATTATTGGAAAGATCGAAGAAGGGCGAAAAATAACAGATGTTGCCAGGGAGTTCGACATCGCTCACAGCGTTGTTTCACGGCTGTGGAAGTCATTTAAAACTACTGGAATGTGTAGTAGACGGCACGGGGAGGTCGTGTTAGAAGTACGACGCCTGCAGAAGAGAGATATATCGTCCTATCAGCAAAAAGGAACAGGCGCACCACAGCTCAGCAGATGGCAAATCAGTTTCTTGCTGCCTCAGGAAAGCAAATCTCCCGAAAAACTGTTGCCAGACGTTTGAGGGGAGGAGGACTATACGCACGCAGACCTGTTGTGTGTGTCCATTGACCAGACAGCACCGTACTGCCCGTTTGCAATGGTATCGTGAGCATCACAATTGGACTGAACAGGACTGGGCATGCGTACTATTCTCAGATGAGAGTAGGTTCAGTCTGTCATCGGATTGTAGACGCCAACTCATCTGGCGCGAGAGTGGTACTGCTTATCGTCCAGAAAATATCCAGGAAAAGGACCGATATCCGACATGCAGTATCATGGTGTGGGCCGGCATCATGATCAATGGCCGCACGCGCCTACATGTGGTTGCGAATGGGACTATGACGGACCAACGATACATTGATGAAGTTCTACTTCCTCATGTTCGTCTTTTCCGTGGTGCTGTCGGTGATAAATTTGTTTTTATGGACGACAACGCAACATGTCATCGAACACTCGCTGTTCAGGATTGTCTAGACAGCGAGGGTATTCAACGTCTCGTATGGCCAGCGCGTTCTCCAGATCTAGACCCCATTGAAAATGTGTGGGATGCTTTGGGGAGGCAAGTTGCTGGTCGAAACTATCCTCCGACAAACAAGAACACCCTCATCCGTGCACTCACAGAGAAATGGGATAAATTGCCTCAACAGCTGCTGGATAATGTTGTGCAAAGTATGGTACGACGTGTGGAATGTTGCATCACACTCCACGGTGGACATATCCCGTACTGATACCTTTCTTTAAGGTGCCTGCTGAATTTTAGATGCATTGTTCCATTTCTCCGTACGCAGATCAAATGAACATTTTTTTTCTTTAAAATGTTTCACAGCTTTTGTACTTTCCAGAACAATAAATATTCTTTATTCTAATGTCTGAACAGCGTGGCAACTATATTTTATCCTACTAGGCCTCATGTCTCGCTTAATGTTATGCTACATAGCAATTTGTGATCCGTCCTTAGCAATTGTCCAGCAATGTATATTATATATCTTTATATATAAAAATATTCTGTGCGTGTGTTTGTCACTAAAGTCCTCCTAAACGGCTGGACCGATTTCGATGAAATTTTTTGCGTGGGTTCAAGTAAATTCGAGAATGGTTTAGATTCTCAATTCGGTCCGATATCGCAATTAGTTAAAAAGATATTAATTAAAAACTTTCAAAAATACCACTCAACATTCACCTACATTGTTGTAACAACGCTATTGTTATAAAATAAAATTTCCTTTCATCTGAATGCTTTAACACGTGAGAAAAAAACATTTTCAAATTATGACATAAGTCGCCAAAAGGGTCGCTAAGTCGCCAACGTGGCTGTATTTGTAATTTTTTAAATAATTAGTTTTAATCAATTACTTTTATTAATTATAATTACATTATAGTATTGTCATCCAAAATAATCATTTCAGCTCAATTGAGCGCTTTAAAATGTATTTTATTAACGATTGAAAATTCCACCAAGATAAATAAATAAACAAACAAATAAAATATGTATAGAGATCGTTAACTAATAGTAGGAATTGAAAAAGACGTAAGTTGGCGTCGAAAATTGATTTTCATCCAAACTGGCCAAACCCGGTCTTTATTGTTACGAAAATGCAGATGCGATTCACGCTTTTTAGCATTTTTAATTAATATCTTTTCAAATAATCTTTTTATATGTAATTCTTCTGTGCGTGTGTATGAAACTGAACTCCTCCTAAACGGCTGGACCGATTTTGATGAAAGTTTTTGTCTGTTCCAGTGGACTCGAGAATGGTTTAGATTTATAATTCGGTTTAGAAATGTTTATTTAATTATTTTTTTATTTATAAATTATTGATCTTGGAATGGTTTACATTGGATCCGGCAGACTGCTCTAAGATCGCACAGTATCTAATATTCAAAAATCTTTTAATACTTCAAGTTGGTCCCGACAGTTGGTGCTGTGATCATTTCAAGAAAATTTTTTGTCACTTCGTGTTATTATTTTGTTGAAATAAATCGTGTGTTAATTAAATTATTACATTCAGATGTAATTAGTGTTTGAAGAGTTTTGAAGTGTGCATAAAAAACTATACATTCTCCAAATTTAGTATGCAATTGAAGTGAGTATTTTACATGACTTTCTATTAAATTTACACGTGCTTTGACAACAATTATCCTAACCTACAAATCTATTTGTGTAGCTAATTGATTACACACATTATTAAACTTTTTTTTATTTAAAATTATTTCTTATCGGAAATAGTTTGTGTGTGTGTTTCACTTCTAAGCAACCCAGAAGTATAAAACCTGGCACATAATTACATTGTAATAACTTTTTAATACAAATTTTACTCAAAACGGTCCAGATTGTTAAAGCTTATTCATAAAAATTTGGAATTTTTGAATTTAAGATGTTTGTACAGGACAACGTCTCTCTGGTCCTCTAGTATATTATATATATAAATAATATATATATATATATATTATATAATATATATATATATATATATTGTATTATATATATATATATATATATATACAGTACAGTCCCGATAATCCGAACAATATCGGACCGACCCCTGTTCGGATTACGTGATTGTTCGGATTAGCCGGAGTAACAGCGAAATCACTATTTGAACCGGGAGTACGGGTCTATTGTGTCTATGTATTTTGTCGTAATGTGAGCGTACGCGCCCGCTTTTTGCCGCGTGGACTGTACTCCCAATCCTCGACGCGTGTGTCCTCCCTCCACCACTCCTAACTTAGTGTGTCAGTGTGACTGCGTGTGCCCGTACTGTTGGCCGTCAGTCGTTCCGCGCTCGTTCTATACTCGTCTGCTTTTTTCTCTGTGTTAATAACAGTGTGATATTCTACAGTGAAAACAGTTTGTTCTCTGTGTTTTGGACATTTATCTGTGATACAGTGTACGTAAACAGATTGTTATGGCGAGTAAGCGTAAACACTCAACACTTACTCTTAAAGACAAACTAGAGGTTCTAAAGAAGTTCTGTTGTACAATTTTTCATACTAAACATTAGTGTTCTGTTCTGTAGTTTATTCCATTTTAAAATTTGTACCATAACTTGATGTACAGTGCGTGAATATTAAATAAAGAACTATTTTGAATTAAAGTTTACACTGTTTTATATTGAAATATTCACCGATTTTTTCGTCCTTAAAATTATAAAAAAATTTTCCGCGGAGTCGTTCGGATTAACCGGATGTTCGGATTAGCCGTGTTCGGATTAGCGGGACTGTACTGTATACTTTTTCAACAGAAATAATATTAATAGTATTTAGTTTAAAGAATTATTTACACACACACAAAATTTTCCTTGGTTTGATATATTTAGAAAGCAAGATGCAGCATTTATCCGAACGATGCAATTATTAAACATGTAACGACCTTTTATTCTATTTCTTTGCTTTCCTGTTTAGAACGGCACACAGCGCTGTATCTTGTGAGAGATTCCTTTTTTTGTTTGTTTTGGTGGAACAAAATTGCGAGAAAATGATGTTCCGTTAGTCGTAAACTTCTAACAAATTTTTTGGTCTACCCGATTTTTTTATTATTATTTGTATCACTGTGATAACTTTACATAGGTCTTACAGCTAATTTGCTTCCGAAATCTATAAATTTTTTTTCACCTCAATTTTCTTTTTACAAAACATATGCGTTCCAAATATTGATGTCTAGCAAATGTGAAAAACTACTTTTTAATCATAGTTATCGAAATTTTTTCTAGACTTTATCTAAATTTACAAAATTAAGATGACAGATCGCAATCAGTCTGTGAGCTCCCCGCCGATGGGGACCTCCGTTCTACACAATCCACGTGATCTGTCTCTGTGGGGAGGAACGAAGAGCTACTAAAGTCATTAATACTAAAATCTTTTTATTAAGATCTTAGTTTATATATATAAACACAATTTAACAACAAGAATAATCTAAGGAGTATGATCAAGAACTAGAAGACGCAACACGTGTTCCTAATCGAAGGCGCAACTAACCACTGTCAATTTAACTTTATAGATTAAATATTATCTCACTAGTAAAGGCTTTATACTTAAAGTTTAACTTATTGAGCTTACCGCTATATCCTAGTTAAACAGCTACGGTCCTTATCACTTCTGTTCTGGCTTTAATCAGGCTATACTCCGTTGGGCTCGGACCCACTTTTGGTTAATCTTCACCGGCACTGTTAGGCTAATTTCGAGGATTAAGATTCTTCTTCTAGACTACATCTCATATTACTTTGAGACTACCTCTCTACTTAGCAACCACATCTAGTGACTTCACTTAACCTCTTTGCGACCACGCGAATGCTAAACTTCCCATATATATACGATTCCTAATTTACATATACACGTTTTTCTTGAGTTGGTTGGAAAGAACTGCCATTCTGGCCCCAAAGAACCCCAAAAGGAATCGCGATAAAAGCCCCGACACTAGTCTCGCTGGTGCAGATGGCGATCGCTTAAATTCGAGAGTAAAAATTATATTAGCATAAAATACAACTCCGCATGAATTATCCCGTTTGTGCACAGTTCGGCCAGTTTAGCGCAATCGAATTTACTCTTAAGGGTTTAAATAACACGGATTGCGTGTGGGATTTAAGCATAATTCTGCATAATGCACCTTAAGAATTTAAGAACAATTTCATCGTGTGAAAATATCTGTACGGAGTGAGTGAAGATTAACGTCGCACTGTTCAGCTACACGAGGGCTTTTGGCGACGGACCTCGTCATTTTGAACCATGGTCAGGTGACGAGAAAGATACCTGAGCTGGCACCCCCCCTCTTCTACCACACCAACGGGAGTACGATTGAGCTCTCGACAGATTTAACGTGCTTCGCTGCGCTACACGGCGGGTGTATAGCGATACTGGGCTCGAACTCGTGACTAGCCAGCCACGATCCGATGCCTCGACCCCTCGGCTACCGTGGCCACATATCTGTAAGGAAGAATAGCTGGTTAGAAGAAAGTACGCTGATATGCTTGAGATTCTGATGTTGAAGAATATGTGTGTGCGAAAGTCTTCTTCATTTCTTTCGAACTTAATGTTTTATAGAAAACAGTCACGGATTGGATGAGTTTTAGCAGAGAGGTATGTATGGAAATATGTGGGAAAGAAATTTAAGAACTCCTTTAGAACTTTCCTGAGCGCAGGTAAGCCTTTTTCGTAAATATTCCAATTTAGAAATTCCTTTTAATTAAAAAAAATACCATTTTTATTTTTAGACAATGCTGATAGCTTTATAAACTTTTTTTTATTTCACATTAATATTTCGTTATTTTTATTGCAAAATTACAATTTTTAAATTCTTGGAGCATCCAATCGCTAAATTATGTTGCTTGGCTATCGATTCCGGTCTCTGTCATCCCCTAGACCAGAGATGACGAATCATTGGCACACGTGCCATTGATGGCACGCGACCCAATATTTTTTGCACGTCAGTGATCAAAATGGTTTGCATTTTATTTCAGAATTTCAAAGTTTACTATTACGAACAACGCGAGTGATCGGTGACGCGAAGCACAATCGTTTGTTATTGTCTTTTATTAGTTACGTCGTAGACCTACAGATGCTTATGATGTTAAGTTTGTCTACGCATAGCATAGTCAATTTCATTGACTCAACTGTGTTTTAAAGTTTATCTGCGTAATATTTACTTTTTTAAAACTGCTATTTAACATGCTAAAGAAAAAAAAAAAAAAACGAAGGATAGTAAGTGTAACAGAAAATTTCAAATTTGGCGGACCGAGAAGCATGGCATTATTAGTAAATGCGAGAAAGCGGTGTGTGTTTTATGTTCTGGAAAGTGGTATGCAGAATTTCATCTATAAAACGTTATTTTGAAACAAATCACTTAAACTTTTGTCAAAAGAAGGGAACCACAGCAAAAAATAAGTAATGGCTTAGAAACCGTTTGGCAGATGACTCCAATGCAGCACGTATTCTACAAAAAAGTAACATCTTACAATCCTAATATAAGTTATTTGTGTCATCCAATCTTCAACAACAGAAGTCACACTAATGTTACTTTAAATTGAATTACTCGCGTATAGCTAAAAAATTTATAACTATACAATGCTAAAGGTATTTTTTCGTACTAAATAGAGTTTTGAGTTTTTTGTTAGTATTTAGTTTTATTATTTTCCCAATAATCACAATTCAAAATTATTTGACGGCTCGTCTATACCGTATTAAACACTTCTTTAGAAAAAATGGCACGTTGATCCTAAAAGTTCGCCACCCCTGCCCTAGAACCTTCTCTGAGAACGGACACCAAAGAAACACCTCTCTCACAAACCACATCATTCGAATAACCTCTTAAATAAGATTAATAATTTCAATGTATAATCTGTAAATAATAGTTGTGACGTAATTAAACTAACTATTTAAATTAATCAATATCACTCTACCTTTCTTTATCTCTGACGTCGCACTAAGTAAATTGGGGCCAACAGCTATCAATGGGCTCAGGGGCTGGTCGGGGTCACGCATTTGTCCCATCACTGCCCATACCTGAAGGAACCCTATTATAAATCAGCTTTTCCCCTCTGCCCTTTTAAGCTAACATCTAAAAAAAGCATTATCATCGCACATAAATAAATTCATTAGGCGAACTTGTGCGTTGTTTCAGCCGGTGCATTACGGGACCGCATGAGTTCATCCTAAATTTTTCTAACATCTAAAAATCTTAACATCTTGTTCTAAACATCTTGAAATGTGAGAATACGTTTAGTTTTTTTTTTCAAAAATCGCAATTTAAATAGCCAATTGTCATTCCTTTTCACGTATGGCGGGTGTATTCATCATGACATAAAATCTTGCTACTTCTCCATGACGAGTATACTCGTCAATCGCAGTTCACTGGTTCAAAACTATAAAAGAAAAATTTTAAATAAAGTTTATTCGCAGTTATAAACTTTATTTTATTGAATGGCTGAAAAAAATAAATTCTTTTAAAAATCTTTTTAAAAATTTATAAGCAAACTGTTTTTAAACTTTTCTAAAAAAACTAAAATTTATAGTTGCTCATTAAAAAGTTTTTACTTCTAAAAATTTACGATTTTTTTTTGCTTGTTTTTTACATAAATTAGTTTTGTTTTATTTATAGTCTTATATTTTTTGTGTTTTATTTTTTTGGGGGGAGAGGAGGCTCGATAAGAAGAAAATGGTTAGGTTCACAAAGAGGGTTAACCCGCTCAAGATGTATGATTGAGTTAATTCAATCTCGTGAAACTGGCCAAACTGTGCATAAACGAGATAAATCGTGCGAAGTCGTATTTTATGCTGTAGTAATTTTCACACTCGAATAGAAACGAAAGTCTATTCTCCTACTTAGGTCAACAAAGAAAAATTTTATTTTAGTTATTTTTTATTAAATAGTTACAATGAATATAAATATGTATAGAAATATGACAGAATCACAACATTAAGTGACAGAATAGAAAGCGATTTTCCTTGCAACTTTTCATTTTACTTCCTATATAGGGTGTTGGACTACATTTTTTGTTTGTTACTACTTATTCATTAATTAAATTTAATTATTCTATTAAAATAGTATAGAAAAAGGAAATCACATTCTCAAAAATTAGGCCATTCCAGATGGTATTCGAACTCACGAACTTTGTATTAAAAGTCCAATGCGCTATCCGGGGGCTGCGGTAGCCCAGTGGTTAAGGTATCCAACCATGGCAGGCATGTCATGAGTTTGATCCCAGTACCACTAAAGACCCGCCGTGTAGGGCAGCGATGCACGTTAAATCTGTCGAGAGCTGAAACGTCCTCCCGTTGGTGTGGTGTGGTAGTTAGGAGAGGGGGGTGCCAGCTCAGGTGTCGTCCACGTCATTTGACCATGGTTCAAAATTACGTGGTCCGTCGCCAAAAGCCCTCGTGTAGCTGAACAGTGCGACGTTAATATTAACTCACTCACCCATTGCACTACAGGACGAACGATTTTACGCAACGAACGATTTTTCTTTCTATATAGGCTGTTGAACTATTATTTTTGTTTGTTACTATTTATTCATTTTTAGTTTAATAAATGAATTAATATTTGAGAACTGCATTAACATAAAGTGTCACTACTACAAGTTTAAAAAAATGTTTTTGATCTCGGATGCATGAATAGAAAGTGTATTTTATTAACGATTGAAAATTTGAACAAGATATATTTATATGTATATATATATATTATTTCCTTGTATATTACTGCACCTTACTTCCAAATACATCACAGACAAAATAAAAGTCTGGATAAAAAATATATTAAAGCAAATGCTAGTATTACTATAATTTCTGTTGAAAAAGTATAAATAAATATTCTTACTGATAAAAGTACGTATTTTTTTTTCAAAATGAAAGGTAATAAAAGTCAATGTACGTCCAAGATTATAATTTTCGGCTATTATCTGCAATGTAAATCCAAACTCAAAATTAAAATAAAAGTTTTGATTAATTTTGGTCAAAACAAGGTTTTAAAATAAGTATTCTTAAAAAAATGATTCTTGCCAGATTGTTTTAAAATAAGTGTACCCTAAGGGATTAAAAGATTTTACTTCACACTGATGATGATCCAAAGCACAGAAAGAAAGCGAAAATTATTGAAATTTCATTGTGTACCAAAGCTCCGAACCGCATTTTTTTTCGTTCCGGTCTTTGTTCCTCCAAAAATAACGGTTTCGGTTCAGTTTCGAATGAATAATTTTATTTTATGTACATTTTTATTTGTACTAAAAATGTAACATTAACAAAAAAAATGTCAAAATGTAGAAGATTTTATTTTTTTTCTTGAATTGTTACACTATATGTGTGAATTGATACATTTAACCAGCATGTACGATACGAGAGGTGAGCAGAGAACGGCGAAGATTGTCATCGTTATCCATTATTAAAATCGCATTGGACACCTAGGCTCATGATTCTGGTTTGTCTCTCAACAGCCTATACAAACATCCGTAAATAATCGCATGTTGAGATGCCAAAAGCCCATATTATTAGTATTAAACTCCATCACAAACTCAACTCACAGATGAAAAAGGTTTAATGCAGTTTGGGGGGTAATTTCGATTTCATCAATGATACCTTGTCCTCCACCCCAAGGTATTTTGTTGCTGAAAAGAAGGAGGCGTTGAAAGATTTGTGATAAGTAGTAAATTGACAAGCAAAACTATATTTTTCAAATATATAATTTTTATGGCAAATTAAACGAGTTGTTGTGTAATCCATGTTTGTTTCTCCTACGAAAGAGTCAAGATCCCAATCGTCTTGAAATAACAAATATTCTTTAGATTTTTTTTTCACTTGGAGGCATGAGGGTTAGTTAAAAATTAGTTTTACCCATAAAACAGTCGCTATACTGCTGTTATTTGTTAAGACTAACCGTTACAATTACAAAGAAAAAAAGTTATCCCGCAACTCCTACCAGCACCACATCGATAGCAAAATCGATGTATGGGATTGCTTGATTGATAGTTTCTCGCTAAATTTTTAATACATTGTTCTTAAATAATTGATTTTGTGTGTGAAACAGACCATGACTGGGCCCCTCAGAAAGGTCCGGCTGGCCACATGCGCCCCGTGGGCCGCAGGTGGAGTATTAGACAAACATTCGTGAATGATCGCATGCTGAGATGCGAAAAACACAACTCGGGTTGATATTCTTCTTAAAAAATCATCCAGTTCATTCAACTAAATTAAATCTTCCTTCTGCAAGAAGTTTCTTGCGAAACTGAAACAAAAAAGTACTTGTGAACCTCAAAACAGATAATCGAGAAGCAATGGAATTGTAATAACACACAATTATACGGTTGACGTTAAATTATAAAATATTGATAAGTTGGTTACAGTAACAAAATGACTACAGGAATATCGAACCGAAATAAAACGATATTTTTTTTCGGTTCAAATCCGTTCGAAGCCCTCGTGTGTACTTAGTTCGCTGAATTTTCATGGGGACTTCGCTAGACCTCTTTTTCTTGGGAGGAAAATATAGGTGTCATTCTTTTTTCTCCACTGATTACTCGAGGTTTTGCAATGTGTTCGAGTCTCAGAAAACATAATTTTTCCTCTTCCCCTCGTTCGAATCGAACGCGTGTTGCGATATCTGTTGGAATCATCTTCCTCACGTGAGAGGCACCACTCATACTTTTTTAATAAGATGAAACCCTTCAAAGCAGGCAGACGATAAAAGAGCCATCTGCCCCTGGATCGATAATGTTCATTTTTTTTTTTCAATTCTTCGAAGATCTGCTCGTCTGGCGACGTCACTATGAGTATCTGCTAAAATTCTAGTAGAAATGCGAAACTGGGAGGGAGAAAAGAACATTATTTTTATTTTCAACACTAACTTCATTTTAATTAATGTCCCGGAGATCTAGATCTCACCCCCCTCCCCGTTGAGACATATTCGAGGAACTAGAATGGGTTGAGTTGTTTTACATTTCTAAACATTCATTCATCGATGCTGAGTTCTAGTGTAACAATTTTCCATATACAGTAGAACATCGTTTATCCGAACGTTGATTATCCGGAGCGTCAAATATCCGAACCAGTTTTTTTTTGTCAACTACACGTACTGCATATGAATATGTTTTCGAACACTGCAATGCTCAACAGTTCTTTCGCGTGAGCCAAAAGTGACGGGAAAACCCAAGATCAGAGGTATTTGGGGAGTTTTAGTTCTGTGATTTGGTAAACATCTGCACGGAATATTAAGTCATTTTGTTTCCAAGTGTATACGTGCTCTTTTGTTGCGTTGTGAACTGCTATGGCTTCGAATTCAAAACGGAAGTGTAACGTCTTGAACATAGAGACAAAGCTTGAATTATTAAACCGTCTCGCGAAGGAAGAAAGTAGAGCGTCTCTTGCACAGTTTTATAATGTTGGAAAGTCAACAATTTCTGTCATAAAAAAAATGAGAAACCATTTTAAATTTGGCGTCAAAACTTGACTCAGAATATGGCTCGATGAAAAGGAAAACCATGAAGAAAGCAAACGATGTTGTATCTAATCGTGCGTTAGAGACAGCTATGGGGTGGTACGAACAACAATCAGAGTGCTGTCCTACTCAACTAGTGCTACTGAAGAGAATCGGAGACCTTGCAGCAAAAAAACGAAGGTGTACATTAGTACAGCGAAAAATACGTGATTCTTTTCCCCAATAAAGGTAAAATTGCGACATTTTGCACCTATTTTGCTCCTTCTTCAAGCACGCTTCCCGCATGTGATGATTTTCAATATTCACACAGTGTCCGGTTCTATATACAGCATGGATCGCATTCGGTTATCCGGACAATAGCGTATCCGTACAGTGTCTGGTCCCAACTGATTCGGATGAATGACGTTCTACTGTTCTGTTCTCTGGTTCTCAGACACGCATCGAAATTTACTTGAAGTGTTAACTTAAGAAATTAGCCTCATTTCCTTTCCAAATGCAACATTATTTTCACACCTAAACTGTTGACGTCGAACTTTAACTTTCGATCCATTGAATGAAAGGAGTGTCGTTCGATTGTCGGTGGAGAGAGAGGGAGACGTTGCATGAACGTCGTGCTACAAAGCAGCACGGAGCTGAAGTCGCACCAAGGCTGTCAGCGTCGAACGTTGAGCGTCTAGCGAATCAGAGACTTCATCTTGGGCGAGATGAAGTCTCTGATTCGCTAGATGCTGACAGCCTTGGTGTGAATGCAGCTTTATGGAGACGGACCTCTTCATTTTGAACCTTGGTCAAGTGACGAGGGCATCTCCTTCTTCTAACTACCACACCACACCAACGGGAAGACATTGATCTTTGATAGATTTAACCTGCATCGACTCCTTCTACACACCGTTTTTTAGCGGTCCCAGGACTCGAATCCACGACACTTCGACTACGAGTTCGTGACCCTAACTATTCGGCTACCATGGTTACACGTTAGAAAAAGAAAAGGAAAATAATATACGGGTTGGTTGACAAGGTTGAGGGATCAAGATAGCAAAGATTTGCGTTTGAGACCAACCTGGTGGCACGTCACCCATAATTTGTCAGACAATAGAAGTGAATCAAATTCCGAAACTTCTTGAATGAAGAAAAGCTCCGTGAGAGGACAGATTAAGTCTGATATCCACAAGAAAAGGAAACAGCGAAGCAATTTTTTTTTTCTGATGAACTACTTCCCCCTTTTATTGATGTTCCCCAACCTCCTTAAAACCATTTTGGTCCATTTGCTTTAGGTAATATTTACATACCTAAAAGAGGAGTAAAGTTATTAACTTAGATGTAAATATATATTGAATTTTTAAGCGAAAACAGTATTGTTTAGATTTAAGGTTATCTTCATTTATATACTATCATGAGAATAGGATTACGAATACATTTTCAGTAAGAAGAAATGTCTTAAGTACGAGAGCTTGAACTAAACGCGAAGCACATTTTCGGACAGAAAAGTGCCTCAATTTCCATTGAAATTTGTATAATTATAGCTCGTATCTCTCTTTGTTAACAATATAGTTTTTATAAAACCTTCAAAATATTCCATGAATACTTTCTTTTTTATTTTAATACGGTAAGGCATAGCCCATTTAATATTACGTTATAGAAGAAAAAACGCGAAACACATTTTATATCAGAAAAAAATGAATCAACTCTGTTAAAAAAGGGAGGCATGATAAAAAATGCTGCTTTCTAAAGGATAGTGAAGCCAGAATATCATTAATTTTTCATTTCATTTATATCTGAAAAAATGTTCCAAATTCGGGTCCTATTTTTTAACATTAACCGAAAAGAGCATGAACCTTCTTCGATGTGTGTCACACAGCTTCGTTTTCTCACTTTAATACAATTTCGGTTTCTTCTTTTCTGTAATTGCAGCTGAATTTTTTTTTCTTGTTTTTTTTTGTTTTGTTTTTTTTTTGTTTCAACTTATATTCCTTTGCTTTGAATATGTAATTGAAATAAATTTGCAGGTGGCGTTTACTGACCAAGTGAACTCTCCCTCCCTACACCAATAAAATGTTTTTCCTTTTTTCAAACCATTTTCGGATACACAAATTTGTATTTTATTGCATTTTTATAACTCATTTAAAAAATTGTTTATATTTTTAAAAAAAATGATTATGCTTTGTGGGATTATACGGCATTTAAAAGATCCCTAGAGTGTGTTTGGCTTGGGTGCTCATGGCAAAATTAAATCCTAGTACAGGTTCGCATCGTCAGAGCTCAGGTGCCTCCCTCTATGGAGAAACCTGGACTGCAAAATCTCCTGCGGCCTATATGGTGCCTTAATAAAGAAAGATACCAGTTTCCGGGAATGTACTCGATCTGCAATGGTAAAACACCAATCCGCAGCCCATTAGAAATAAAGATTTGTTGTTTTACTGTTTTCTTCTCTATTAGCCGTAAAATCCAGCAGATCTATACTTTCAAGCTGTAGTTTTTACGTACATTCGCTATGTAACGTGAACCTTCTTTTTTTATGAAGAATTCTGAAATGTACGTTACGCTTTGAAGTAATTTATTCAAAGTATTATTCCAAACTTAAGAAAAAAAATAGTTAACTTCTAGAAATGCAACACTTTAAATTCATAAGGAGTGTCATTTCTTTTAAATAAACAGTATTTGGATACATGTAAAAGTCTTATTTTTTTATTCTCATCTCTTTTTTTTATTTCTGAAGCTTTCATTTTTAATAAACAGATATGTAGAAGTCAAACTTTTCTTTTTGACTCACGCGTCTCTCTTCTCTCTTTGTTTTTAAAGCTATAATTTTTATGTAATGCGCACCCGCAACTTTCAGTCTTATTTTTTGTGTTAAAGGTGTGCGTTATACGCCGGATTTTACGGTAATTTCTTTGAAACAGAGATTTTTTCATTAGGATTTTCAAATCTGTATTTTACTTTAATCGGCTTTTGGAACATTCTCCTGGTGCTTTTTGGAACCTTTTGTCTATCAAGAACATTTACAAATCAAAAAGGTAGAGTTGATTTCATTTTAGGTTCATCTGAGTTCACAGGTGAATAAAATAAAATTTTTAAAAAAATAGTTTAATATTTTTACTATCTGAAGCATGATTTGTGAAATGATGCTAGCTGGTTGGCGTAGTTGGTTTGTCGCTGGTCTTGTACGTCAAAGTTGCAGGTTCGACCCCGCCAGAAGTCGGTGGATTTTCATGATGCAGAAAATCGACAGCGTCCCTGTCGTATAATTATGCGGCATGTTAAAAACTCCTAGAGTCCCTGTTTGGCTTGTGTGCTCTCGGCAAAGTTATATTCCTAGTGTCATTACACATCTTCAGAGCTCAGGTGCCTCCCTCTGCAGAGGAAACTGAGCGTCAAAATTACATATCGGCTATTGGTATTCCACCTACACAGTGCCGCACTTAAAAGTGATACCAACTCCCGGAGAATATACTGGGTCCCCATTGGAAATGATGAACTTAATTTTGACACTACTGAGAAAAGCGGTAGCGGTAGCGCGCACACAGGAATTTTTCAAGGGGGGGAATCAGAGTCGGAACTTCAACATTTTCGTATTATGCTCCAATACGCAGCCTAACATATTCTTTTGATTTTGTAGATAAAAACTAATTATTGAATAAATAATTAGCATTAATTAATAAAATTAATTATTCATAACAAATACTTAATTAAATTTTAAGTACTATATACATAGGATTATAATGAATCGAAAAAAATGAAGACTTTTGGGGGGTACGGTCCCGAGCCCCCCCCCCCCTTTGTGTGCGCTACTGAGCGTTAATTATTTCTTTTATACTTTATGTGATATTGTTAGCAAAATCCTTTCTTTTAGAAAAATATACTGTCAAGTTAATACAAAGAATTATCTTTGCGAATTCACAACAGCTTAAGGGTGAAAAAGTTGATTTAACTTAGTTTTCACAAAAGGCTTCTTCTGGATGACATCTACCGTAAATTAGATTTATGAACGTAACGTTTATCCTATAGAATTTCACATCTTTTTTTTAAAAAATCAAAATGGTTTTATTTATATAAAAATATTTTTTTCCTTTGGAATTAAGTTAACATTTTTAAAACATTCGAAATCCCAGAGAAGAATTATTAAATTAGAAATAAAAAATATGCAATAAAATGGGAAAATGAAAAACCCTTATTTTTACTGAGGTATTTTATTGCATTTTAATGTATGTATTTGAAAAAAAAAAAGGTTTATACACTTCTCTTCACGATCAATAATTCTGTGAATTTAAGAGTTGAAAATGGCTAATAGGTTAAATCTATTTTTCTTGTAAACGTAAACTGAATATTAAGAATAAAGCTCTCAATAAAGAAGCTTTTAAAAAATGGCTAGAATTTAATATTTATTTACCTTATGTAACTTATATAATATAATACCAGTTTACCTCTTACTATAAATGAAAATTATTGTTGTAATTACTGTAAGTAGCATAAAGTAGAACACTAAACTATAATACTTAACATGATTGGCTATCATTCGAGAGAATGATTTCAAACCTATATTCTTTTCAGTTATGTAAACAAAAAGTCAAACTTTGATTATACGTTAAAATTCGAGCAGTAAACACTCCTAAAAATATGCCACTTGCTTTCTTTTAATTCATTATATCGAGTAGTTCATATTCTCTGAAAGGAATATATTGGATTGCCAAGAAGGTAATTTCGGTTTTCTAGTGTAAAATTTTTCTATGCTAAAAATAAGATTTAATCAGTCAAATATCTTCCATTCTGTTTTGATTAACTTTTGGCATTTTTGTGGTAATTCTATGATTCCCAGCTCATAGTTTCTGATCCATATCAGAAAAAAATTCATCCAAGTGCGATTTGAAGTCAAAATTATTACTAAAATTTTACCATTTAAAAAGCATCGTGTATAAATGATAATCCTATGGTGTAAGGTGGGAGATGAGAAATGAAAATTTTCTACAATAACATTAAGTGAAAAAGATCATGGTCACTTGATATGTAACTTTAGCATAATCTTTAGCAAGAAATACGAAATTATAAGAATTTAATTGGAAAGCGATGTCACATCCTCCATATAGCCCCAACCTTACAGCGTCTAATTATCATTTATTTAGTTTTTAAATGATAAAAATGTTAATAATATAACAATTACCTCGAATTACTCTTGGTCGAGTTTTTTGCTGATAAAAATCAGAAATTTAATGACCGCGGATTCATGAAGTTATCAGTGAGGGAGCGAGTGAATTTTAACGCCACACTGTTCAGATGCACAAGGGCTTTTGGACCTCGTCATTTTGAAACATGGTCAACTCAGGACGACACCTGAGCTGGCACCCCCTCTCCTAACTACCACACCAACAGGAGGACGTTTGAGCTCTCGTCAGAGTTGACGTGCATCGCTCCCCTTCGCGGCGGGTCTTTAGTGGTACTGGGCTCGAACTCGTGACATGCCAGTGATGATCCAATACCTTGACTACAATGCTACTGCAACCTTATGAAGTTGTCAGAACACAAGTAATTAAAAAAATTAAGTCAATTCTCTTATTTAGATCAACAAATAAAAACTACATTTTAGTTAATTAAATTTAATTAATGAATTAAAGATTGAAAAAACAGTTGAACATCTAGTGTCATCCACTACAAATTTAAAAAATATATTTGAAGCCAAGAAAAAATTCGTTAGAAACACTTATTGGCGCCATCTATTAGCGCTAGTTCTAACTTCATCAGAAATAACGCGGAATAAATTCAAAATTTAAAAAATAAAATTTAATTAATGAATTAATATCTGAAAAAAATCTGAATTAACATTAAGTGTCATCCACAACAAGTTTAAAAAATATGTTTGAAATTCAGTGGGTGAATAAAAAGTATTTTATAAACGCGATTGTGAAAATTTGAGCGAGACATATATATAAATAGTGTTTTTTTTTCCAGGTATAGAAGTTTAAGTTGGCATTACTTTCCAAGATGGCGACCGATTTAACAGCTGTCAAGTGATTTATTCTCAGTTTGGTTTGGCGATTCATCAAAACGATCATCAAGCAAGGCGTAGATTCGTCGAATGGGCTCAAAACGAGATTGCCGTTGTTCCCGATTTTCATAAGCGAATTTTGTTTAGCGATGAAGCGCACTTCTGGTGGAATGGCTACGTCAACAAACAAAACTGCCGCATTTGGAGTGAAGCTAATCCACACGTGTATGTCGAAACACCGTTACATCCAGAAAAACTAACTGTTTGGTGCGCTTTATGGGCTGGTGGAATCATTGGTCCGTACTTCTTCAAAAACGATGAAGGCCACAACGTTACAGTCAATGGTGATCGGTATAGAGCCATGATTACTAACTTTTTCATTCCTGAATTGAACAATCATGATGTCCAGGAGCTGTGGTTCCAACAAGACGGCGCAACATGTCACACAGCTCGTGCCACAATCGATTTATTGAAAGACACGTTTGGTGACCGCCTAATTTCATGTTTTGGACCTGTGAATTGGCTTCCATGATCTTGTGATTTAACACCGCTAGACTATTGTCTGTGGGGCTATGTAAAGTCATTGGTCTATGCGGATAAGCCACAAACGCTTGACCATTTGGAAGACAACATTCCCCGTGTTATTGCCCATATACGGCCACAAATGTTGGAAAAAGTCATCGAAAATTGGACGTCCAGATTGGACTACATCCGAGCCAGCCGTGACAGTTCTATGCCAGAAATCATATTTAAAATGTAATGCCACAAAATTATCTTTCGAATAAAAAAAAATTCATGTCAATCGAGTAATACATCGTTGTTTTATTGCAATTTAAAGTTCTATACCTCTAAAAAAAACATCCTTTATATATGGAGAAAGTGAACAAATAGTAGGAATTGAAAAATGACAACACAGGCAATTGAACACAATGGAAGATATCTGACTGTTTGAAGTTAATATTTTTTTTCTAGAAAAATTTCATACGAAAAATTAGAAATTACTTTCTTTCCAACCCAATATATTTTCCGAGATTTCGAGGGGACAGTCCCTAAAAAAAGAAATTTGCCTTTTATCTAGATCTTTAATCTCAAGCGAACGCTTTTCTGCTTAAAGAAAAGGAATCCCGCTACAGAATATAGAGAAAAAATCCACATAAAATTTCTCAAGTAAAGCTTAAAAGAAAAAGAAAACAGGAAAGAGCCATTTTTCGAAGTACTTCGCACAAATGTCGATCACGTGGACTGATTTTTGAATTTCCTCCGATTGAAGCCAATGGAATAAAATAGCTCTAAGAGAAACAAAAGTGCTTCGAGATAGATGCTGGAAAGGTGAAAATCAACTCAGTAAGTTAAGTAGGGAAGAAATTTATTTAAACGCACACACACACTTCGGGTGAGAAGAAGCTAGAGATTTCACTTGACAAAGATGTCCTATAAATAAGAAAATAAGTAGACTTGGAGATGAGTTGTTCTTGCGACGCTGAATCGAGTGAAATATTTTAGAACGGGTGTGGGTAATTATTTTGGCTCTAGGGCCACATTGTGGAAGCGGCGAACCCCACCTTTTAACAAATAATATATAAAAAAAAAAAATTTGAAGTCAATTCCTACTTAGATCAACAAAGAAAAATCTTATTTCAGTTACTTTTTATTAAATAGCTACTATTAATATAAATATGTATGTACATAAGACATAATCACAACATTAAGTAGCAATTAATTTTTATTCATTATCATTTAAGTATCGTATTGGCGTCCAAAACAATCGTGTCTATAAAATTCAGTTCAACTGAATGCTTTAAAATGTGAGAATTCATTTTTTTAAAGTTTTGACCCAAGTTGCTAAAAATGAAACCAACGTGGCTGTATCTGTAATTTTTTAAATAATTAGTTTCAGTCAATTAATTTTAATTAATTAGAATTTAATTTTTGCATTGTCACCCAAAACAATCGTGTATAGAAAATTTCAGCTCAAATGGGCGCTTTAAAATGTGAGAAAAACCTTTTAAGGTTTTGACACTAGTTGCAAAAGGGTCGCTAAGTCGCCCAAAATGATGCCAATGTGGCTGTATTTGTAATTCTTTGAATAGTTAGTTTTAATCAATTAATTTTTATTAGTTATAATTAAATTACTGCATTGTCATCCAAAATAATAGAAAATTTCAGCTCAATTGAGCGATTTAAAATGTATTTTATTAACGATTGAAAATTTGAACAAGATAAATGTATAGAGTGTGAGCTAGTAGTAGGAATTGAAAAAAATGATAGTGTGTGTGTGCGTTCTTTAGTTAACTTTGCACCTCAGAAAAGGTATAAGAGGTCTCAGGGGTGATAACTTCGTCTCGGGGGCTGAAAATATTAACAATTTTCAAATAGATATTAAAATAAAATAATTCGAATTTTTTACACATTATTTATGAGGCTTCAAAAAAGTGTAAAATGTTTAAAATATAATCATAATTTAAAAAATTATAATCATAGAAAATAGGAATCATTTCTGTAAGAAATATCAATTAAGTTTTACGTTGCGCATCCTATTTTCTAAAATAGTAGCTCTAATTATTAACAATAAGTTGATTTATAAAGCTAAACGTATTCTTATTACACACTGTAGCTATTTTTTTTTATATAAGCAGAATAATGAATTATGTTTTTTAAAGAATAAAAAAATTACATTAATTTTTTTTTTGAATTTCAATACTTTTCAAATATTTTGAAATACAAAAGATGTATATATATAGCATGCTAACATTTATTATACAGAAATGTTTCTTAATTTTATACGCTTATAATTTTTAAAATTATGATTATATTTGAAACATTTTGTATTTTTTTGAAACCTCGTTCCTTTATAAATAATATGTAAAAGATTCGAAGTATTTAATTTTAATTTCAAAGAAGTATATCTATTTGAAAATTGTTTGTAGTTTCCCCGAGGCGAAGTTAATACCCCTGAGACCCTGTTCCACAGACAATATATAAATATAAGTAAAACAAAACAGTTCATTAAATTCATTTATTGTGTAATTTTATGTCATCTATAACTGTAAGCACATGTCATTTTAGAATCAGTTTCATGACACAAATGTATCCTACAGCACTTTTCTATAATTTTTTTTAAAAAATCAGGAGTTAAATTGTTTGGTAAAATTGTGACTGGGCTTGCATCGCGATTTCTATTAATGTCCTCTTGGGGTTTCTTTGGGGCCGAAATGGCATTTATTTCCATTCAACTCAAGAAGAACGTGGTTATGTAAATTAGGAATCATATATATATATATATATATATATATATATATATATATATATATATATATATTGGAAGTTAGCAGTAGAGCGGGTCTATGTCTATGCGCAGAAGTGATTGCTGAGTGGTAAGTGAAGTCACTAAATAGAGAGTTAGCTGTAAAGTGATTGGAGATAAAGTTAGAAGAAGCCTAACTTCGCGAAATAGCCTAGCCGTGCCGGTACTGTCGAACCAAAGGTGGGTTCGAGACTATAAGGAAAAAAAACTGTCGGATTAAAGCCACACCAGTACAGGTAAAGAACGTAGCTGATTATCTAGGATATAGCGTTAAGCAGTTTTATATAAGCTATAAGGAAAAAAAGGCGTATATTAGTGATAGAGAAATTAATGGTCAAGTACGCGACTATTTGGTAATAAGTGTTGCGTCTTCTCATTCTAGATCAACTTACTTAGTTATTATTGTTGTGTATTGTGTTTAAGCTAAGACCTTAATAAACAGGTTTTCAAAATGAATGATTTGAGTGGTCCTTCGCTCTTCTCCACAGAAACAGGTCGCGTAGATAATGTAGAAATGAGGTCTCCACCGGCGGGGGGCCTTACAAAATTCTCATCACAATCTGCAAGTTAATGTCAACCAACTCGCATCTATAGTTACGCTAGTTCATCTTCATGTAAGAAAAACTTTACTCACAAATATATGTCTACCCAAATACGTAGAACATTTTCCCATCAAACTTCTACACACATGAAGATTTTCCAGCAAAAATTTGCAAAAGTGAAAGAAATTTCGGTTCAAAGTGGGTTTTCTGACTCCCTTTGCGGGCCATTGAAAATTCCTTGCGGAGAATTCTCAACGAATTACATTCTAATCCTCAGAGTTTGCTAATATATTGCTATGACCGCTTAACCAGTGGCATAACATAACCCCCGCATTGCGGGGTGCCAAGGTTCTAGGGAGCCCAAAGCCTGACTGCCACCAAGTTCCAACCCCTTGTAAAATTCAACTTGGGGGCCTAAAACCTGACTTTTTTTGCAGGGGGCCCAAATGTTCTCCATTGCGCCAATGTGCTTAACTATAACCTTGGAATACTTCTATATATTGTTTATATGTAAATGTAATTCAGTTGTTTAATAATAACAACTTACAAGCAAAATTTCTAGATATTGAAATACAATTAAAAGATAAATAATTAATACTAACATTTATGACGGAAGAGATGAATTTAACTCCAATATTATCAAAGTACCTCACTCTGGGAAAGTATACATATATCAATATTCAGAAATATTTTAAATTAAAATACAATGTAACAAATTTCTAGTTTTCAAATTTCTAGTTTTTTTTTATAAATACTGTATGGAGATAAAAGAAAATACGTAATTAATTTTATTAATAGTTATCTGTGTATAAGGAAATCCTTAATTGGGGGCTTCAATTCATATTTTCAGATTAATAATTTGCTATTATTAATCTACAAATATGTATATTTATAAATATACATATTTCCAAGTATTATATCAACTTCTAATTATCTGAATATTCAATTTACAGATAGTGTAACAGTTGATCTTAAAAATAATATTCCCCAATTATTTTATCTTTAACCTTAGTATTATACTGTAGACAAATAAAAATAATATCCTAAAATTTTAGTATTTAACTTAATTTACTTCGTTTATAAATTATTAGTTTTATAAAAATAACTTCATACTTTTTTCTATGCTACAATTCGGCCAATAATATTACAGCTTAGAATATGTATTTAGACCCTGAATCTGGCAGAAAATTAATGATTGTTCACTGATTCATCGCAATCTTCGCTTTTTTTATTACATTTGTCTTATAATGGATTTGTAAGCCGCGGCAGCCTACTAGTCAAGGTAACGGACTCGTGGCTGGCGTGTCATGAGTTCGAGCCCAGTACAACTGACGACCCCCAGTAGGGAATCGATGCACGTTAAATCTATTGAGAGCTCAAACGCGTTCTCCCGTTGGAGTGGTGTGCTAGTTAGGAGAGGAGGTGTCAACTCAGGTGTCGTCCACGTCGCTTGACCATGATTCAAAATGGCGAGATCCATTGCCAAAAGCCTTGGTGTACCTGAACAGTGCGACGTTAATATTCACTCACTCACTTACAATGGATTTAGAAATTCTGTACATTATTTTCGATGGATTTCACTTAAAACTATAAAGCTAAAAAGAAATGGTTGGTTTGCCACAAAACTGGTATACTCTAATTTAACATAAAATTAAAAACTTAGTCTGCATTGCTAATAATAGCTAATAATACAGCAGAATCCATTTTTAAGTTTCCAGTCAGTTTAATTTTATTACCTTCCCTCTAATAGATTATTAAAAGTATGTGTATATACATATAGTTGATATATTTCTATATATTGTTCTACATATATGAAGCCTATGCTTCTATATTATATATATATATAAGTGGGAAAAAATATTTTATATGTTGCTCTTTTTCCAGGGGTAAGATCTTCCTCCAAATCAATTATCATTCGAATGGAACGAAACAATTTACTTGACATAACCGAGAATACAGAAAAGGTAACTGATACATAAACAAAAATAAATAAGGCACTTTATATATATGTATGCATATATTTGAGAATGAAAATATAAGAAGCATAAAAAGTATGCAAGAATAAATAATAGAAACATTATTCAATAATCACAAAACAAGATATTAAATATATAAAAGGAATATAACTAAACAAAAATTGAAAAAGGAACCCAACAAATCAAAAATCTATTTCCGACTTAGGACCGAATAAGTGGGTTAAACTAGTTTGATGGAATCCACATTCCCCCTTGTACCCATGCAAACTTAGATTTTGGTGCGTTTTTATTGGTTTTCAAATCTCTTTTTATCCATTCTTTGCTTTGTAGCATTTAAAATTTGTCTATACTTATTTTTTTACATATATGTGTGTGTGCAATAAAATAGGCATGATTAATTATATATGTGTGCGTGCGCACACTCACATATATAATTAATCATGTACTAAATTGCTATTAATCGAAAATAAAGTTCAATATATAGAATTTTAATACGGCAGTATAGGTCATAATAAAATGGCCGAATATATTGACAAACTCTTAATCTTAAGAATAAGTTGTAGGATTAAACATTTATTTAAGGCATCAACCTAAAAATAAGAAAAAATATTGTATAATTATAAGAGTATACATTTTTAAAGATGTAAAAAACTATTGTGATAATGTAATAATAGGGTTCCATAGCTCTTTTTAAAAATAAAATGTACTTCTCAAGTAATGCTTTCACGAAAACTTTTTTCCAAACTTATTTTGCTTCAATTGGTTATCCTTCCGGTTTAAAAAGGGGAAAAAAAATGCTACGAATGATAGAAGGATTGCTGCGTGTCTCTAAGGTACGATAAATAATCATTAAAAAATAATACAGTCGGATAGTTGAATTAAATAGCTCGGCGAATATATTTTCTACGAGAAAAAAAGTGAACTCTTACAGAAATAAGATGAAAAGGTCCTTACCTTGCTCCTCACACTCCTCTTCGGAGAGCATCCGGACGAGCTCTGGAGAAGAGAGACGCGCTTCCAGATTTCCTCCGTCTCGGGGATGCACGTGCTTCTATCGCGGCCAACGTGCGCATTTTGCTGAAAACTCCTCATCAAACCAAGATAAAAGAAGATGATCGTACCAAAGGAGCTCTAGAAAGAAACATTTTTTGTCCAAATATTTTAATTACAGAGAGGGGGAAAATGAGTTCTTTCAAAGGCAATTCAACTATTTTATGATAAATCTTTAATTAAATAATACTGGCAAGGAAAAAACACGAGAAACGTATTTGCTTTTGAATTTTTTAGGAATTCTTTTTAATTTCCACTCTTCTGTGATATGCTGAATACTTCGACTGTCATTCAGTCTTTCTACTGTGGCGTTTGAGAAAAATAATGGTAGCATATTTATTAATTTAAATACTTGGTATTTTTATGTCACAGCTATTAATTACAGTATATACATTGATGTTATTAAAAGGATTGCTTAGTTCGTTAAATTCTGTTTGTGGGGGAGGAAATTGCGTCCTTTCTCAACGAAGTTTTCAAACCGTCTTATCTCTCTATTGATTGATTGATTGAATATTAACGTCGCACTGTTCAGCTACACGAGGGCTTTTGGCGACGGACCACGTAATTTTGAACCATGGTCAAGTGACGTGGACGACACCTGAGCTGGCACCCCCCTCTCCTAACTACCACACCACACCAACTTATCTCTCTAGGGTCTCAAGTTGGCAGCGGTTGACCTTTTGTAATGGCACCCCCTCGGGTGCCCTTCTAGATTATCAGCGTGAGCGAGAGGTGTAGGAATAAATGAAGAACTAGAAGCTGCCATAATCTTAATATTATTTTATTAAGATCTTAACTTAAACTAATAACAGATTAGATAATAATATGATATGTGACAGAATCTATGGTGGCTAAACACACAATATATAATACCGAAATAACGTAACCCGGACCACTATCAATAACTAACTCGCCTAAGCTCAATTTCAATGTAAACACAGATCCGAATATTTAAATGGTAACTCCTACCTAATGTCCAACGAAGCATCAATCTATCTGATCCTAGCTGAAGTTGCGGTTCACTGGCGTGCAATTGTATGCACCTAGACTGAAGACTATCTGCCACGAGTAACTTCTCTTGATTGTCACTTAAATTCAAGAAATATTTTCGCACTTGAAACACGGGCTATCATAACACTCCCAAATGCCCCATCGCTTGCTTTAAACTTCTGTTATTTAAAAGCTTCCTAATTTGCATCTTTCCTTCCCGTTTTCTTCTCGGGTTGGTTGGAAAAGAATTGCCATTTATTCTGGCCCCTAAGAACCCAAAAGGACATATTAATGAAAAAACGCGTGAGCCTGTCACACTTTTTATCCTCGAGTTATATCTGATTCGTGTGTGGGGGGGGAGGATCCTCGAGGTGTCAAAGGTTGTGGGGGAGGAGATGACCAAAAACAAACCTCGCAATATTTTCAGGGTGAACGTGTTCGTAGACGTGGTTATCCTATCTACAAAAAAGGAGCCGACTTTCCGCTGTGTGGCGGCAAAACGTCACACTACCTCTACACATGATCCAATTCTATTATTTATTATTATGAGTGGTCATCGAAATTGAATTCTTTCAGTTAAAAAACTGTCGCTCCACATGAAACGTTTATCTCCTTTTTCTAATCAGATTTCCTTTTAAGTCACAGATTTTACTAATCCTTAAATATTTTCGCATCTTTTCGTGTTTCAAAGTTCAGAGAGGTGTGAAAGCTGGGAAAGGGGGGGTGCAGCTCAGGTGCCATCCTCGTCATTTGACCATGGTTCAAAATTACGGGGTCCGTCACCAACAGCCCTCGAGTAGTTGAATAGTGCGACTTTAATATTCACTTACTCACTCCACAGGCGATCCCTGTATCCAAGCACGAAAGAGTGAGAGCGAGAGTTAACGTCGCTGAATAAAGCAGTACGAACACTATAGGCGACGGATCTCGTCATTTTAAACCTCGGTCAGGAGCCGAGGATGATACTTGAACTGGCATTTTCCTCTCCTAAATACCACACCAACGGGAGGAACTTTGAGCCTCGACAGATTTAGCGAGCATCGTCCCATTCTGTTCGGTGGGTCTTCAGTGGCTAAGGAGGGGGGACTCATTTAAAATAAGAGAGAAAGAAGTTCGTTAAAACAAAGAAATCGTGGTGTTGTGGTTAGTAACAGGTTTTGTGGGTTATAGAGCAACAAAGGCTATTATCCCCTTGGAGAATACACAGATATCTTTCCTTTCTTATTTAGTATGTAACGAAGAATTCCATCTTCTGCAAAAAGACTTTGAAAAGTTGCTTATTAACCGTTGCATGTTTCAAAAGTTCTCTGAAGGTGATGTTACAGCATGGTATATTCTTTCTATATTCTATTCTTTAGTATATTCTACAAGTTATTTCTTTGAGAAGTATATTTGTCACAAATTAAGAGAATGTATTCCAAGTCATTATTTTTTTTGCAGGCATCACATAAAGGATTATTCGTTAATTGATATATATGCAAAAGCCCTAGAGTTATAGTCCTCTTACTAATAATGTGAATAACTACTATCTCTTCTCTTCTGTTATTGGTCCAATTAGATGTTATTTCTACAGATGGAATGTGTTTCTTAAAGTTCTTTGATATTTTCTGGTGTTATTATTCTCAATGGTTTTTTCCTTTCTTTTTCGGAAATTGTTATATTAATATCTTCACGGGCAATCCGATCAATGTAAACATTAGAGTCCGTTACCTTACTTGCAAGTTTGTCTGCCTGTTCATTCCAAAAGATTTTTGAGTCCCCCGGTATCCAAAGAAAACTAACAGGATTTGAAAATTAGAATGTATAAAAATCTTGTTAGCTAATCTATGGATGATTCTTGGAGAATGAATACCGTAATTTTGAAGAGAAGACAGAGAACATACTGACTATCAGATAAAATTAGTAGCTTTTTGCCTGCTTCTGCCAATCGTCCAGTGCTTGCCATATTGCCAATGCTTCTGCCGTAAAGTTAGAGTTAATATGATCAATCCTATAAAAGTTTTGTGGTGATACACCAAAATGTGCAATTTCAAATAAACAAGCAAAAAATCGAAATCCGATAAAAACTATTTCGATTTGGAAGAAAATGAAACCTTAACTTTCAAGCCGTATGATTTTCCATTTTACTTTCGACGAGGATATGAGTTTCCATTCTTCCTTCGTGAAGATGATGATGATGCAAAATCCGCGCATTAATTTGTTTTTTCCTTTCCCATAAGGGCGTCGAGATACAGATGAACGAGCTCTTCGAAGGCAAGCCAACAAAGAAGGGGAGGGGATGTTTATTTTCGCCCCGATCACCTGCTCTGCGTCTCTCCGCCCTCGCCTTAAAATAGTTCTCGTCATTGTTTCGCTTAATGATCATCATTCGTCTCAACCACTCGATCGACTCAACACATGTTGGCAAAGGAAAATAATTTTAGAACGGTTGGTTTCAGGAGCTTGCCTAATGGACGATTTATAATACCAATGCTTCAAAGAAAAGCGACGTGTCATGAGTTCGAGCCTAGTACCGCTGATGACCAATCGTGTAGGGGGGGCGATGCATTTTAAATCTGACGAGGCTCAAACATCCTCCCGTTGGTGGTATGTGGAAACTTGGGGAGAGAGGAGCCAGCTCAGATGTCATCATCGTAACTTGATCATGGTTCAATATAACGAGGTCCGTCGCCAATAACCCTCATGTAACTTTATAGGGGCACACTTTGAAACTCACTCATTCACCGCCAAAGAAAAATAAATACAAATAAAACTATAAGAAGACTTTTCAATAAGCCTTTATTAAAGAAAATAAGGAGCTTTGATTAGGGACCCCCAGGGAGTTATAATCCTACCGGGGAGCGAGCATATCGAAAATTCAAAAATAAAATATTATTTAAAAAATATTAATTTACTAAAAGGAAGCAAAAGAAAATACATTCTGATATAATAAAAATAAAATACATATTTATACTGATATGATATACATAAAAATGTATCAGTACTGCAAAATGTATTTCCCCATTAATTCATCACTACTAACAAGGAGAGGGCACGACTAAGGAAATTCATTTGGGATCGAGACTTCGTGTAATAGTAATACTCCTTTAGAGTGTTCACCCCTCAATGTAATTCCGCCGAATGGCCAGTCAATTCGGAGAAATTAGCCTTCGAAATTCATGCTTAGCTTTTATACAATTAAATTTTAATTCCCCGCTACGAGTTCGTAACTTCGTTCGATTGGTAAATCGTCTGCTAACTATGCGCGAGATCAGGGTTTGATTCTACTCGGTCAATTTTTTTCTTCAATTCATTTAACTACTTTTTAAATTAAATAAATTTATATATGAAAAGTTTATTAAATATTAAATAATAATTTTTGTAACTAGTTTGCATTTTATAAAGTAAAAAAATTACTGTAAAAATTATATTAAATTTTATAAATATATTTTATATTAATAAATAACATTTATAATAAAATATATACTAAATATTAAATGATATTTTGCATAAAAATTAGTTACAAATAGTTTTATAATGTGAAATACAATATACTATAAATAAAATATTATATAAAATAATTTATAAAATAAATTATTATTATTAAATTAATTATTTTATAATATAATAAAAATATGTCTTTTTTATATATCATTAATTTAATTATTTTATAATTTTATAAAATATTTAATATACGTTCTTTTCAAATGAACATATTTAATTTCAAAAAGTTTATTTAAATAACTTTAATGAATTTATATTTGAATGATTTTAGTAATAAATCATAATTTTTTATTGTACAAGAATTTTAATAATAAATTAATAATAATTTTAGAAATAAATTAATAATAATTTTAATGATAAATTAATAATAATTTTAATAATAAATTAATAATAATTTTAATAATAAATTAATGATAATTTTAATAATAAATTAATATTTCTTATTAATACTAATGATTAATAATAATTAATTAATTATAATAAATAGTAATTAATTAATTTTGTAAATAATGATTAAATAATCAATTTTAATAAATAATAATTAATTTACTAAATTTAATTATCAATAAATTTCATTAACAATTCTTTTAAATATTTTTAATTAATAATAATTTTAAATAATTTTACTAATAAATAATTTAAGTTATAAATTAATTTAATTTTTTTACTTAATAAAATACAAAATAATTACATAAAATATAATTTAATACTTAATAAACTTTTCATAAATAAATTTATTTAATTTAAAAAATAATTAAATGAATTGAAGAAAAAAAGTTGATTGCGTGGAATCGAACCCTGACCTCGCGCATAGTAAGCAGACGATTTACCGATCAGGCTATGAACTCGTAGCGGAAAATTAAAATTTAATTGTATAAAAGTTAAGCATGAATTTCGAAGGCTAATTTCTCCGAATTGACTGGCCATTCGGCGGAATTACATTGAGGGGTGAACACTCTAAAGGAGTGTTACTATTACACCAAGTCTCGATCCCAAATGAATTTCCTTAGTCGTGCCCTCTCCTTGTAATTAAGAGCAAGTCAAGCAATTGCTTGTGACTTCTATAGGCTTGTCATATACAAAATTATATACAAAATTTAATAATTATATTGATAGTTTGTACGGTTTATAATAATAGTCATATTGTAGTTTTAGCTTCAAAGTACATTATTCTTGAATGAAATACATTTTTATTGTATGGAAGGGGACGCGATGAAAATTATAATTGAAAATTTGTATCAAATATTGAATGTTTGAGAAGCACACTGGTTTCGCTAGTATTTAGACACAAGCCCCACCCCCCACCCCGTGAAAAAAAAAGTAGAGGGCACAATCCTAAAGAAGTCTCTGGAAAGAACGAGGAACCTCCACACTTTTAAGCAGGGCTTCGAACCGTAATTTTTTTCGTTCCAGTTTATATATATATATATATATATATATATATATATATATATAATGTGTGTGTGTGTGTGTGGGATTTCCCTTTGAAACATTTTGTTAAAAGGTTGAGTCATATCCTTTTCAGAGGACCATTAATCTCAATTTAATTTATTTCTGCATTCCGAAGCAGCGCCGTCTAGTGAGCTTTCGTAGCTCCGGCTTGAATAATTTTTCGGCAGAGGCCTACTAACAATCGCTTGTTCAACACGTCACGTCTTTAGCGCATTTTCACGCCCTGCGCGGTACCACCAGTCCTAACGTCCAAGAATGAGAAAGGTAGCTTAAGTTTATTTCCCCGTCTTCTAAAGGTATAACTCAACTTTCAATTAACCTAATTCCTGCATGTCTTTCTCTTTGTAAATATCCCCTTTTGTAAATATTTCCCTTTAACTTTAAATAAATTCTTTTTTACTTAAATGAAGTATCTGTGTTTAAATGACTTTGATTCAATTAATTCATCACTCACCCTTTAAACAACCCACCTCGCCAATATAAAATCCCGCCTTCTGAAGAGTCTGACTTTTATTCGAAGATTTATTCGGACTTCCACATATATATATATATATATATATATATATATATATATATATATATATATATATATATATATATATATATATATATATATATATATATACTAGAGGACCCGACAGACGTTGTCCTGTACACACATCATAAATTCAAAATAAAAGATTTTTGAATATTCGATACTGCGATCGTAGTGCAGTCTGCCGGATCCAATGTAAAACATTCCAAGATCAACGATTTATAAATAAAAAATTAATTAAATAAATATTTCTAAACCGAATTATAAATCTAAACCATTCTCGATTCCACTGGAACAGACAAAAACTTTCATAAAAATCGTCCAACCGTTTAGGAGTTCAGTTACATACACGCGCACAGAAGAATTACATATAAATTATAAAGATTAATTGAAAAGATATTAATTAAAAACGCTAAAAAGCGTGAATCGTCTGCATTTTTGTAAAAATAAAGACTGGGTTTGGCCAGTTTGGCTGAAAATCAATTTTCGACGCCAACTTACGTCTTTTTCAATTCCTACTATTAGTTCACGATCTCTATACATATTTTATTTGTTTGTTTGTTTATTTATTTATTTATCTTGGTGGAATTTTCAATCGCTAATAAAATACATTTTAAAGCGCTCAATTGAGCTGAAATGTAATGTACATGATTATTTTGGATGACAATACAATAATTTAATTATAATTAATAAAAATTAATTGATTAAAACTAATTATTTAAAAAATTACAAATACAGCCACGTTGGCGACTTATGTCAAAATTTGAAAAGGTTTTTTTCTCACTTGGTAAAGCATTCAGTTGAAAGGAAATTTTATACACACGATTGTTTTGGATGACAATACGATATTTTAATGATAATTAATAAAAATTAATTATCACTTAATGTTGTGATTCTGTCATATGTATATACATATTTATATTAATTGCAACTATTTAATAAAAAGTAGTTAAAATAAATTTTTTCTTGGTTGATCTAAATAGGAATTGATTAAAATTTTTTTTTATATTACTTGTGTGTGTGTGTTTATAACAATAGCGTTGTTACAACAATGCAGGTGAATGTTGAGTTGTATTTTTTGAATGTTTTTAATTAATATCTTTTTAACTAATTGCGATATTGGACCAAATTGTGAATCTAAACCATTCTCGAATTTACTTGAACCCACACAAAAAATTTCATGGAAATCGGTCCAGCCGTTTAGGAGGAGTTTAGTGACAAACACACGCACAGAAGATTTTTATGTATAAAGATATATATATTTATATATAATCTCGGTTCAGTTCAGGTTTTCTTTCCGCGGTTTTCAGTTCAGTTCCGAAAGAATTTTATTTTATGCAATGCATGAACAAAATAACACCAATCCTCCGCAGCCCCATTGGGGAAAAAATTGTATATTCGCATTTGCGCTAAAAATATAATATTCCATCATAAACAAAAAATGTAATTCTATAAAAATTTAGGTGACGTATATTTTTTAAATTGGTACATTATATGTGAATTAATGCATTTAACCTGCGTGTAAGATACGAGCGGTGGGCACAGAGCGACGGTGACCATTGGCATTGTTATCCACAATCAAAATCGCATTTGATACCTAGGTTTATGATTCTGGTTTGTCTGTCAACAGCCTATACAAACATCCGTAAATAATCGCATGTTGAAGTACAACTCAGACTGATAATTTTCTTTAAAAACTATCTTTACTTCTAGTTCCTTCAACTGAATCAAATCTGCCTTCTACAAATAAATTAGTTACATGCGAAACACAGAAAAGTACTAGTAAACACTAAAACAAGAAATTGAGAAGCAAAGTACATCTAAAGATGTTATAATTATATAGTTGACGGTAAATTAGAAAATATTGATAAGTTGGTTACAGTAACAAAATGACTGAGGATATATCGAAACGAAATAAACCGATTTTTTTTCCGGCTCAATTACGGTTTTCATTTCCAACAAAATAACGTCCCCCCCCCGGATTTTGGTTCAGTTCCAGTTCGAAGCCATGCTTTTAAGTGATGTCGGCTGCATGCGAACATGCACGAGGATTTCGATGGGAATGTCGGAAGGGTGTTTTTGCAAGCGATGTAACTGATATAAAACAGGAAACTCCTTTTTTGAACAAAAATTGTGGGCAACCCCGTAAGAAACTTTACGCACACTTGGGTACTTCTATGTGTGTTTAGTATATTTTTTTGCAGCACAATAAGTTATTACTTTTAATATAACGATATAAAAATTTTAACTAAGTAACAAAATTAAAAAAAACACATAATATAATGGAATTACATAATAAATTACTCACATTAACTATAATCTGTTGATTAAGTGTAGTCCTTTTGAGTTCATCACCACCTATAATTAAGAACATCTTATGTTGGTGTTACTAATGCCACCTGTCTGACGATGTCAGATCGAGGTCCATGAAATTCATCTCAGCCCAGGGCTAAATATTTGCCTGTCGTGTTGTTGTTGTTCATCTCCATGTCTAGCCAAGTTACACCAAGTCCATGATCTCATTCACTCTCAAAAAATCCAACACCATTAGAGGATCTTCATAAAGATCTTGTTTTGAAAGCCCCAGAAGTCAAGAACGTGCGCTGGAGATGTCTGGCAGGCAGAACTACTAACACAATTTGTTTCCATCCCTAAAAGTCAAAGTTCGGAGGTGGCCACTCCGGAAACGAGTTAGAATAGCTTTTTCCTGACTACTGCATTGAAGGGAAAGAGAACCAACCAAGTTTTTTAGCCTCATACCAGTGATGAGCAGGAGGAACAATAGATTCCTTGTTGTTGATGAAGGCGGAGTGCAGTTCTGGATAGGTGAGAGGAGCCGAGTTCATAGTAGGTTGAGCTGCGCCATCTTTTGCTAGGGAGTCAGCAATCTCATTGCCCGTGATGTTAACATGTAAAGAAACCCATTGTAGATGGATCTAGCGAAAAGACGAAAGACGTTTTAGTTCATCCAAAATAGTCACTCCTGTGTTATCACCCACCTTATGCCATTATCCGTAACTTTGTTCACCATACAGGTGACAATACGATTTATCTCAGTTCCCCCCAATTTTGAAGAAGAGCACCCTGTAAATGGTCAGGGGCCTCATACCTCTCTTCCCCTTCCACCATCCTCACGGGAGGACTTATGGCTCGACGTACCCCCTGCCGCTAAAGCACTATACATTTACAAACATCCATGCCTTCCTTCTTTGGGATTCGAACCCAAAACCTACGGTACAGCAATCAGTGTCTCACTAACCATTTTCCCGGATGAGCGGTAGAATAGCATATGAATGCTATAAGTATCAATAAGAAGATCGCGTGCTTGATTATTTTTAATCATTTTATTAAGTCTTGGAATAAGAGCCGACAACGCCGGAAGAAGTATTTCCTTAATTTTTTTTTAGATTTGATCTGATAAAAATCTAAACAAACAATTTAATTAGCTACTGACTTTTTCCAATAAGAATCTAAATAAAAAATTACATTATTATAATTATTAATGGTGGATAAGTTATTTTATGCAAAAAGATATATATCAAAAATCTTAGAAATTCTGGCGACGCCAGCTATATATAAGTCACGCTATCCTTATTTTAAGAAACACTTATGTAGAGTAAATCATAAAGAAAAAAGAAAAGAGAATCTAGTCTAGAAAATTATAAGATTACGTGGCAGTGAAAAAATTTTAAGCTTTCTCTTTATTCGAGCCAGGCGATAATATGCAAATTTAATGACACAAGTCCTTTTTGTCAGGAAGCGTAGAAATTTGTTCTTATTGTTATGATTTTCCCGCTGCATTTTTCTCGTTAAAGAATTTCTTACTTATCCCTTTACCCAACCCGCACAACGAACCAGAACACTCGACGTTCCAGGTGAGTAGAAAAAATGTTTTTATTATTTTTTCCAGTGTCACTGGGATCACAGTAGTGTTAACAACCAAAAGAAAGTAATATTTATAAAGATAAAAATATTTCGAGTCTTAATGGGATAAGAACCTTTAAATGCGAACCTTAAGCACGATCGTGTAAATGGGTCTTAAAGGGTTATTGGTGATGATCTATTGCAGGGGTTGGCAACCTATGGCACGTGTGCCACATGTGGCACGCGGTCCAATTCTCAGTGGCACTATGCACTACTCTACAAATTTGTCAATTTTTGAGTGGATGGGAGTTGATAAATTTGTAATGGATCTTATTAGAAAAATCTTTATAGTAAATAAATCTAAATCTTTAGAATTATGGACATTTACGGAATTACGAAAAAATCTGAAAGTTAACTCTAAAATAAATTGACAGCTATTTTGTAAATTATTGAATGTCATTGTCTGAGAGAATTTATTGTTTGAAGAGAGAAAATTTCATGTACAGTTTTTCGCTATTGGTTCTACATATCAAAGTAAAAAATCTTTCCTCATATGAAAAATATTTCGATTCCACAAAAAAAATTGTTTAACAATTTAATGCTCCGAATCGTGTCAAATTGAAAGCTACACACTCTACCACTAATTTTGCGATATGAAAGTAGAGTGACGCAAACACAAGAGATTCACATAAATAATTTTCCTTTATCTTTTTATTTAATTGTAATGAAGAGAAATACCGGGTGGGCAAAAAGTCCGTAAAAACTTTAAAAATTCATAAAATCCGGAGAAATGAACGAAAAAAAAACTGTTTGCAGGATCAGCATTAGTATGTCACGGGATTTTTTTTAAGCTAGAAAAAAAAAATAATTCGAAAATCATCCGGTAGGTGGCGCTGTTACAAGCGTCTGTGGTGGAAATATGTAAATTAGACGGCTATAAAAACCTTTGCTCTCAATGAATCCACATTCATTTCACCATTACAAACAGTGAATGTGAACAAGGATGCTCAGTGCGCCGGATAAAGCTTTGTTGGTGAAGTTATTTTACATGAACGAGGAATCAGCGACCATTGCCTTGCGTAAATTCCGAGTTGAGAAAAATGTGAAGAGTATAAAAGGCCCTTTAACACCTGCAGGTCTCTTAAAGCTTGTTAAACGTTTTGAAGAAACTGGGAAGCTGGAGGATCGAGCACGAGCCGGACGATCATGCTTGAAAGAAGCACGTGCACCCTGCATTGCTGTCGAAATGGAAGCGATTGCATCCGAAGCAGCTTCAGAGACCAGCAGTGCTCGTGAAACTGCCAGACGATTGGGCTTACCACCATCATCTGTCCGCAATATTCTTCGTCGAATCCTCCAGCTGCACCCATACAAATTGCAATCGTGCCATGAACTTTTGCCAGCAGATACCGCACAGAGGGAAGCATTTGCGAAGTGGGCCTTCTCTAAAATGGAACAGGATCCCACCTGGGTTTTTAACATCTTGTGGTCAGATGAAGCTCCTTTCTCGCTTCATGGTGACGTTAACAACCATAACTGTTGCATTTGGGCGACCTCTAATCCACGTGAGTACACACAGAAGCCATTGCATTCTCCAAAAGTGACAGCATGGTGTGTGATTTCACTGGTTCATTTATCATAGGACCCTTCTTCTTTGAAACGCAGTGCCCAGTAAATGGATGGATAACGGAAACGGTAAATGCTTAGCATTATCTAACGCTTCTGTGAGAGACTGTCGTGCCATGTTTAATTCAACGAGGTCAGATTTCGAATGTCACGTTCATGCAGGATGGAGCAACCAGTCACACTGCTAACCCGGTTAAGGCATTCCTGATACAGACATTCGGGGAAGACAGAATCGTTAGCAGGCGCTGCAGGTACCCATGGCCTCCTCGGTCTCCAGATTTAACACCGGCAGACTTCTGGTTGTGGGGATATTTGAAATCTCGCGTGTATCTATCCTGTCCATCAAGTCTGTCGGAACTGAAAGATGCGATCCGCAGAGAAGTATCCTCCATACATCCGGACATGTTGCACTCTGCCGTTGCTGGATTTGTCACTCGTCTGGAGTGTCTTCTCACCTGTGGTGGTGGTCATGTGGAACATATTCTGGTGTAATAAAGTTGTGAAAGTTTTCTGTTCATTATTTATGCATTGTTTCTTTGATTTGCGTACATCAGCGCCACCTACCGGATGATTTTCGAATTATTTTTTTTCTAGCTTAAAAAAAATCCCGTGACATACTAATGCTGATCCTGCAAACAGTTTTTGTTCGTGCATTTCTCCGGATTTTATGAACTTTTAAAATTTTTACGGACTTTTTGCCCACCCGGTACTTATATATTTTATAAATATGTACTTATTTAATAAATATGTTTTAAAAATATATATGTACAACTTTTTACATAATTGTTTTATTTTTGTTGAAGAAATTTTTATATTTTATTCTGTTATATATATATATATATATATATATATATATATATATATATATATATATATATTATACATTTGTGGTAAGAAATATCTTTAATTGATGCGAAACTAATACATAATAAAAAAACTATAAATCTAAATTATTGACTTCTATTCTTTAATTCTGTATGCATTATCTCTCGAATCGAATTGTTTCAAAATTGTCCTACTATTTGGCGCGTTGAATCCTATAGGTAGATTGGTTTGGCACACTATTAGGTTTCTGATTTCCCGGGGTTTCTCATTTCGGGAATATCCTGGAAATTCCGGGAATGGGATTGCCGTTCCCTGGATTCCCGAAAATACATCAAAATTTCAAAAAATTTCAAAAAAAGTTATTTTTAAATAAAATCAATAATAATTATATAAAATAAGGATACATATAAATTCCAAAATTAATACTTATTAATGAGCTAAAAAATACAAAAAATATATAATAAATTGATTACTCATTTTTAAAATAGGATTTGTGACGGCAGCAGAGAATGTTCTCTCGTGTTCGACTGACGTTGGAGGAATTGTTTTTGAAGCCTCGCATAGTTCAATAATGTTTGGTGATGGATTTTCCGTGGAGTCAAGCGACTGCAACTCTTGTTTCAGGATTTTGTTGAAACTGGGGTAAGTTTTTTTGGTTGAACAATAAAAACTTTTTTTTTTAGAGTAAATTGCTTTGTCTAATTTTTTGTTCAACGTCAGAGGTGTTTCTTTCAAAATCTCCATGCTCTCTTCTTCTAAGTGCGAAGAGTTGGATATTGATTCCTCTTCTTCGCAGAAAAGCCTTGTCCCTATCTTTCTCTCATTTGGGCTTGTCTAATCAAACAATTTTTGCTAGGAAATCGCGAAATTTCGGCAGTAACTGCAGCTGCTTCTTATTTTCTCCCAAAATTCAGATATTGCATTAATCCTATTAAATTAATGTTGCGACTCTAATTTATTCTTTCGATTAGAGAATATTTCATATTTTTCGCAAATTCTCTGAATTTTGTTCGTTCAATTCTCCAATAACGAAAAAAAATACACCTTCTGTAGTTATCAAAGTTGTATTTCGACTGCATAATTTTTCTAAACCAATTTGTACTGGCTTTAAGCCTGCTACAAATATAGTCACAGTTTCAAACTTTACATTGGCCATCATTTATTCCTCTTTAATATCAATTAATGCTTTTAAAATTGCTGACTTAGTTTTTAAAATATTCCAAGCATTGCCAAGAAACTATTGAAGCCACGCGCGATTCCCGGGAATGAATTATAATTCCCGGGAATAGAAAAGGTACAGAAATCTTATGATTTCCCGGGAAAGAAACCATACACACCACAACTAAAAGGTTGCCGACCCCTGATCTACTGCATATTGATTCTCCACAAATCTTGTGATCCACGCTCTTGGAGGGAATGGAAGTCAAACTGAAATTTCCTTTGAATCTCATTTCCCAACGTAATACTTTTTGGGGAGAGGAAAGGGACCTCAATTTATCTCAATTGAAATAATTATTATATGACTCGGTTTTTTTTCAATAAAGTGTATGCGATAAATAATTTATTTTAACACTTCTGGTAATTAAACTGTTTATTACTTTTATATGCAAGAACTAAATGAGTTTTACGACTTTTGCATTGAATATGACAGCTCAGAGATATACAGGGTTATCAGAAATGAATGACCCGATTGCAAAATTTAATAATTCCCAGATGAATAAACAGAAAATGATCATTAAGATTGTAAAGCATTCGCCCGTGGGTGATGTCTTTTTTCTAAGTTATCTTCGTGACCTAGGGGCGTGGGAGTGAATGAAGAACCAGGCATTGCCATAATCTTAATATCTCTTTATTAGGACCTTAACTTAAGCACTATACAATGACAATATTTATATTTAAACTTAGCGGATCTGAGGTGAAAAACACACAATACGTATTACCAAATAAGCGCTATATTTAAACCACTATATTTAACTTTACCGCCTATTCCTAATCTCAGTTTATACACAGTTCCTAATATTAACTTGAATGATCCTACCTCTAAATCCTAGGTAGCAGTAACACTCTCGAATATTTAAATGACTTTTCTTTATCTTGCGTGGAATGGTATCCACCTTGACTTGATCGCTCTGACACGAATAGCTAAACACTGGAATATCGACTTACTTCAGCTTACACGCTTAAACTCCAACTAGCATAATCACTTCCCAAAAGGCCACCCCGCTTACGCTAAACTTCTGCTATTTAAAAGGTTCCCAATTTGAATAATCACGCTTCGCTTCTGGATTTGGTTGGAAAGGATTTGCCCTTTTCGGTCCCAAAGAACCCAAGAGGAGTTTTTAGTAGAAAACGCGATGAGCCCGTCACAAAATGTCATTGTACATATAAAATACGAAATTTTGAGTTTGCAACATTGTTTTTGTCAAATAGGTGGCAGCAATGTTGTAATTGTGAACAGAAGTGGAAATGGCTTCGAAGCTGGAGAATGTGTTTTGTGTGCTCTCGTTTGCAAAAAGTCTGTCAGTTATCACGATTCAGAGTAAATTTCGGAGAAAGTACCATAGAAATGCACCGACATCTAAGAGTATAAGAAGATATTACAAACAAATCCTGGAACCTGGAGGCCTGCGTAGAGGCAAAAGTCCATGGCGAGCAGTTTCGCAATGATATTATACACTGCTGGACAATTGCTAAGGACGGATCACAAATTGCTATGTAGCATAACATTAAGCGAGACATGAGGCCTAGTAGAATAAAATATAGTTGCCACACTGTTCAGACATTAGAATAAAGAATATTTATTGTTCTGGAAAGTACAAAAGCTGTGAAACATCTGAAAGAAAAAAAAATGTTCATTTGATCTGCGTACGGAGAAATGGAACAATGCATCTAAAAGTCAGCAGGCACCTTAAAGAAAGGTATCGGTACGGGATATGTCCACCGTGGAGTGTGATGCAACATTCCACACGTCATACCATACTTTGCACAACATTATCCAGCAGCTGTTGAGGCAATTTATCCCATTCCTCTGTGAGAGCACGGATGAGGGTGTTCTTGTTTGTCGGAGGATAGTTTCGACAAGCAACTTGCCTCCCCAAAGCATCCCACACATTTTCAATGGGGTTTAGATCTGGATAACGCGCTGGCCATACGAGACGTTGAATACCCTCGCTGTCTAGACAATCCTGAACAGCGAGTGTTCGATGACATGTTGCGTTGTCGTCCATAAAAACAAATTTATCACCGACAGCACCACGGAAAAGACGAACATGAGGAAGTAGAACTTCATCAATGTATCGTTGGCCCGTCATAGTCCCATTCACAACCACATGTAGGCGCGTGCGGCCATTGATTATGATGCCGGCCTACACCATGATACTGCATGTCGGATATCGGTCCTTTTCCTGGATATTTTCTGGACGATAAGCAGTACCACTCTCGCGCCAGATCAGTTGGCGTCTACAATCCGATGACAGACTGAACCTACTCTCATCTGAGAATAGTACGCATGCCCAGTCCTGTTCAGTCCAATTGTGATGCTCACGACACCATTGCAAACGGGCAGTACGGTGCTGTCTGGTCAATGGGACACACACAACAGGTCTGCGTGCGTATAGTCCTCCTCGCCTCAAACGTCTGGCAACAGTTTTTCGGGAGATCTGCTTTCCTGAGGCAGCAAGAAACTGATTTGCCACCTGCTGAGCTGTGGTGCGCCTGTTCCTTTTTGCTGATAGGACGATATATCTGTCTTCTGCAGGCGCCGTACTTCTAACACGACCTCCCCCGTTCCGTCTACTACACATTCCAGTAGTTTTAAATGACTTCCACAGCCGTGAAACAACACTGTGAGCGATGTCGAACACCCTGGCAACATCTGTTATTTTTCGCCCTTCTTCGATCTTTCCAATAATTCGGCCACGCATAAATCATCTATGTGATGTCGGGAAGACATGCCAAAATTTTTAAGTTCGTCTATTAAATCTTTCCTGTAAAACTTTGACTTGAAACAACAACTGTCCACACGCGTCAAAACCTTTAAAGCTCTTATGAACGCTATCACGTGAACAGACGTGGAAAAAAATTTGCATACTCATACTTCTTACTAATATCCTGCACTTATTCTAATTTTCCACATTTTGCTTCCTTTATTTTGTTGTTGCTATGGATGATAGTGTTATCCGTCCTTAGCAATTTTCCAGCAGTGGAGGAATGACTAAAGAAGTCATAATGAACATATATTTGTAAAAACAAATTTTACTTTACGTCGAGAAACGTTACGTGCGAAAATAATTTCATGTCTTATCTTTATAATGACATCTTAATGATCATTTTCTGTTTATTCATCTGGGAATTATTAAATTTTGTAATCAGGTCATTCATTTCTGATAACCCACTATTTATATTATTAGACATGTTTAAATATTAAATTAATAATAAGCACAGATAATTGATACAAATATTTATGCACTTGTATTATTTGTGTATTATACATTTACATTATTTATACAAATGCTCGTCAAATGAAAGTTTCAAAGCAAATTAAATGTAATGGATTTCACATTGGGTTCGGTTTTCATAAAACTAGTTGCAAGAGTTGATTAAATACAATTTATTTTATTGGTTATTACTTAACACACCTGTGGATTAAATTAATTTTATCCGTAACTGGTGTTATTAATATAAATTATGCATCACTACAATCTCGAGATTTTTTAAAATACTCTTTGTTATTAAATGAATAGGACGTACTTCCGACTGTGAAAAGCATTTTCTGCAGGAAATAACAAATTCTTAACATTCTCAGAATTGTTTAGTAAAGCTAGACGACATATACAAAATGAAACAGAAACGTAGAAGCAAATATTGATGAAGGATGACTCATGCATTTTTATTGTTTCAATTAATTGAAATGAAAGTGCAAAAACGTTCCTTTTTTACTTCATCGTTTTATTTCCCCATTGGTTGGTCGCCGAGCACGCGCATTCGTTCAACCTTTACTCTCCCGCGACGCCGCAACCTCGTACTTCCATGGAGCCTGAAGCCCCGTGGGAAAAGCGCGGCGCATTTCACCTACCTGAACTCCGAGCCAATGGGAGACCGGCGTCGTCCATTCGCAGTTGTTGACCAGAGATCGGTGCACGTCACCAAACATGCCCTGAGCAGGAGCGTCGAACTCGACAAGATGCGTCTGCAAATCGCATGGATCGTTTGGAGCGCCCTGGCCGGAGGGGCGGCCGCGCAAGAACAGCCCTGCTACCCGCCGGGTGGAGTGGCCGGCATCGTGGTAGCCACAGTCGTTGTCACGTGCGTCGTGGGGGGATTGGGGGCGGCCCTGACGCACCGTTATTGGTGGAAGCCCCGCCACAGCTCGGGTAAGCCCTTCTTTCTTTCTTTGTACGCCCCTGCGTTACTACGGAACTGGCAATTTAATCGAGGATGGGGCGCCGCTCCAACCACCTGTTGCGCAGAGTTTTGTTTTGATTGTCACGGCGCATTTGACAGTTATACTTTCTTTGCACATCTCCCCATTCCATACGATTCCTTCAATCCTACTCCTCGCATCAATTTTCATTGAGGATTGAACAAAAAAGTGTTCAGCTGTAGGCGTCTTTTTTTTCTTTAGTTATTTCTGTTTTGTTCGTTACGAAATAATATGTTCTCAAATTTTGCCAGTTAAAATATTCCTACTCTGAACACAAAAAAACTGGTTTCGTGAGAAGTAACGCAACGGAATCAAAACCCAAATACACAGAATAGGACATTTTTTTTTCCTTTCTTGCTTTGTTTTTTCTAAGGCATTTTAGCTAGGTTTTGTTTTTCCATTGAATTCTTGTGTTACTCTAAAATATGTGTCCGTGGTATTCCATTAAATCATTTGTTTCCGAATAACTTTATTGAAATGTTTTTGCTATGCAAAACTCAAAAATAATTTCCAGGCAATTCTCAAATACATAATTTCATGCTGTAGACAAGGGGTTTTTAAAGTGTGTTTCACGAAATCCTGGGGTTCCATGAGGCATACCTTGGGGTTTCACGAGTAACAATTAAAAATTGAAAAGAAAATTGTAGAAATATACACAAAATGGTGTATACTTATGGTTAGATAAATTTGTAACCATAAAAACTCATCGCAGGCATTAAAATTGGAAAAAAATTTATTTATGCATAATATTTAAATTTATTTTGCAATTCTTTTTAAACTTTTATTATAATATAATAAAATAATATTGAAATATATATTTTTTCTTCGAATGATTTACATACTGGATATTGAATATTCTTTTTTTTACTAACCCCAGTTCCACGAAATAGTTTTATACTCGTTAGTACAAATATTTGCAAAACTAAATTGTTTTCTAATGACAGCTCTTAAGTTTTAGTTTGCAAATTCAGCCAGAATACACGGGATTGCCCCCAAGTTATAAATATTTAAATGCCATTCGGAACATTGTGTTTAAATGAAATATATTTCTTAACGTGAGTGGCAACAAAAACAAAATATAAAAACAAATGAAATACACCTACAGATAATTTCAATAGACCTATATACTTCGACAGTTTGTAAAACAATGCAAGCATGTATCTTAATTACTAAATATAAGGCATGGTAAGGGACACTAGGATCATAAACCAATATTATTAATAGTAAATTATATTAAAATTAGTTAAAAAATTTTAATGACAATTTTTTTAATTGTCGTTACATAAAGTGCCTATAACATGTTGATCTACTTTATATATTATATTATGATGTATTCTTCTAAGTATGAAATGAGGTTCCATGAAAGCACCGTATAGTTTGAAGACCACTGCTGTAGACATTTGAAAATTATTAGAGTTAATTAAAATTAATAAAAATGATTGCGCATGGAGAGGAAGTTTTACGATATTGTTTTCTTATTTCCAAAATAAAATAACAGTTACAATTTTAAAAAGTTTTTAAAAATTTTATAACATCTTTTTTATTTTCAAATAAAAAGTAAAAAAAAAATTACACTTTCGGCATAAAACATTTATATATATATATATGAATTGTTTCATGTTGTTCTTGTATACCTATGAACCCAGAGGTTTTGCATTATTTTTATAGCTTTAAAAATATTAAATAAATACTGAACAACAAAACTAGATTTAGCTTTCATTCCATCACCGTTCCAATAATTTGTTTTATAGTATTTTTTAAACTAATATTTTTTTTAAGAAAGTGTTTTTGTACGTATATCATTAACAGCATTTATTAGAGCCGTAAATCTGGAATTTTCCTTTGAAATTTTAAGAACCTTGTAGAGGGGCTGTTCTCTAATTTGGGACAAGAACTCAAGGATTTACACGGCATTTTCTATTTTAGGGGCTGATGCACGTTAAATCTGTCGAGACTCAAAACCTCCTGTTGGTATGGTGTGAAAGTTTGGAGAGAGGGGTCCTCAGGTGTCGTCCTCGTCATTTGACCATGATCACCAATAGCCCTCGTCGTGCTTTCTAGTGCAATATCAATACACTTTCTCCCTCACTCGACATTTTAAGAACGATGACCATTTCTTTGTTGCCACCAATATTTTGTTCTCTTCGTCATTTTTAAATCTTTACGGAAAATATGACAGGAAAATGCAAAAAATCCCTCTCCAGTAGCTCGATTCATTGAACGTCTCTCTGGTAGTGTTTCTCTCTAGAGCAGAGGTTCTCAAAATTCCAAACGCCCCCCTTCGCTTCCCCCTTTATGTATCAGCCTGATATCGCAGACCCCACGATTTTAAACACCCTCCCAATGGTTCAGTGATTTAAAGAATATTCCAACAATTCCTATCTGGGCTATTTATACGGGCTTTTTTTCTTTTTTTCCTTTCAGAAAACAGTTAAACATATTAGGTTGTAGTAATGGCTATGTATTATGTGTACAACTTTCTTTCCTCCGTTTTTTTCCGAAATTCGAGGCTTTATTATAAAAAACTGATTACACATTTATGATTCAATAATTGTGTTCGATAACGATCGCCTGTGATTGTTTCAGTCGATTTTAACAACTCATAATACACTACGCCGAACTGGTACCACCAAATGCCATGCTGGTCTTCGACGTCAAAATCACCGTTCTTGAAGCGTTGAAACCAACTCTCGGCACGTTCTTTCACTAATAGCGGCCTCACCATAAGTATTTGAGAGCATTCGATGAGCCTCGGCCGCAGATTTCTTCATATTAAAGCAGAAAATTAAAACCTCCCGCAAATGTGGAGAATTTGTTTCTTTAATCTGGCATGTTTAATCGAGAATAACTTTATGATGCAGACACAAATCGACTAATATTTCGATGGCGTTATGTTTACAAATACTTAAGCTTATTATATGACATCTACGATCTATTTATTTCGACTACCGCTACAGCCATCTTATTGCAAAACGGCGGAAGCAAAGTTGTACACCTAATAGTTGCAAACAATAAAAAATTAATTAATTTTCTTGATCAAAATAATGTTCTAGTAGAGTTTTTTTAATTTTTTCATCGGGAGCAATTTAATAATCTCGTTTAGGATGGCACATTTTTGAATTTTTCCAAAAGGTTTGTTTTGTGGCAAGTTCAAGAGGGAAATCTTAACATTAAATAACACTCCTTCGTGGACCCCCTAGGAAGGTGGTGGTAATCCCCAGGGGTCCTCTAGCAATAAGAAAAAGGCTCAGAGCAGAAGTTCTCAAAGCGGTCCCTACGGAACCCCAGGGGTCCACGGTATTGTTCAGTAGGTCCACGCAAGGTTTAATATAAAATAAAAAAAATTGTCTCTTTTTATTTTTATGGATATTTAAATAAATAACAAGAATTCACTTAGATATTCCCGACTGGGTGTTGAACCCTTTTGCACGCAGGCCAACTCAGATTTCTAACACAGATGAATCTATATTAATACAGGAGCATCTTATTGAAATATCCACAGATGAGACAAATCAGTACTTCTCAAGCTTTCAATTTTTGCAACCGAATTTTTTTTTTCAGTTATAATTTTCTTCGCATCCCCTCCCCATTCAAACAATAACAACGTATTTAAGAATATTGTACCTTGACGTAAAGCTACAATACGAATATAATTATAAACTGTAAAGATTATCAAGATAAGTATTGGAATTTTTTCATGTAATTTTATAAAGGGTGCTTTTTGAGAGGTATAGAACTTTAAAAATTGCAATAAAACAACGATGTATTATTCGATTGACATGAATTTTTTTTTATTCGAAAGATAATCTTGTGACATTACATTTTAAATATGATTTCAGGCATAGGACTGTCACGGCTGACTCGGATGTAGTCCAATCTGGACGTCCAATTTTCGATGACTTTTTCCAACATTTGTGGCCGTATATTGGCAATAACACGGCGAATGTTGTCTTCCAAATGGTCAAGCATTTGAGGCTTATCCGCATAGACCAATGACTTTACATAGCCCCACAAAAAAATAGTCTAGCGGTGTTAAATCACAAGATCTTGGAGGCCAATTCAGAGGTCCAAAACGTGAAATTAGGCGGTCACCAAACGTGTCTTTCAATAAATTGATTGTGGCACGAGCTGTGTGACATGTTGCGCCGTCTTGTTGTAACCACAGCTCCTGGAAATCGTGATTGTTCAATTCAGGAATGAAAAAGTTGGTAATCCTGGCTCTATACCGATCATCATTGACTGTAATGTTGTGGCCTTCATCGTTTTTGAAGAAGTACGGGCCAATGATTCCACCAGCCCATAAAGCGCACCAAACAGTCAGTTTTTCTGGATGTAACGGTGTTTCGACATACACTTGTGGATTAGCTTCACTCCAAATGCGGCAGTTTTGTTTGTTGACCTAGCCATTCAACCAGAAGTGCGCTTCATCGCTAAACAAAATTCACTTATGAAAATCGACCATTATTTTCGAAATAAAATTGCACAATTTGAAAGCGTTGTTCAGGCGTGAGTCTATTCATGATGAATTGCCAAACCAAACTGAGAATAAATCACTTGACAGCTGTTAAATCGGTCGCCATCTTGGAAAGTAACACCAACTTAAACTTCTGTACCTGAAAAAAAAACACTTTGTATATGACAAGCTCCTAGGGTCGCTGGTAATTGTTAAACTGGATATTGTTAAATCAATTTTAAAATACATTGTGCGCTACCGGTGCATTTACAGGTATATTGTATCAGTGTAAATGCGTATTTTATTTTTATTATGTCAGAATGTATTTTGTTTTGCTTCCTTTCAGTGAATTAATAATATTTTAAAATAATGTTTCATTTTCGAAATGCTCACCCCCCTTGTTGGGTTTTCACGCCCCTCTAGGGGGCTGCCCCCCACAGTTTGAGAGACGCTGACTTAAACCAATGTTTGAAGTAAGACACCACAAATTCTGGTTTCAAAAACAGATTCCAATTTTATATTCTGCATTATGGGTTATTGTGCAGAAGTTATAGACAACTTTTCCGTCTTCCAATTTGGTAGGCGATGCACGTTAAATCTGTCGAGAGTTGAAATGTCCTCCCGTTGGTGTGGTGTGGTAGTTAGGAGAGGGGGTGCCAGCTCAGGTGTCGTCCACGTCACTTGACCATGGTTCAAAATTACGTGGTCCGTCGCCAAAAGCCCTCGTGTAGCTGAACAGTGCGACGTTAATATTCAATCAACTAATCAAACAATTTGGTAGAACGTGGATTCAGTTTCGTAAAAAATCCCATCACACACGCACACAAAAACCGACTAAAAACTAGTGATCGTGCGGATTTACGGTTGCTACTCACAAACATTGAGACGGACGTATAAATACTCATAACATCTCATCAAGTTCACCGAGTCATTAATTTTTTTCATTTTATTTCAAACAAGTTATAATCGCAATAAATTATTCTTCAAGAAAATGCTTTTTAAAACTTTAAATTTTTATGTAGCTTTTTCAATTGGAGATCCATTTGGGGCCCCTCTTTTTATAGCCAAATTTTGGGAAAGTTTCGACTATAAAAAGGGGTCCATGGGTTATATATATATAAAAAAGTTTGGAAACTACTGTCTTCTATAGAGCGTCAAGAAAAAGGTGGGGTGTAATCTTCCCTATAGCAGGGATATTCAAACTTTTGCACTTCGGGGAGCCCTATGAGCTCACCGTTTTCATCTCAACAAACCTCTTAATCAAAGAGCAGACAAAACAGAATATCAAAGCTTTATCCTACTCCATATTTACAAAGTATGACTTCATCTTTATTTTATCACAATACAAACATCTTAATAAGATAATAAACGGTAAAGTAGCTAATACTTTTTCTTGGAGGGGGTTGTTAAAGCATATTCTACAATAAAAAAGCAACAATATTTTAAACTGTAACAAATTAATTAAAAAGAACATTTTTTAAATGACTTGGTTGTAATTGCTTTTTATTTCAGAGTACTTTTGTCTCGAATAATTGTTGAAATCTGCAACCTAATGTCAGTTTCAGCATCCAATCGGTGTCACTACATATAAAGAAAAAGACTTTTTGCACATAGATTGAAGCAAATCCCACATTCGCTGTTTCACAGCTTTTTTGACAATTTCAGGATATACTTTTCTTACTTCAATCCAAAAACGCGTATTAACTAGACAAAATTTTAGTTTCAATTGACTGTTAGTCGATATATAAATTAATTGTTCTTTCTCGTATTGAAAGTTCAGAGCAGTCACTGTCTTAAAAAGGAGTTTGGATCCAAGTGTTTTTGTTTTGTTTTTTGAACAAGGAAATATTCAAGAAATGTTTTTTGCAAATCTGATAAAAATTTTGTACCAAACTAATTTCTACATTTTTATCGAAATTAGCATTAGTGATAGCTAAAATTTTATACAATTTTAAAATTTTTGTAATTAATGGTTCTGAACTTGAATGGATGGTCATAAAATTAAACCAACGTTCATTATACGAAAGGTCAAGCTGAAGGAGTGACCTAATAAAACATTTCATGGGGGTTTTTTTGTTGCTATTCTGGAATGTCGTTTTTAGATATTTGTAAGCAATCAGCGGTTTCCATGGAAACCCATGCATAAAATCATTTCCTGTCTCCATTAGTAGCTGATGATCAATGCAAAACGAGTGAATCGTTAGCATTGAAATGAGGAATTCAAAATATTACAGTGCTTTTTTCGTATTTAATATAAAGATGACGCAATTTTTTATAATGTAGTTTATTGATCAAATCAAAGTAGTATTTGTTACGTCAAGATGATATATTAAATGTAAATAAACATTATCATTCGGCGAATTAGTTCATGTACTACTCAGCACGATTAAATGTAATACCATAATCGTTTGGCGGAGAGAGAGAGAGAGAGAGACTCTAGTGTATGAACTACTCAAGATAAAATGAAAATAATGTTCTTAATTGCTGTTCTATGAATAAATATTTTTATTGGAATCAAATGACGGCTTATAGTTTGTTTCTTGGTGCCGTAAATTAATTTAAAAGTAACTTTAATTACGTAAAAGTATTCGTCTGTTTGATTAGAGAACAATAAATAAGATTTCAGTTTTCAATTTGATGTTTTCAGAAATATTATTCTGAAAAAAGTATATGAGAACCCATTTTTAAAAAAATTATTATTTGTGGTGTTAGTATCATAGACAGTAAAAGAGAGAAGATTTTTTAAAAAAAATGTCTTATTTACGCAGCCGTAAAAAATATAGATCTAGAAGTAAATAGAAAATGAACGGTGAATAGTTTTTACTTACGTCTTTTGTAAAGTAATAGTGTGATGAGTTTTCAATTTTCAACTGAACTAGTAATTTGAGAAACACACAATTTCCGAATTTACGAATTGAAATTAAGATTCATTTTGTGTGACTAGTTTATTGAACTTTAAATATTTTTAAAGTAAATTATAGTTTTAAAAAAACAAAAAACACGCTTTTATTGTTAATCGAACTAAAAAGCAAAAAATAGTTCTCAATATAAGAATAAAATGATGAACGAGAAAATTAATGTCATTGTGGCAAAAAAGCGTGGGATCTTCATTTTTACACTCACCCTGCTTTTCGGAATAGAACTAGTGAGAAATTGTAACAATTCATATCGAGTACCTTGCGTTTTTACCACAATGACATTAATTTTTCCGCTAGTCATTTTATTCTTACATTAAGAATTATTTTTTACTTTTTAGTTCGATTAAAAAAAACTATTATAAAGCGTGTTTCTTAGTTCAATCTACAATAAAAGCATGTTTTTTTAAATTTTTTAAACTATCATTTATTCATTAAGGTTCTACGTTCGAAACCGTGATTTTGCAAAAGCGCATAAATGGATAATTTTCATGATATTTAGTGTCACTTAGATTAAAATATATGCATAAACCTGTTTTAAGAACATTTTGACAAAAAAAATTTATTTAAATATAATATTTTGGCAAAAAATTAACTTAGAATGACCCATTTTCAAAATATTCTCCTTTTGTGAAAAATGCTTCTATTCTAATAATATTTTGCCTGTATATAGCTCAAACCTCTGTACAGAGGCTCAACAAGAATTTTTGAAATACAGTTACTCCCAGAATTGAGGGTACACCTACTTTTAAAACGGGAATCAATGTTTAGAATGAAAAAATTATATTAAAATGAGCGAAATAATTAAAACCTTTAAGCACAGATGCGTTTATTAGATCGTAAATCATTATTTTGAATGATAAAACAAAATATTTGATAGTTTAAACATACATATAATAACTTATAAAGAAAATTAACAGAAATTAATAGCCACAAAATTGAGAGTACATGCATTTATTTTCCTGCATAAATCATGAATAATAAAGAGTTAATATTTAGTAGTATAACCTTTTGCTGATATGACAGCTTCCAATCGCCGAGGCATCGATTCCACGAGATGTCTAGTGGTCTCGGGAGCAATATTCAGCCATTCTTCTTGCAATACCGATTTCAATTGTTCCTTGCTTGTAATTTGATGTTTTTGCACAGCTCTCTCAAGGTGGGACCACAGATTCTCGATAACATTTAAGTCGGGAGACTGTGGAGGTGTATTAAGTTGATACCGACAATGGTAAAGCAGCTATTCTTTTACAACAAACGCAGTGTTCTTGGGGTCATTGTCTTGCTGGAATATGAAAATCGACCCCAGTCCCAATTTATCAGCACTTTATTTCAAATTATTTTGCAGTATATTAAGATAAGCCATCTTTTTTTTGTGCATGATTCCATCAATGAATACTAGCTTTCCCACCCCCGACGCAGCCATACACCCCAAAACCATCACCGACCCACCTCCGTACTTCACAGTAGGAATTGTGTGTTTTGGGTGGTATGAGGTATTTGGTTTACGCCACACCATACGACGACCGTCACTGCCGAAGATGTTGAACTTACGCTCATCGCTGAAAATGACTTCGTTCCAAAACTGTTGAGGCTTTAAAATGTGTTCTTTAGCGAATTTAAATCGCTTGACTCTATTCCTCTTACCAATTAAGGGCTTTTTTCGAGCAACTCTACCATTAAAGCCAGCCTTTCTTAGGACTCTTCGTACCGTTTCTGCAAAAACCGATCGACCTAAGGTATTAAGAGGTACTGGCTGAAATTTTAGGAGCACTAATTTTAGGATCAATCTTCACTTGATGTATAACTCTTCACTCGGTTGTAAATTTCATAATTTTCTTTCTCCCTCTTCCTTCGTTATTTTCCAGCATACCAGTCTTTTTAAATTTTTACAGGATTTTTTGGATGCAGTTAACACTTCGCGTCCAACTACTTTAGCAATATTCCGCTGGGATTTACCTTCATTTAACAGTTTAGTAACAAGTTTTCTCTCTTCGATCGTCGTTTCCTTCCGATTCTCCATTTTAATCAAGACATCAAATAACAAACAAATTTGTTATCAGATAGCCTTTGAAAGCCTTCCTTTATCATAGATCTATTATCAAATTTCTATTTAAAAAATTACTGGTAGTTTTGCATAGTGATTGAAGAAGTGTACCCTCAATTTTGTGACATTAAAATGGTGTAGTTTTTCTTTCAAACCTTCATATTTTTGTTTGAATCAATTTCCATATCTTTTACATTTAATGTTATTTGGAAGAGTAATGTTTGCATTTTGAATGTACTAAAGTGCGTTAACATAGCGTATTAATTTCTACACCTGGTGATCCGATGGTGAATTCGGAATTAAGTGTACTCTCAATTTTGGGAGTCACTGTATATAACTTAGAAGTGGGTTTATCTATGTTTTACAACAAAAGAGGGGAGAAATTTTAAGAAAAATACGCCGATAATTATTTCAATGGGTTGTAACTCTGAAAATAATGTGAATTTTTCAAAAATCATAGTTGAGTCTCTGTACAGAGCTCTGAGCTATATACAGGCAAAATATTATTATAATAGAACCATTTTTCACAAAAGGGAACATTTGGAAAAAAGATTATTCTAAGTTAATTTTTTGCCAAAATATTATATTTAAATAAAATTTTTTTTGTCAAAATGTCCTTAAAACAATTTTATGCATGTATTCTAATCTGAGTGACACTAAATATGAAAATTATCCATTTATGCGCTTTTTTAAAATCACGGTTACGAACGTAGTCGAATACCTTAATGAATGAATGTTTTTTGTTTGTTGTATTTGTATTAATCATGAACGCAAATCTTGAAATGGGGAATCAGATGCTGACGATGCTGATTAGGACAATAGAACAAAATTATGAAATTTTTGTACTGTCATCGGTTCTTGACAAGTGTGCAAAATTTCGAATTAATCTGACCTTTTAAAGTGGGTAAAAATTGAGTTCAAAGATTTTGTTTCATACAGGTGAAGCTAATAAAAGCGTGTTAAAAAGGAATTTGTTTCTTAATGACTCAGAAGACGAATTTTTTACTTATTTCGCTGTAAACCTTTTTCACAGATTGGGTTTTACTTCAAGTCAACTTGCATCGAAAAATGGCATTTTTTGGGCATTAAAAAATCAAAAACGAATCACAGATAAATCCCATTTTTCGGTAAACTACAGTAAGTATTAGACGTTATTTGACCCGGCTAAAAAAATAATAAAGAATTCTTTCCTATCTCAAAAAAGTGGCCGTGGTAGCCTTGTGGCCATGGTCACAGATTCGTGGCTGGCGTGTCATGAGTTCGAGCCCCAGAGCCATTGAAGTCTCACCATGCAGAGAGGCTATTAAATCTGTTTAGATCACCAGTGCCTATTTAAGCCCATTTCGGGCCCTGGGTGCAGAAGGCATCTGCAGGCCCCCTTGGCACTGTCGGATCGAAATTTATAGCCAGAGAATCTGGTTAAGTTCAGCTTATTCAGGCCTTTCTAAACACTTCCGGGCCCCTCTGCGAGCACCGGATAAACCGACACTGGAGACCACGGTAGCCTAGTGGTCAAGGCAACGGATTGTGGCCGGCGTGTCATGAGTTCGAGCCTGATATAGCTGAAGACATGCCATGCAGAGGGGTTCAGTGCCTGTTTAATTATCGAGGCTCTAACGTCCTCCCGTTGGTGTGATGTGGAAGCTAGGAGAGGGGGTGCTAGCTATTGTCCTCATCTTTTGACCATGGTTGAAAATTACGAGATCCGTTGCCAAAAGCCCTCGAGTAGCTGAATAGTGGGGCGTTAATGTTCACTCACGTTAATCCTGTCGAGGCTTATAGTCCCCTCTTTGACATTGTTTGGTAACTTGGAAAGGGAGTGCCAGCTCAGGCGTCGTCCTCGTCACTAGACCAAGGTACAGAATTACGAGGGCCGTTGCTAATATTCCTAGTGTAACTTTAAAATGAACACTTGGAAAGCTATTTTGTATTCAAAGCAGTAGAGAGGAAATATTAGTCCATGCGAAGAATTCCTCTCTCCGATTCTGTTTATCAAGTCAATAAGGCTTTGCTCTCTTCCTCGCTTAATAGCTCGTCTGGGAATGCTTTTGTTTTAAGAGTCACGCTGACTGCAAGAGGTTCGCATCACTCCCTTCGATTCATGCTGGGATCAACACAGGAAGAGTTTCAAAATATTTCAGAATTCATCGAGAGACTCACTTCGCAAACAAATGAACAAACACCGAAGAAATTCTCGTGCACAATTTTTGTTCTTCATTTCGATTGATTTTCACTGGTAAGGCTTTCACTGATTTCACCTAAAAGAACTCGGACACATTTTTTCTCTTTTATGATTGGAAAATTCTCTGACATTTTTTTACTTCCTTTTCTGGGTGAGTGAGTGAATATTAATATCACACTTTTCAGCTACACGAGGGCTTTTGGTGACGGACTTCGTCATTTTGAACCGTGGTCAAGTGACGAGGACGACACCTGATCTGGCACCCCCTCCTCTCCTAACTACCACACCACACCAATGGGAGGACGTTTGAGCTTTCGACAGATTTAACGCGCATCACTCCCCTACACGGTAAATCTTCAGTGGTACTGGGCTCGAACTCGTGATTTGCCAGCCTCGTGATTGATACCTTGACCACTAAGCTACCGCGGCCACCCTCCTCTCGATGAACACTTATGTTTCAATGAGCTTTTTGGGAGTAAAATATGTTCCTTATTTTTGGTTTCCTTTTTTGGAATACTGAAGAGAAGGGAGTGGATTTATATTAAGGTTGTTTTCGGCTAATGTTAGATTAGGACCAGTGGCGTAGCTGGTCCTGAGAGGGCCCTGTATCGAAGTTTTCTTGGGCGGACCTCTTTTGGGCTTCTGAATGATTTGCGAATGTTTGCTTATACGTGTTGGGCCCCCATATCACTGATACGGTGGTAGCTACGCCTCTGATTAGGACCCAAATTCGGAATGTTTTTTTCAGATATAAAAGTGCCCAAACATTAATATTATATTCTGATTTCACTATAATGTAGATATAATCTCTTATTTTATCATACTACTCATTTTTTTCCGAGTTGATACATGTTTTTCTTTTATAAAATGTGTTTCGCATTTTTTCTTCTATACCAAAATGCTAAATGAGCTATCCCTTCACATGTTAAAAGGAAAAACAAATTATTTATGAAATATTTTGAAATTTTAAAAACACTGTATTATGAACAGATGCATGAGTTACGTCACAGATTTTTATAAAAATTGAGGCATTTTTTCTGCCTGAAAATGTGCTCCGCGTTAAGTTTAACCGTTTGAGTGCGGCTCTCTTGGTGCTCTACGCATTTCAATCCGCACTTTTAGCATAGATGTAAGAAAACTCTCCAGCACTCAAACGGTTAAGCTCTTGTGAGTCAGGCGAACGAAAAAGCAACCCGAGGGCTATTGGCGATGGACCTCGTCATTTTGAACCAACGGGAGGATTGTGAGCCTCGACAGATTTATCGTGCATCCGCCTCCTCTAGACGGCGGGTCTTCAGTACACCTCCTACTCCGGCTTCAAGCTCGTGACCATGACCACAAAGCTATTCCGACCACATACTTGATAGAAATAAATCACATAAACATGCGTGTGTTACCGTTCTTATAATTTTATGGATGAACGGATGTACTTCATATAACCATACACGCTTATTTCGGTGTTTAAATCTCTTTTCAACCGTAAAATATATTTTGAGCTCTGGAGTAGCTAGTCTTGAGTGTGTGTGTGTGTGAACCATGTATCAAAATTCTTTGACGGCTCTTTTTTGGTGGGCAACATAACATTTTACGATTATACATCTTGAAGCCCTTGTAGCTCAGGGGTCACGTATCATAAATATGGGGGTAGCCAGAGGCATAACGGAGAATATTAGGGCCCCTACTAAGTCAGGTTTTTTGCCCTAAACAAAGTCACTTACAAAGGGTGCGTACTAGGCGTCAGTCAGACTCTGCCCCCGCGCAATGTAGGGGTGAACGTCACGCCACTGGTGATAGCTACGCCCCTGATTTCGAGTTCGGGGCTGGGCGAAGACACCGTTTTCTTAAGCTAAAACGTAAAATTTTCAACAATATATTATTTATTATTTTATTTAATTTATCATGTAGGAAAATTAATAATCAACAATTTTAGATTAAAAGAACGCAGATATGTTCCTTAAAAAAAAAAAAAAAAACAGGCGTCCGAAAACACCTGTTGGCAAAAGGTCTTTCGCTAAGATTTTAAAGCATGCTGTACATCACTTCGAAAGCGATGTTGGGAACTAGCAGAATTATCTATCTTTCACCATACAACAACCGTTCATTCACACAATTCAAAAAATAATTTTAAAAAAAAAAGAGTTGAGATGTTTTTTTTTCTTTTTGAAACGGGAATCAAAACCAGAGGATATGAGAGAAAGAGCGAACAACGCGGTTATGTCGGAAAGCAACAAACAACTGAGGATGACACCTGCCAACCGAAAACCTGTTATTCAAATGTCACGTGGTTTCCCGACTCTCCCCAGATTCATTGTTTTGTTTTGGTTAAGTTCCGCGCAAGCGCAAACCTGTCTTCGCCATTTCCCTTCCAAAGACCTTACCCTCTTCCTCGTCGGCGCGTGACGGCTCCACTATGGGAAATGAAAGAGCACCTGTAGCCAACAATCGAACAGAAAGAGATGAATATTCAGCCTTTCGCACGAAGCTTTATTTATAAACGTAATGTTTTGGAATGGTTCGAATCCTTCCGTGGGCACATTTGGGATCGAATTCCTGAATATTCGCAGCAAATAAAAACGGATTTTTAAAATATAGTCTTGCCCTCATTTTAATTTTTTATTGCGCTCAAACTGTTATAATTAGATTTATGTTTCTTCCCCGATATATTGTAATATTATGACTTTTTTAAAAGACCATTTACCTCAGTGAATTTCAACGTATGCCACCTTGGAAAATAGAGTGCAAAGTTCCCGCCAAGTTCAATAATTGCTTCACTCTCACTTTGGCTTGCCACTTCTAGGAAGATCCATAACCAAGGACATCTTAAGACTCTTTGAGGCCCTGGGCCCAGAAAATATTTTTTGAGGCCTTGGGCCTCCATGCAAAAGTAGGCCCTACCTAAGATCTTTTAAAAGTAGACAGTATATAGCAAGGATGACGAACCATTATGGATCAACGTGCCATTTTTTTTTTAAAAAAATGTTTAATGAGGTACAGACGTGCCGTCAAATAATTTTGACTTGTGATTATTAGAAAAACACACACACAAATAATATAAAAAAAAATTTAAGTCAATTCCTACTTAAATCAACAAAGAAAAATTTTATTTTAGCTACTTATTATTAAATAGTTACAATTAATATAAATATGTATATACATAGGACAGAATCACAACATTAAGGGGTAATTAATTTTTTATTAAGTATCATTAAAGCATCGTATTGTCCACCAAAACAATCGTGTCTATAAAATTTCAGTTCAACTGAATGCTTCAAAACGTGAAAAAAAAAACCTTTTCATGTTTTGACACAAGTCGCCAGAAATGATGTCAACGTGGCTGTATTTGTAATTCTTTAAGTAATTGGTTTTAATCAATTAATTTTTATTAATTATAATTAAATTATTGTATTGTCATCCAAAATAATCATGTATATAAAATTTCAGCTTAACTAAGCGCTTTAAAGTGTATTTCATTAACGATTGAAAATTCCACCAAGATAAATAGAGGTGTGAGCTAATAGTAGGAATTGAATAATAAAACTAAATACACACACAAACAATCTTTACTACGAAAAAATACATTTCGCACAGTACAGTGGTAATGTTAAAGTAATACGTGTAATAAAAACAAACTAAATTAACATTACTGACTTTTTTGTTGCAGATTAGCTAACAAATACCTTATATTAGAACCAGATAAGATGTTACTTTTAGCTGAATTGGAATCATTTGCCTAACGGTTTCTCAGCGAGTGTTTAATGTTATCCATCTCTGAAAATAATGACGCATAGGCAGATGAACATATGGTTAAAATAGCATTAGATAACTTCTTCAAACAGTTAAATGTGTTTGGAATCCGTTATCTACATAGCACTGTTTTAGAATACAAAACACGTACCGCTTTGTCATCTTAATTCATCATGCCATATTTCTCGATCCACCAAGTTTGAAATTCTCTGTCACACTTACTATCTTACACTTTTATTTATGTATTAATTTGCTGAACTAGCCATGTTAAATAACTGTTAAAAATCGTAAATGTGTAACACAAATAAACTTTAAATTACAGTTTTATAACGGAATTTACTATTATTCGCGTAGACAAACTTTGCATCATGAGCAATTGTGCTAAAATTAGATGTTAGCGGGTGACAGCGCCGCAGGCATTTATACCCAGTAGATTGGGTGAAAAAGAGATACCACATGAAATGAAACAATAAACAAATCTAGAAGATTCCCACATAATCAGGGAGGAGTGGCGTAACCCCAAGCGTTCAAACAAAGCAGAGCGCCAGCGGGTGTTCGAATGGAGGAGGCAAGAAGGAAGTGGGACTACCGCAATCAGCAGGGTAACAGTCCCCCCTACTGAACTCAGTCTTTGATGCGTTGCACAAGCTGACTGTGTTGTTTATGTGTATAAAAGATGATCTTGTTGTGTTATGGGGAGCTGGAGAGGATTTCTCCACTTTGTAGAAGAATGTGCATAATTAATTTTAGGGTGTGGATAAGTAAACAGGATTTGGGCTCTAATAATTAGATTGTCATGAGATTCAACTGATTTAAATACATTTCTAGAGAGTTTAGCGATGTAATTAGAAATCGGCTCCATGTGTAGTTCGTAGTGTATCACATCGTTTCGAACGTACCAAGGTGCATTCGTAATGATGCAAGAATTGTATAAGCAATTGTGGTCCACGAAGGCAATAACAAACGAGTGCTCCTCACCACCCACAACCAATCACTCGTATTTGTTCGTAATAATTAGTGTGATCTTTGTTATTTTGAACTGAAATGCAAACCGTATTGATCGGTGGCGTGCCAAAAATATTGTGTCACGTGCCATTGGTTCGCCATCCCTGATACGTAGCATGGATTGTCAAATACTCGTTCAAACAGTCATTTGAAACAAATAAATGTGCTCGATTCACAATCTCAAAAATCTAGGCACAAACTGGTTCGAGTGATGGGCGCATTTTAACTAAATGAGCTGAATGATTGTTTATGGTATTAGGTCTATAGGCTTAGACAAGGACAACGCGCGCATCATATAAGAATACAGTCTTACCACTTTCGTCAGTTTGAAATTCCCTGTTTTTAGGAGAATATGTGCGGGAATAATATTTGAGCATTAAAATTATCCGGATCATGGTCTTATTAAGAGAACTTATTAAGTCGAGAACGAAACGAGGCCCCGGGCCCAGTTGGCCCATGTCTTAAGACGTCCCCAACGCTGCCAATTTCTTAAAATAATTCATACCATTGTTTTATTGATTTTGTACCAGAAGGTTTGCTTCCAAAACATCGAGGAAGCCTCAATGGCTTAGTGGTCAAGGCCTCGGACTCGTGGTCGGTGTGCCATGAGTTCGAGCCTTGTGTTGCTGAAGACCCAACATGTAGAAGTGGCTGATGTGCGTTTAATCTGTCGATGATCAAACGTCCACCCGTTGGTGTGGTGTGGAAGAAGAGGGAAGGTGCCAGTTCAGGCGTCATCCTCATCACTTGACCATGGTTCAAATTACGAAGTCTGTCGCCAAACGCCCTTGAGTAGCTGAAAAGGGCTACTTTAATATTTCCGCATTCACTCACGTCACTAAAGACCCGCTGTGAAGAGGGGGCTGGTGCACATTAAATCTGTCGACGCTTGGCATGTTGTGTGGAAGCTTGGAGAGGGGAGTGCCAATTCGGGTGCCGTTTTCCTCACTCGACCGTGGTCTCCGTCACCAAAAGCCCTCGTGTTGCTTTACAGTGTGCCGTTAATAAACACACATTCCGTAAATTGAGATCTACACAAATAGGCATTGGATTTACTCATGAGTTGATTCTTCAAGAACACATACTGCTCCTAATAAAAACATTAGCAAAATGTCCGGGGATTAAGAACTAAATCATATAATTTTTTTTTTAGCTCTGTAGTCTGAAAATTACGATAGAATTTTCTTTGCTGAAACATGACTTTGTGAAGATATTATTCCATGATACTTATTTCATTTTTTGGAAAGATCGCGATTTTACAACCAGTGACTGCAAAATGAGGTGGAGGGGTAATTATTGCTCTTAATTTAATTTATTATTACTATTATTGCCATTACTATTATTACTTGAACATCCTGAATTGGATCTAGAGTGCCTTTGGTATTTTTTCGGCTACAAATATCACAAGGAAAGAAATGATTTTCTATGCAATATATTATTCACCTAACTCTAGTTTTCTTATGTATGCTAAGTTTTGGATTGTTTCGAGAAATTCAACTCTTACGAAAATATTTTTGTTTGCGGCGATTTCAATGATCTATTTATAATTTTAATACGGATAAATGTTTAAATCCGGAGGGTAACAAAAATGATGCAATTCTATGCAGCTTTATAATTTGAAGCAGTTTAACACAGTGCAATAATTGATATTTATATTTAATTTTCTCTAATATTAGATATAGTAATCTTATAGTTAACCTTAGTGGCAATCTCTTAGCTCCTGAAGATAGTCGTCATCCTGGCTTATCTCTTTCTATGCATTTTGTTCCTATCTGTGATAAACGTTGTTTCAATATTTGTAAATATGACTTGAACCAAGCAGATTTTTTTCCAACATGTGGTACTTCCATCGTTGTATCGGCTGAAATTTATTAAATTGTTTTGATATTTAATAGTGCTGTTTCTAACTCATGTTGTCCCTTAAATGAAATTATTAATTCTTTCCTTCAAAATCAAGTAATAAAGAAATTTGTATTTTGGTATTCTTGTAAAACCGGAAAGTTGGTTAAAAGAAAAATTGTCCCTCCCTAAAAACTGAGGATCGCCGAAAATTTTCAAGAAATTTAAGATTTGTTGTTAATAGTAATATGAAAGGTTTGTGCAAAATTCAGAAAAGGTTAAATTATGAAAAATAATCTACCTTCCGAACCTACAAGGATTTGATCTTTCCCAAAACAATTCTTTGTCAAGTAATACCTCGACTTCACCGCTGTAATGTCCTAGCACAGTGCTTCTCAAACTTTTTATACTCGCGACCCAATTTTCAATCATAATTTTCATGGCGCCCCCCTTCCATACAATAATAATGTATAGAATTCAATAATATAATTTGAGGTAAATGTATAATACGACTTTAATTATAAACCGTACAATTGATCAAGATAAGTATTAAATTTGTGTATAATATGATGACGTGTCCATCGAATCCCTGGTAAGCTGGTTCTTGACTTGGTACTGTTAAATCAATTAGGAGATGCATTTAGAAGTGTATTGTATCAGTGTCAATGTGTATTTTATTATGTCAGAATGCATTATTTTTTCTGCTTCCTTTCAGTAAATTAATAATTTGTTTAAATGTTTGTTTTCGACTCTTCCATGTACTCGCGCCCACCTTGTAGGGTTATCACGCCCCCAGTTTGAGAAACACTGATATAAACCGTACAAATTATCAAGAAAAGTATTAAATTTTTGTACATAATTTTATGACATCTTATAGGGTCACTGGTAATTATCAAACTTGTTCGTAACATAGAACTGTTAAATTAATTATGAAACACACTGTGTAGTACTGATACATTTCTACCAGATTATACCAGAGTAAATGTGTATTTTATTTTTTTATTATGTCAGAATGTATTTTGTTTTGCTTCTCTTTTCAGTAAATTAATTTTTTAAATCTTTTGTTTTCGACTTTTCGGTATACTCATTGAAATTCATAAAAGGCACTCGCTGTTTTTGGAATATTGCAAGTTATCAGCAATTATACTGCTAATCCATTATTGGTTAATTTTAATATATATTATGTAATTATTTTTTAATATATTATATAATACAATTATTATATTATATGATTATCATTATATGTTACATATAATTATTTTATATTGATATTAATTATTGACTGATATTGGTTATTTTCAATCCCATTCTATATTCTTTATTTGAAATATATTTCAATATACTTCCAAGCAGTTTCAAATTATTTTCCTGGCGATTTGCTACTGCTGTAAGGCCAGCATCTTGGATTCTATATCATTTGACAAGAAGCGCTGTTTGGCGCAATTCCTTAATGAATTGCGCCAATCAGCGCTTGGTGCATAGCGCTCCAATGTCAAATTAGTTCCCTTGCTGTTTTTTTGGTGAGGGCCTGTATGTCTGAAATTTTTTTCGTTGTGGTGAGCATTTCTTTTAAGTAAATACAGTCCCTTTTCCTCATTTCGAAATTCGCGGTCTCGATAAAATGTAAAGTTCTTAACATTTTGTCAACCAAGCTTTTTGGGAAGAATGGCACTATTTTTAAAAAAAATTATGCGCACTTCCAATTTTTCCAGTGGCCGTGGTAGCAAAGGACTCTGGACTGGCGTGTCAAGAGTTGGAGCCCAATACCATTGAAGACCTACTATGGAGGAGAGCGATGCACGTTAAATCTGTTGGTGTAGTGTGGTATTTAGGAGAAGGGGGGGCAACCCAGGTGTCGTCCTCGTCGCCAAAAGCCCTCGTGCAGCTGAACGTTAATATTCACTCACTCCAATTTTCCCATTGTATCAAAAGTATAAAAAGGTGGGAAAATGTTACTGATGACGATTTCTTTTCCATGTAAGTTTGGGGAGTGGAGTTTCAAAAAATATATTAAATACAACAGAAATAAAAGTTTTATTCACAGCAAGCTAGCTTTTTTATAAGTTTAGTTATGTTAATTTTTATATTATACATAACCTAACTTGAAGCATTTAATTCTAAATAATTACTAAGCTGTCAGCATTTAATTAATTTGGCTTGTGAATTACAAGTTTTACTTTTTATCAAATCATCTATATTAGGATTAGTTTTTGAAAATGCTAGCACAACTGTTTTTAAAGTGCATATAATTGGGTAATATTTTGATATTATTATATTCATAGCAGAAAGCATTTGTTTACAAAAATACCGATCCAAACCTACATCATATTTGACATTCAAATCGTGTAAATTTGGAAAACTGCTTATTGGTACAAATTTTCAATGATCCATGTTTAGATGATTCTCAGTTGAAATGAATTATTTACAATTAATTGCTTTTCAGTGTTGAATGTTGCTGTAAGTGGATTTGGATTTCAGTTGGGTAACGGTTAACACCTTGTAGAGAAGTTGAAAATCATCGAATCTAACACTGAGTGAATCCCGGAAAATGGATATTAAATCTATTATAGTTCGGAGCATTATGGACTTTCGTTGCTAATTCCTGTATTAATGTAAGGTCGATGTAAGAGGTGGTGAAGGACTTGTGGTCAAGGATTCTTAGCTGGCGTCTCTTGAGTTCGAACCTTGTACTGTTGAAGACCCACCGTGTAGAAAAAGCCGTTGCTAGGAATGGCGATCTGAGATCAATTTATTGAAGAATCGATTTCTCGGTCCAAAAAAAATCGATTTTTTAAATCGATATGTAGCACTGAATCGATATTCAGCCTAGAAAATCGACATTAGATTTTTTTCTGTTTTGGTAAAAACCATAAAATTATTTACTATTAGTAGAATGTGTGTACTATCTTTAAAACTATTTATCTTTATCATTGGAAACTATATAAGCTATATTATCTATTTTCTAAACATTTTAATGTAACAAATACATTTAGAAAATAAATGTCTTTTATACCTGATATGGTAATAAAAAATAATTGTAATTGTCTGTTGCGCTACTTAATAAGTTAATAAATGTCTTAATGGAATACAAAAATATATATGAAATCGAATTTAATATATAATCAAGTGAAAAACAAAGATTCTATTGTATGAAAGTCTTTAAAGAACAGTATTAACTTATGCATGTGAGACTTGGTCCATGTCTCGAGCAGATGAGAACATAAGTATCTACGAAAGGAAGATTTTAAGATTTGTGGTTGGGGTGAAATTCAGGAAAATGGAACGTGGCGAAGAAGATCCAATTTTGAGCTCTATAAATCCTCTAAAGAATCTGACATCGTTAACTTCATCAAAATACTACGAATTAAATGAGCAGGTCACGTTCTCAGACCACTAAAAAAAGTGTTCAATATTCAATTTCACGTTTTTCGAGACTGACTTTATTCTTGTTCAAATATTTGTTCATGAACCTGCATCGTTCAAAATGTGTTGAAAAATAATTTTTCGAGATTTCACGAGTGAATTTCTACAGGAAGGCTTAAAAATCAATGACAAAACACAACATTTGGGAATGGCATCTAAGGGCAGAAAGGGAGGAAAACGGCTGCGGGCCAAAACCATATCTCGCAATGTCCGTTTTCAGTAAAAAAGATGCCTTTGTCCAGCACCGGACGGGCGTTGTCCTGCCAGAGAGGAAATTTGACAGTTGTAACCATTGTCACTATCAAGAGTATTCCCCCTCCCCCATCAAAACAGAATATTGATGTTCTTTGTTTTGAAAAAAAACCTGTGCTGCTATCTTCTATGAAAAATCCAATCAGAAATCTGAGATTTAAATTAATTTTCGTTCATTGTAAAATCCTTATTTAACCTAAAAAATTATTCATCGTTCAAATTCGAAGCGTTATTATAATCTACTTATTTTATTTAATTTTATTTTCTCTTTTAAGGTATCTAACTACCCTAAAATGATTTTTTTAAAAAATTGAAAATTTTTTGACTTTATTTTGTAGGCCATCTTATTAAATTATAAAAGAACTGAGTTTTATATTTTCCATTCACTAGAACAAAAACTACAAGTGTTTTAGTATAAGCAGATGCTATAACTTTACGTAAGATGTCAAACTTTAAAATGCCTTTTACTCGAACTGTGTATTTTTCGAAAAGCTCAAACGTCGGCAGTGATTGCTCAAAAAGTTTTTAAAATTTGCTGAAATTTTTTATGTATGTTCTGTGTATAATAGAAGTGTTTTAACCTTCAGATTTATCAATCACTGTTTTATTATAAAATTTACAGTTCTGTATGTGAATAGAATCACTGTTTTTTTAAGCAATTACTAATAATAACCAAGACTAAGTGCTCTAGTTTTGTAAAAATTAAAATATCTCTAATCCTGAAGGTCGTTTCAAAACGGAATAGTAAAGTAATACATTAAAATTGAAAAATTCAGCGTTTGTTCATTTACTATTTGTACAGAGAAGGCCCCGTTTATGTCATTTTTTGTCAATTTTTACCCATTTTAGTAGTAATAATTTATTTTTCTCTTCTTAATTTTAACCTTTTTCTTTTCTTAAAATGTGCTAAAGAAATCTGAAAACCACAAAAAAATCTCCATGTCTCCATTTTTTTAAAAAGTTGTCACAAGTAGATGGATGCTTTAAGAAATACACAGTATCGTAAACCAAAGTTTCTTCCGAAAATGTAAACAAGAGGTTGTTTGAACAATTCAATCTTTCTTATATACAGGGTTACATATATTTATAATTCCCTCCAAGGTTTCGGCTTGTTGTAGTAAAAAAACTAAAACGAACACAGCAAAAAAATAACAGGAAGAATATAGAAACAACCGGAGTTTAATTTACATATTTTACAAAGGTTGGGGTGAACCCTTGGTCACACACGGTGTATATCAATGTGCAATAGTCCAGTTCCTGCCAGACTACTCAACATGATACTTCCAACGTTATTGACAACTCGAATTATCCTTTCCTTGTTACCCTTTAACTTGGTATTTTACATAAGACCCATGTTTTCCTACCCTCTTTGCAGTGTGATGTAGCAGAACAGCATGAAAGGATAACAGGTGCTGTCAATAACGTGGATAATACCATATTGAGTGAAGTGTTGCAAGAACTGAACTATCGCATCGATGTATGGCGTGTGACCAAGGTTTTCACATATAGAACACCTGTTGTTGTCTTGTCCCAGTAGTGCAGAAATAAGTAGTAGAGAAATCAAATGGTGCCGAAGGTGTCCAAAACGGTTCAGGTTATGTCGACAACCTTTGGCAAATAACGCAGTTGATGGTCCGTTTGTTTAGGTCTATGTTGTGGAATTTAGCTAATATAGAAGCACAATTGAAGTTGTTGTCCTGTCCTCGAAGGGAAGGAATGAAAGTTGCCAGAGCCTGAGACAGGTAGGACTTCTTTACGATGGATCGTGACACCAACTATCTCCACCTCCACAATTTAGGCATGGAACTGGAGGGGAGGAAAATATTCTCCTGCCCCTACACCCGTGATTTCTGCTGCAACCGCCCACAACACTTTCGCACCCACTGATTTAACGAGCACGTGCTCCGAGTACACACGTACTTGGAACACTGATGGTATCGGGCATCGAACCCAGGCCTACCGGTCTGGAGTCTGATGCTCTAACCACTAGGCTATCCACGGCCCTAGAATTACAATTAAAGATATGATTAGGAGAAAGTTGAGTTTCAGGGCAGTGAGAATAAGGATTGTAACTTTTTTGGCCATCAGGAGATATTTCCATCCCTTTAAAGTGTTTTGTACGTAGTCTGGCTATAGTAGTTGAAATTACCCGCTTTCTGGAATGAAGTGCTTCTTAACTGGATGGGAGGTGAGTTTTCACCTGGCTATTGCATCAGCATCGATAAGAGTAAGGCTGTTGGAAAAAGCTGAAGGGTATTTTGGGCCTTCTTGGAAAGATTATCAGCCTGCTCATTACCGAAGTATCTTGCGGAAGAAGAAGGTACCCAAATGGGAGCGAATATTCAAGAATTGGCCTAACAAGTGAGATATAGGAGTTGAGGAGAGTCTTTAAATTTCGAACACAAGATGCGCCACAAAGTCTTTTAAAATATTTTGATTTTTTAATGATTTATTTGAGAGCTGTGTGTGAAAATCTCAGTTTTGTATCTAGAGTTAATCCAAGGTACTATACTGTTCGAATTAATTGGGATAAACATGTTTTTCTTGTTTGAGTTGTGGTATGTGATTATACTAATGATGTCTCGAACCATCTCAAATCCATTATATCTGCATTTAGGTAGTGTTACAGATAAAAAAGGGTATAATTTATTCTTTTTAGTGTATCCAGGAGCTCAGTTGTGGACCTTTTAGTAGAGCAGCTGGTAATTTCAATTTTGCGTTCTGTATAACACATGTAACTTGTTGAAAGACAGATATTATTCTGAGGAACCATTCTAAAATAAACCGCTCTTAATGAACTATGACTGTGAGAGATATAGCTTCAGCAGTTGATGTGTGATTAAATGATGTGTTTCAAGAATTTAAGGAATATTTCAAGATTCTGGACCATCGTCCCCAAAATGAAAAAAAAATATGGATGAAAGCGGAAAACTACTCCAGGAATTGATGAAATTTAATACAAAATAGCAAAAAAAAAAAAAAAAAAAAAAAAAAAAAAAAAAAAAAAAAATTCAAGAAAGACAAGCACAGACCTTTTTGAAGTGATGCATTGGTGTTGAAGTGAGTCCTCCAACTGTGAAAAGTAGCCTAAGGCAACAAGACTGAGAAAAAAGCTTTTTTAACTCAGAAAATGATGAAAAAATGTTTAGAGCATGAATCAAAAATTACCGATCATGGCCTGTTGACGACTGGAAGGAGGTTATTTTTAGTAATTAAACATTTATTTTTGCAGGGATACAAATCAAGCGTAATTAGACGAAGTGAAGTTGAAACTTTGTTTCCAGATCATATCCAACAGACTGTAAGACATCCTGCTAAACAGATGGGTTTTTTTTTTTGGGGGTCACAATAAATGACACTGAAATCTTAGTTCTTCTTAAAGGCATGATGAATTCTGTCAAATATATAGAAATATTATGTTTTAGAATTGTTCATTTCATGGAAACATTTGGTGGCACATTTCAGCATGACTTGGCCACTTATCACAATTCGAAATTGGTTCATATTTTTATACGGGAAAATAAAATAAAAGTGCTCGATTGGCCTGGAAATTCCCCAGACTTAAATCTTGTTCGAAACTGACGGCATATTCTCGAGAATAGTTTTACTAAGATGAATCGCACGACAACACAGCAAATGATAAAAAGGGATATACTAGTGTTCCCACGATGATGAAATCAAGAACATGTATGTTACTCTAGCGGAATCAATTCCAAGGCATGTTGAAGAGGTCATTTCTGCTAAAGGAAGACATACTTCGTACTAATATATAGATTTGTTAGTCTATTTTAGTTTTGTAATGATAAAAAAAAGCTAAGGTCTTAGAAAAAGTCACCTCTTCCCATTTGTCCCAATTAATTCGAACACTATAGTATTTTGAGTGTGTGATTTGTTTAATTACAAAGACACACAGATTTATGGCAGAGGGTGGAAAGTGTTTGTTTTGCCTGTCAGCAGAAAAGACGCAAATTTGTCTCGGGGAACCTGTAAACCCGTAGAGGGTGCGTTCCCAGGTGGCGGAGAGGGGAACGCCTCCATTGGATCTTCCTATGTGTGGTAGAAGGGGAATAAAATCCCTTCCGTGGAACAATAGGCAGAAGTTCAACCTCAACGGGTGGCCGCGGTAGCCGAGTGGTATAGGTATCGGACTGTGGCTTGCTTTGTCACAGGTTCGAGCCCAGTACCACTAAAGACCCGCCGTGTAGGGCAGCGATGCACGTTAAATCTGTCGAGAGCTGAAACGTCCTCCCGTTGGTGTGGTGTGGTAGTTAGGAGAGGGGGGTGCCAGCTCAGGTGTCGTCCACGTCACTTGACCATGGTTCAAAATTACGTGGTCCGTCGCCAAAAGCCCTCGTGTAGCTGAACAGTGCGACGTTAATATTCAATCAATCAATCAATCAACCTCAACGGCTTTGGCAAATTTGATTTCTCATTGAAACTTGAGCTAGGCATCATAAGCTTTCTATAAATCCTCACAGAACATCTGTCTCAAATATGTAAATAAAACTTGGATTTTTCTATATCTTTTCACATGTCATTTTTTGTTGTATTCATCTGTTAGTTTTTTTACTACAGCGCTCCAAAGCCTTGGAGAGAATAATGAATAACTGAATATATATCCTGCACACACACAGTTTGTTCCGTTAAAAGCTGGATTTATTTGCATGCCTTACATTCGAGTATTCATTCTTTAATTTGCGTAATTTTTAACTTTGTAGCATCGTTTCACTCTACTCACCCCTTTAGTGGATCTCTCATGGCCGCGGTAGCCGAGTGGTATAGGCATCGGATCGTGGCTGGCTTTGTCACGAGTTCGAGCCCATTACCACTAAAGACCCGCCGTGTAGGGCAGCGATGCACGCTAAATCTGTCGAGAGCTGAAACGTCCTCCCGTTGGTGTGGTGTGGTAGTTAGGAGAGGGGGTGCCAGCTCAGGTGTCGTCCACGTCACTTGACCATGGTTCAAAATTACGTGGTCCGTCGCCAAAAGCCCTCGTGTAGCTGAACAGAGCGACGTTAATCTTCACTTAGTGGGTCTCTCTAATGGTTTATGTTTTCCAGGGGACCTGCGATCAGACCAAGAACAGCAACCTACTGCCTTCGACAATCCCTACTTCCGAAACAGCCAAGAAGTGGACGATCCGGACGGTGATAAGGGTGAGCTCAATTTATTCGATGTTAGCCATTTAAAAATTTAAAAAAAAAGGTTATTTCGGAAAACTTTATGGAGAAGCGTATTTGCCCAAACAACTACTTTTGCACTGAATAATTCTTTCCCGGCCTAATGCAATGGGCTAAATCAGGGATCGGCAGCCATTGAGCTCCAAACCCATAGGATTCAGCATGGCACAGAGAAGGGCGTTTTTGAAACCATTAGATTCCTGCGATAATGAATGCCGAGTTAGAGAATAGAGATCAATAATGCAGAGATTTACAGTTTTATTTTTATATAACAAAACTGTAAGTCTCTAAATTTTGCATCCTTTTAAGATAATGTAATGTAATTTTGCATCATTTAAAGATGTTTCTTAACATAAATATTTACGTTATTTTACTTTATGCTATCTAAATAGATAGCACAAAATATATAACTATTTCTTCAACAAAAATAAACTTTTTTTAATTATGCAGATATAATGTATTTGTAAACATTTTAATATTAACCTAGTGCTTGCACCGTTTTAGTTGCGTATCGCCAACTCAGGGGTAAAATTTGACACGATTCTGAGCATTCAGTTGTTTCTTTGCGGACAAGAAATATTTTTGCCGCGAGGAAATATGTTTAGCGTTGATATTCTGAACCAAAAGAGGAAAGCAGATAGTGCATACTATTTCCTCTCTTCAAACAATCCAGGATTAATATTCAATAATTTAAAAAATAGCAGTAAATTTATCTTTAGATTTAACTTTCAAATTTTGTCGTAATTCCGTAAATGTCCGTAACTCGGAAGATTTGTTGAGTAGTGCGGAGTACCGCTGAAAACAGCCCCACGTGCCATAGGTAGCCGACCCTTGGCCAAAATTCATGACGATTACATGCTAAAGGAAATCACGTGTCCTCCGTTAAGTTCTAACTTGTTCTATTAATAAAATTTGGATACAACTTGAAGTATGGGTAAAAAGATGTTCAAATAAAGGGTGTTTTTTTTAGAGGTATAGAACTTTAAAATTGTAATAAAACAACGATGTGTTATTCGATTGACATGAATTTTTTTGTATTCGAAAGATAATCTTGTGGCATTACATTTTAAATATGATTTCTGGCATAGGACTGCCACGGCTAGCTCGGAACTGGAATCTAGACGTCCAATTTTCGATGACTTTTTCCAACATTTGTGGCCGTATATCGGCAATAACACGGCGAATGTTGTCTTCCAAATGGTCAAGCGTTTATGGCTTATCCGCATAGACCAATGACTTTACATAGCCCCACAGAAAATAGTCTAGCGGTGTTAAATCACAAGATCTTGGAGGCCAATTCACAGGTCCAAAACGTGAAATTAGGCGGTCACCAAACGTCTTTCAATAAATCGATGATTGTGGCACGAGCTGTGTGACATGTTGCGCCGTCTTGTTGGAACCACAGCTCCTGGACATCGTGATTGTTCAATTCAGGAATGAAAAAGTTAGTAATCAGGACTCTATACCGATCACCATTGACTGTAATGTTGTGGCCTTCATCGTTTTTGAAGAAGTACGGACCAATGATTCCACCAGCCCATAAAGCGCACCAAACAGTCAGTTTTTCTGGATGTAACGGTGTTTCGACATACACTTGTGGATTAGCTTCACTCCAAATGCGGCAGTTTTGTTTGTTGACGTAGCCATTCAACCAAAAGTGCGCTTCATCGCTAAACAAAATTCGCTTATGAAAATCGGGAACAACGGCAATCTCGTTTTGGGCCCATTCGACGAATCTACGCCTTGCTTGATGATCGTTTTGATGAATTGCCAAACCAAACTGAGAATAAATCACTTGACAGCTGTTAAATCGGTCGCCATCTTGGAAAGTAATGCCAACTTAAACTTCTATACCTGGGAAAAAAAACACTCTTTATCATGAAACGATTTTTATTAAAAAGATTTTAAATTTAAAAGTAAACGATTTGAAATATCTACATAAAATAATTGCATTTTGCTTATGTACGTTATTATTGTTGACAAATATGTACTCTTTAAGAGAAAGTTTCTTCTGCAAAGAGCTGAGGTTGACATCAGCTAAGCGTATGAACTGATTAGCTGGAAACATATTGATTATATTTATTATGTGACAATGACATCACTCATCATGTGTTTATCATGACGTTTATCATGTGATTCGAGCCCCGGTACCACCATATAGAGGGGGCTGAAGCACGTTAAATGTGTGGAGGCTCACACGTCTACCCATTGGTGTGGTGTGGTAGTTAGGAGACGAGGGTGCCATATCAGGTGTCGTCCTCGTCACTTGAACATTGTTCAAAATTACGAAATCCGTCGCCAATAACCCTCGTTCAGCTTTATGGATCTTTCAATCTCTCTCCACTCCGAGTTAGTTGAAAAAAACGCTCGAAATTTCTCTTACAGTAGTGGCAAAAAGTCCTGAACACACTCATTTTTTATCGTAATTTTTATGTTTGACTTGATTTTTCGTTGTGAAATTATCGCACTATCTTAAATATTGTTATTGATTTTAATGTATTTTTTATGCTAATTTCAAATCTACTGCTAGTTTCTTAATGACTAAAATATTTTTTGTAGTAAAGCTGTGCCTGAACACAATAATGTGAAATATGTGCAGAATAAAACAATATAGAATAACATAATATGCAAAGAAAAATAACACGAAAATTGACAAATACGGTATATTTAATAGCATTTTGAAAATTACATTGTTATCACATGCTAGAAAATCAATATTTTATGGGCCAGCCGTTCGCTTTAATTACGGCTCTACATCTTTTTGGCATGGAATGCACCAATTTCAAAAGAAGATCTTTCGTGACAATATGGTTGAAGGAAAATATTAAAGCTTCAATTAATTCACGTTTGTTTGAAGTTTTTTTCTTTGAAATTTCATAACCAATTTTAAACCATAAACTCTCTATCGGATTAAGGTCGGGAGACTGTCCTGGCCAGTTCATTCTATTCACAGTATGGTCTTCAAACCATTTCTGGACTACCTTTGCACGATGGCAAGGGGCGTTATCGTCCTGAAAAATCCATGACTGATTCCCCAAAAGGTCTCTCGCAGTTGGTAGCAATTTAATTTGTAGTATTTCAATGTAATCCATGGCTTTCACTGTTCCGCTAACGATGTGAAGTCTTCCAACACCATGAGAAGACATTCAACCCCATACCATCACTTTTGTCGGGTACTTTACTGTGGGCTTCAGACACTGAGGGCTGAATTCCTCATGAGTGCGTCGTCTTACATAGGCACTACTTTGGTTGCCAGAAATACAAAACTGACTCTCGTCACTAACTATTACCTTTTCCCAGTCTTTAACAGTCAATAATGAATGTTCCCTTGCCCACGTCAATCGCCTCTTGCGTTGAAATTCAGTCAGTAATGGTTTTTGGGCGCGCTTTACAGCCACGTAACCCAATTTCCAGCATTCTTCCTCTAACAGTTCTTGGGCACAAACTCACGTTTGATGTCAAAGTCCATTGTTTCAAAATTTGCGAGGAATTAAGCTTTCTGTTTGAAAGAAATAACCTGTCTTCACGTAAAGATGTTTTTCTTGGTCGTCCTGATCGCCCCCTGTCCGCAATAAAATTTGTTTCAGAAAATCTTTTCAAAGTTCTCACAACAGTAGAAAGGCCACATGGTACTTTAGCAGCAATTTGGCGCATAGAATAACCTTCTTCCTTCAAATGTATTATTTTGTACCTTTTATTCTCAGGCAGATATGAAAGTTTAGCCATAATTCCAATATTTTCCACAAACGCACTTCAAATTGCTTTCAATACACTATTTTCCACAAGCACACAACTGCATTCAATACAATAAACCACGTTTCACCTTTTTCTTTCAACCCTTTATCGCTACTGCTCTCTGATTGGTTGAAATAATGGAGCATTTCATTGGTGGAAAACACACTCACTCATTCTTACAGTGACCTTATGCTTTCTTGTCAAGGTTTTTTCAACATATCAATGAAACTATTTACTTTAGATGAAATCTACAAACAGATTTGAAATCAGCATGAAAAAATACATTAAAATCAATAACAATATTTAAGATAGTGCGATAATTTCATAACGAAAAATGAAGTCAAACACAAAAATTATGCAAAAAAATGAGTGTGTTCAGGACTTTTTGCCACCACTGTACTATGAGAACGTGTAGAATGTTTCTTTTTATCATGTTTGGTGATAGAAGTTTTATGTTTGAACACAAAAAGATCGTTTCTTCTTCATTTCAATGCACTTTTTTTTCCCCAGGTAAAATCAAATTCCCTACGAACAACAAAAATTCCCTGCGTTCCTCAAAGGTGAGTGATGATCTTTACTCATGCAAAATGCTTTCTAAACGGAACAGTTGCATTATTTTTAGCCTGTTTATGTCTTCAAATAATTTCTGAATATTGAATTGCTCTTCAAACATAATTAGATTCATGATGTGACGAAATTTTTAACGTAATTGGGGCACACTGAATTTGGAAGTTATTCGGTATTTTAATAACTTAGAAGGTACGAACTTAACACAAAAGGAGTTAATAGAAAATCAGGGAAAAATTCAAAAAATTAAATGCCTTGAAAACTCAGATTTAATAAAATTAAGAGATATTTTGGGGTAAAGTTTTCTCAATTAAGCAACGATTTTCAACTGAAAATTATAGTAGGTTGATTTTTTTAACAATACTTACATTTAGTAAAGGTAGGAAAATATTCTTACTTTTCATGTAGCATCTTAAATTTTTCAATTATGCATCGATTCAGATTTGAATGTTTCAAACAGCCGTTTTCCAAGAATTTTCAGTTCCCTTCCAAACAATATATTTTAATAAAAAAATAATAACTTACTGCATGGTCTGGCCATTGCAAGAGCTTTTTCGAGTTTATAACTTTTTGCCCATTGGAAATTTTCCCTTCCTTTCTCAGTGTCAGCCCTTCCTAGTGTGTGTGTGTGATTTCTATACTAATGTCATTAAAATTCCTCTTTTCGTAATTTCTTCCACCTCTTTATCCCTTTATAGTTTCCCTCTGCTTAGCTTGGCATTGCACGGGCTTTTTTGAATGTAAATTTGTTCTTCCCATTTTCCCCCTAGGGATAAGATCTTCAAGTTTGTTTTCAATTAATGATATACAAAAAACAATTCTTCTTTAGTTAATAAAAATATTTATTCAAAGAAATGAAAAGAAAACGTTTATGTTTTATAATACTATTACAAAAACTATAGTCACTATTTTAACAATGAAAATTTTTTTAGAATCTAAAATAAAAAAATGGGCTTGAAATTTTCATTTACCGATCAATCGTTACTTAAATTTAGCTTAAAAATGTCTCTTTAAAACTAATCTAATTTTATCTATAAAAAACAGACAACACAGATTTTATTTTTTAAATAATTTAGTAATGAATAATAGTTTTCTAAAAATATAAATCCATTCTCATTAAGTAATGAATCAAAAAAAAATTCTTGCCGTTACTTATTAAAACGACTGTTTATTTCGGGTTGTTCGATTAAAATATATATGTATAAAAAAAAACTATAAGGGAAAAAAGCCTAGGAATTTGTTTATATTCATGGTATTAAAAAACATTTAAAGCGAATTTGATTGAAAAATTGATTTATTATATTATGAATATTCACTTTGGTTTTTATTTAATCTTGAACCGATTCTTTTCTTTATTTATGTAGTCCGAAGGCAAGACAAGAAAAGGCAAGAACCCTTTCATGTTCAAGAAGCAAAAGGCCATGGATGACTCCTGCATCACGCATGCGGTAAGCACTTGAAAAACCACAGGAATGATTAGTTTAATTGTTTTTGAACCTTATTATATAGTTTTATAGCAAATATATACGAAAAATCTTTTTAAAAATATCTTAAATTTAATATTCTCGGACAACTCGAATAATTTTAGCAGACATTAACAAATACAACTTGAAGGGACGCAGACAAATATTGCTTTGCTAAAGTGCAACATTAAATTCCAAAATTTTAAACATTGTTCTGGTTATTTTTCATTTAAACTAAAATTTTAGTTTTATAAATCACATTTTAATTGTTAATTATGAATGAATTTTATTTTCAATTAGCAAGATTTTCATGGACCTTTGCTGCATTCGGATTGGCTAGGGTAGCTACACCCACTTTTCTGATCTCCAAAATTTTGTTGAAAAAACTTTTTCTTTCACTTCAAAATCATTTAATTTTTCTACACCAGAAAAGAAATCTGCTGTATTAATTTTAATAGTAATATTTTGTCATCTCACATACACTCATGTCCAAAATTAAGGTCACAAACATAAAATCTGTTAACACTGAGGAACTATTCAGCGCGTTGCCACGAAATGTGCCACATGTTACAATGTGAGAAAGAATATAGCAACACACATAACAATATAGAGAAGATTTTAATTTTGAATTAAGAGAAAGGTTTTATAAAAAAAATGGGAAATCGTGAATTTTTGAGATAAAGCATTTAACTCGGGAAAAGTCTGACTTATATGGAGTAGGTGAACTTATATGGACTGTGAACTGCTATAAAAATCTCACAACGAGATGATAATATCAATAAGTATTTGTGGTAAAAAAAAAGCCCATTCTTTCAAAAACGAGACTTTTATTCCCTGGGGGATCCTGGGAGGAGATGTACACTAAGAAATGGCTTTTTTTATGCCATCCCAAACATATTCAATAGAGATGTGATTCGGAGACCTCGAGAGTCAATCCATACGGTTAACATCAGCTTCTTCATGAAATTCATCAACAATCCCAGTTCTGTGTGGTCGCTTATTATCGTCCATAAAAATGTTGTCCAGGTCCATAGCATCCAGAAAAACCTTATATAGGCTTCCAAGATCTCATCCCTACAGCCCTGTGAGTTGATAGTACACGCAACAAAAACGCTCAGGGGTGTGCGACTGCCCAACATTATGCCACCACACACAAGGTTCTCTTTGCTGCCAAAGCTGTCGATTTTTGTTACGTAGGAGAAATGTCAGCAAGTTCCAATTTCTCTCCAGGTGAAGACTCGAGGAGAATCATTTTGTCCGGTACATTTCGACACATCACTGAAAAGAACACGCCTCCATTCTTGTGGTGTCCACAGCTGATGCTTTCAGCTTCACAATATCCGTTCTTTTCTGCTGGATGCAGTCAAAGGGACGTACCAGACTGAACGCCAGGCACAAAAACTAATCTCTGCAAGACGACTGTAGATTGTCTGAAAATTCTTCTTTCAGACACAGCAGCAATGTCACAAGAAAGCAGAGGAGATGTTGTCTGCCTATATCGTCATATGCTTAATGTCCAGGAGCGATCCTGTGCAGAAGTCAATGCTCTCTGTCGACCATGGTCTTAGTGACTGTACCACTTGTTTGGAAGTGATTTCATAACCGGGAGACCACTTTTGGGCTACTTGTACTCATCGAGCCACCTCCGTTCCAGACTGCCCAGCTTCAAGCTCACCAACGGCTCTCTATCTCAAGAAATCATCTAAACGATTGTGTAATTCTCACAGCAAACCGATTAACTTGTTTGTTTTAATGCCATATTCAAAAAACGAGACAAAATTCCCATATGCTTGAACGGTTTCAATCCAGTAATTCTGCAAAGACTAACGCTAAACAATATCTTTTCCTAAACTGAAGGTTGATATTGTACTACCCGTTCTTCCAAATATGTAAAATACAAATTCTATCAGTTTTTCTTGAGGTACTTTAAAATTAAGACGAAGAACCTGTTTGTGACCTTAATTTTGGACATGAGTACATTTTAAATTACACTGCGCAATCTAACACACCAGACAGGAAATTAGAGCCCTACAGACTTCAGTGCTCCATATAGTTACATCATGACTACATCAAAAGATTTTCATCGTTTGAAGAAAAATAGAGATTGGCGTGGTCTTGAATGAGTCAATAAGGAATTGAGACTTCATGACTTTTAACTTGTTCCATGGTAATACAGTTAGCCAATTTGGAAAAGATCAAGTTTAATGGACGGCAAGAATTTTCAAATATTCCAAAACATTGTGTGGTTGTTTCCAAGTCAGATCGACAAGGCGGCAAGGGGCTACTTTTGCGTATGTCGTTAGCCGCAGCTTTGAGCACCATACAGGTGACGTATGTTTTGCCTCGGTTTCACCCCAATTTTGGGGGAGAACAACCAAGGGATGGTCAGGGGTCCTCCTACCTCTCTGCTCCTTCCGCCAACCTCTCGAAAGGACTTTTAGCTCGACGAATATTCAGATGGCCCTTATGTCGCAGAGGCACTATACATTTACAAACTTCCATGCCTGCTCCGAGATTCGAACCCAGGCCCTACGGGACAGCAATCAACGTCACTGATCACTGTACCGTCTGGGAGGTATCGTGCTAAGCATGATTTCATTGAATTAAATGATGCTGTTTATCACGCAGCTTTTCCTGCCTTGTATGCTTTTTTTAATGCATATAAAAATGTCCTTTTTAATATTTCTTATCTGGGAATAAAATTATAAAGGGATTTGAATTCATGGAGGTTTAATTCACAGAAATCAGCGTTATACTAAATGTTGCCGTGATTTAATTTTGCCGACTCAAAGGATCTTTTACACGCCACATAATCATATGGCATGTGCCCCTACCGTTTTCGCATCCAGAAAATCTACGGATTCTAGCCGATATCGGGTGAGTGAGGGAGTGTTGGGCTGCAGGATTCGTTTAAACTGCGCCCCCCACAGCAAATGTAACCAAAATAACGAAATACAGAATGAAAATCAAACTGTTATATTAACATTAAATTATGAGCAATCCAAAATCTAATCAAGCAATTAATTTAAAAAGATTTAACCGTGGTCTATACCAGAAGAGGAGAGAAAAGAAAATTGATGGCAAGAAGTAGGGTGGAAAATAGAGAAGGATCACTAGGGTACCCCGGGGTCGTGACAACCGTGTTTACCAGAGACATTAAACCCCTTGGGAAGAGGAAAAGATCACTAGGGTACCTCGGGATTTGTGACAACCGTGTTTACCAGAGACATTAAACCCCTAGGGAAAAAAAACACTAGGACACCCGAACTCATCTAAAGAAGATGAAGGTCGACCCGGAATCGGGCCCACAACCTTAGTCTTGCGAAGTGGGCTTTGTATCAAACTGAATTAATGACTCTTTGTTTTCCTCAATGAACCCGAGTCACTCGAAACATCAATTTCAATCTACAGAGTATCCGGGCTTAAAGTATCTAAAAATTATGGCTTATTATTATGTATAACTACCCATCACAATGTAATAAACTGTTCATCCATATACTGGAAACCACACCAGGATTTCTAGACGGGCGCAGTAGCCTAGTAGTCAAGGTATCGGATCGTGGCTGGCGTGTCATGAGTTCGAGCCCAGTACCACTGAAGATCCGCCATGTAGGGGAGTGTGGTAAACCCGACCATGGGTCCCGAATTGAATATGGCAACCCCTTAGAATAGTTTTGAGAGCCTGCCCTGGCAGTCTGTTCACAAGATGTAAACACACTAAGACAGTGTGTGATGAGCACCACAATAAAATAAATGAGAATGAGAAATGCCTTTTTTTGCACCACAGGAGCGATGCACGTTAAACCTGTCGAGAACTCAGATGTCCTCTCGTTGGTATGGGGTGGTAGTTAGGATAGGGATGTGCCAGCTTATGTGTCGTCCTCGTCACTTGACCATGGTTCAAAATTACGATGTCCGTCGCCTTCGTGTAGTTGAACAGTGCGACGTTAATATTCACTCGCTCACTCCTAGATTTCTAGCCCGCGCATTATTCGGCAATCGCAGACGATAAACTTGCTACACTTTCCTTCGTAAAAAGGTGGACATGCCACAGTAAAAGGTGCAGCGTATTCTTTGGTTAACGGCCATTCAATCAGTCACGCGTGTATAGTGACGAATTCGAACAGAATGAAATGTCGTAACTGGCTTGCTTAGTAAAATCAGAATGAGTTAAACTTTTAAAATGAATCATGCACACGATCAGCAGTGTCACGAAAAATTAAGGATACTTGCCAGTTTGAGATACCAAAATTCTCTGTATCCTTTCAAGTTCTTTCCCATTGGTGGATAGATTTTGACGTCGCTGTACACGCGTGGCTGATTTAAATTCCGTTAACCAAAGTGCACACTGCACAGTTTGCTGCGGTGTGCACATCTTTACTAATGAAGTCAGAATAACAAGTTTATCGTTTGTGATTGCCGAATAATCAAGGCACGTGCGATTAATCGGACTAGACACAAAAATTCTCGGAGGGATTTCTAATCTACGGATGAACAGTTCATTACATTCTGATGGGTAGCTCCGTAATAATAAGCCATAACTTTTGGAAGCTTTGAGCCCGGACACCCTGTATTAAAACAGTATCATATTGAAATTACATAATATCTCTCATATTTAATTTTTGCTACAGTTACTAATAATTTTCCATTCATTTAGTTGATTTTTTTTTTAAGAATGCGTTTTTTTTATGGAATTCGCACAAGCTGATAAATTGTGTTATTCGATAAGTTCTCGACATGTTTTGAAAAGGGAGAGACAAAATAAAAATGGAAATTTCTGGTAGAAATTCGAGAAAATTTACAATTGCAGCACTCCATGCTGCAATACTTCGGCAACCTAAGAGTTGTCAGTTAACATTCGAAAACTATCCGTCATTACGCACCCCTTTTTTTCAGAAATGCCCTATTCATATCATAGTGAATAACACCATCTTATTTTGGGGGAAGTTAATTTATATTCTGAATAATTTTTCACGGTTAATATCGGAATTTTTAGGCAATATAAACACAGGGTTCTTTTCCTGCTAAAGAATAGTGTTCTTAGTGTGGATTATAATCCATAAACTATTTAGAAATCCACTCTTTTTGTCTGCAATTACGTTCACATTCTTTTTGTAACGAATAAGGTTTGACGGTTTTTCAAACCCGGTTTTAAAAATCGGTTTTTAAAGTAAATTTGTCACAACGGAAATCGGTTAAAATGCTCGTAATTATGCAGAATTAGCAACTCTTCAAAATCCACTTAACATAAACTTAACTTAGCAAATCCACAAAACATTTCTAGTTCAGCGAAGACATCTAGTGTATTTTCATTAGCTTTAAAAACCGAAATTATTAAGTTATTTGAAAAACTATTTTTAGAATATTTCCAAATTCTTATGTGTAAATCGATTTTGATGAAGAGCAAATCGAAGAACTTACTCATCTGAGTAATGCTTTTTTTAAAAGAAGCCATGTGTGTGTGGGGGGGGGCAAATCAATTAATAAGAAAAATTTACTAATCCAAAGACGCTGAAAGCTGAATTTCCATTATTTGTGGCAACGAATAAAAGAACAAAAAGCTTATATTTGTTATTTGATGCCATGAAAACTATAAAACCAAGCTCAGTAGCTAGTTAACGAGTATTTTCAATTTCAGGCAATATTGAGTCCAAAATAAGAACAAGACTTAGCCACAGTTCGGTGGATATCTTAGGTTTTTTAAAATCCTATTTTCTTAGAATTTAAAATTAGTGAGAATAATGTAAATGTTACTTGAAATTTTTGTTTGAGTTTTTTCATTATTTTGTGCAAGTAACATGTATATGTAATCCTTATTTATTTAATTTTTTTTTTTATATTTTCACTTCGTTATTGATTTCGTTTTTTGCTATTTTATATAAATTAAGTAAAATATTTTTTTTCATTCTATTATTTTTGACAAGAATCTAAAAACCGGGTTTTCAGAAAGTCGGTTTTTATATGATTCCTAGTAACTATGTTTTATAAATTAGCCCAATATCACTAACGCGAAAAAAACGACTGAATGCTCTCGCGCAGGGTAACTCATACCCAAGGATGATTACATTCTGTTATTACCGTGAAATTTGTATGCGAAAGTTAAAAAAGAAGAAAAGCAGGAGATACAATAGGTTTATTACATTTTTCACATGTAAATTTAGTTTTTCTGTTCTTTTTATGAGGACATTCAGTCCATTGTTTATACACTCCTTTAATTTCGCCGTGAGTGAGTGTTATGTTTCCTCTGGGTCTTAATTTTTTTTAATCTGCATGTTTTTAAAAGTTAAGTAGTAAACTTATCTATTCTTTAAATTCAAAAATTTTCGATTTTTTTTTCCTCTTTTTTCAGCAATAGTTTTTTTTTTCTTTTCAAAAGTTCATCTGAAAGTGGATAAGATGTGTACCAGTTGTCTCTTTTAAAATTACGTTCTTCCCAAATGTTTTTGTTTTTGTCTTTATTTATAAAACATTTATTTTCAACAGTGTCTCCCTCTTTTAAATCGGGATCGATTTCGGTGGAGGAATCATACTTGCTATTCTTCATCATTTGATTCTTCGTCATCATAACCGCGAAGAAAATACTGTTGTACTACATCTATTAAATACTGTGTATCTATTAAATTACTCAAATATCACATTTTTTCATCATAACTACAATAATGCGCCATAGCATAAGGAAGATTTAAAACGTGCTCATGCATTCAGAACTGTAACGGCGATTCACGCGCAGGTTATGACCTACCCGAAGAGGCGGTATCCAAAAATATATATTTAGAATTCGCCTACAAGCTAAAGCCCCTCAAAGGATATGACCTTAAAGTCAGCTACACGAGAAACTACCCATTTTCCAAAAAAAGGTTTAGAAGGAGTGTTGAAAAAAATTAGACGGCGGGTATAACATACTATGCGCAAGAAATGCCAGGTTAGTTTGCATATTCCTATACAAATCTGTTTCAAATTTTATTTTAATGTGGGATTCTCCTTTTCATGTCCCTCAAGTATTGTTATGATATTTGACTAATTTTGGTTGTTTTATTACTATGACTTCGTTTATAATCCAAAAGACATTTATGGAGATGCATTACAGTTTATTTTCAGATCTCTGCCGTACTAACAGATGTTTTTATTACAGGAGCCCGAACGGACAGTTGTCTCTCTGCGAGGTCACGACTTCACAGGTCTGGGTTTCAATATCATGGGCAACATGCGAGATGGGATCCTGGTCAAGGATGTCCTGCACAGGGGACCCGCCTCCGAATCTGGACTCATCAAAGCAGGTGGGCTGTATCTTTCTCTCCAAGGCATATTATTTTCTTGTCCTTCATCCTTTCACATCTCGGGACACAACAATTGAATGCTGCATTTTATTTTTCATGTACACTCAGGAACATTGAAAATAACGACCCAAGAGGAAAGCATCGGATTGAAATGAAATTCAATACACATAATGATACAGATGAGAGGTTCACTTGATCTCAAAAACAAGACAATTAAACGAATACAGGGTGTGCATCGCACAAATACTGGGCAACTTCAATAGCGCGTTGGACCACCTCCAGCTGCAATACATGCCGCCACACGGTCCGGCATTGAGTTGATTAGACACCTTATGTTGTCCTGAGGCAGATGGGCCCACAAATCTTGAACAGCCTACTCTAAATCATGTACAGAGTGACGCGATGGCATCTGCCATTTTAGCTGATCCCACACGTGCTCTACAGGGGACAAATTAGGGGAGCGGGCCGGCCATGGAAAAGTCCGAAAATGATGTAGGAAGTCTTGAGCAACTCTTGCTGTATGCGGACGAGCATTATCTTGCTGGAAAATTGCCTCTGGGAGACCATTTTGGAAAGGTCCTACATGGGGTCGAAGAATATCATCAACGTAACGTTGGCCCGTTAAGGTTCCACGCATCACAATTAAAGTGGACCGGCTATCATAGGCTATGGCCCCCCAGATCATTACACCAGCTGTGCGGGCAGTGTGACATAGAACAGTGTGGGGGGGAATTGTACCACTCACCAGGGCGCCTCCACACCCGTACACGGTTATCATTTGTCCCCGAAAGAAACCGGAATTCATCACTAAGCACAACTTTTTGCCAATCTGTGACATTCCACATTGATCTGGCTTAGCACCACTGTAAACGCAGTTGCCGATGTTCCGGTGTTAAAGGGAGTGCACGGAAAGGGCGCTTGGATTTAAGATTTGCTTCTGCAAGGTGTCTGGAAATTGTTTGTGGAACAATTGCTACGCCTACGTCTGCTCGTATCGTTGAACGAGTCACTGTGGGGTGCACAAGTGCTTGCCGCACGATCCTTTCATCCTCTCTCCTCGTGGTCTTCCATGTCGCTCCAGAACCGTTTTCCGCGCGTGGGTACCTTCTCGTGTCCACTGCTCCCAACAATTTCTAACTGCACACTCCGAACGATACACCTGGCCAGCAACACGGTGCGTCGACAAGCCTGCAGCTTTCATCCCGATGATCAGGCCTCTCTCAAACTCACTTAACTGTGAGAAATGTCTTCTAGCACGTTTACCTGGCATGTTTCGCTTACCAAAGTCTTCCTACAATCGGCGGGTAATCGTCACGTTTATGAATCTTCGAATTTGCGCTGGCTTATATAGCACTCTCTTCCTGATTGTAGCACCACCTCGGCGTGTATGAGCATGCGTATTGGCACAAAACTTGGATCATTTGCATATCACATTACGCTGTACTTATTTGCAAAGTTCCGCGATTGTACTTAGCTTTCTTCTTGGGTCGCTATTTTCAATGTTCCCGAGTGTATATATATCAGGGGAATTTTCCTCAAAGAATGCCAAAAAAAATAATAATAATCTGAGATATATATAAATTTTGATTCTGTGATTATAGTGTTCGCGCGATTCGGGGATTTTATGCAATGTCGTTCCTAGGAACAAAACAGTTCTCCAAGAGCGATACAATTTATTGACGAAAACACTCTTTAGAATATTGATTAAACAGTAAAACTCGTAGAAAAAGTTCCAGAAGGTTCTTATACCTTCTACAGCTGGGGTGTCAAATTCGTGGGCCTCAATGGGAAATTTTTTGCTCCCCGGCCAATAAATCGTAGACAATAGTATATAATAAAATAGAAAACTGACGCAGATTATAAAAATAAGATGGGAACAACTCGCTAAACGTTTTTTTTAATTGTATACTTTTTTGTTGCTATTAATAATCCCTTAACTGCCACCGACGTATATATACGTTTCGCTCAACCAGTGCGTTAAAAGCCCCAGATATCCAAAATACGATCCTTTTCATTGCGCTGCTATCAGTAAAACTATTCCAAAGGCTTTGGAATGACCTTAACAGTGTTTGCGAAGTATTTACATATCTTAGAGAATTTTTTGCTTATTTGTGCCTTCTTTTTCAATTCCTACACTATTAGCTCACACTCTTTATATATATATTTATCTTCGTGGAATTTTCAATCGTTAATAAAATACATTTTAAAGCGCTCCATTAAGCTGAAATTTTGTATACATGATTATTTAGGGTGACAGTGCAGGAGTTTAATTATAATTAATAAAAACTAATTGATTAAAACTAATTATTCGAAGAATTACAAATTCAGCCATGTTGGCATCTTTTTTGGCGACTCGTGTCAAAACATGAAAAAGTTTTTTTCTTACATTTTAAAGCTATCATTTGAACTGCAATTTTCTGTACACTATTGTTTTGGGTATAAATATGATAATTTAATTAAAATTAATTAAAATAAGTTTACTGAAACTAATTATTTAAAGAATTACAGATAGAGTCACGTTGGTTTCATTTTTAGCGACTTGGGTCAAAACTAAAAGATTTTTTTCTCGCGTTTTAAAGCAATCAGTTGAACTGAAATTTTATACACACGATTGTTTTGGATGACAATACAATACTTTAATGATAATGAATAAAAATGAATTACCACTTAGTTTTGTGATCCTGTCCTATGTATATAATATTTATATTAATTGTAACTATTTAATAAAAAGTAGCTAAAATAAAATTTTTCTTTGTTGATCTAAGTAGGAATTGACTTAAATTTTTTATATATATATTATATATATATATATATATATATATACTTGTTTCCCTTCAATACATCCCAATTGTGTGCCTATGGAAAAACGATGGCACTAGGGAGTAAATCGCGTACCTGAAAATCGGCACAGTTGAGGGGTTAAACCAAACGCATACGTTTAGTTTGAATGCATTACAATTAGGTAAATATGATACCTACGTTTCTATGAGTATTAATTTTTTCTTGCGACCTGCCTAAAGTTAAACTTTTTTGTTTGGTCCAAATTAGCCTTTGAGTTTGACACCCTTGTTCTACAACATTCAGACACAACTATGAGTATCTTAAAATACAAGCGCGTAATGATAAAGATTATTCGCAAGCAACCCCTCAGTCGTAAGTAAGTGAACACTTGATGCTGATGCTGTTCGAGGAACTGGTAATGGAGCTGGCCTGGTGTTGATGGCATGGCTGATGATGGTGGGCGTGGATTCGGATAAAGGAACCAATGGGGTGGCAGGAGCATGGCTGTTGGAGTGAGGCTTTCGATTAGATGATGGGAGTGAGTGTAGAGAAAAATTTGAGAATGAGAGGTCTATGGCGATAAGTAAGTGAACACTTCAACAGCGACTGCTATTTATAGTCTGTGCGGGTACCTTCCACCGCTTTCTCGAACATCATAGACCTCCAGCAATTTCGAGGTCACCATATGGTCAACAAAAATGGTCGCCAAAAGTGATGCCAATTTGGCTGTATCTCTAATATTTTGCCAAATTCCCGCTGAAACGCCTTTATAATGTAAGTGACGGCGTTGCTTGTGAATATTAGTTTTTATCGTAAATAAATGCAATAAAAAGTAATACTAATTTTTTAAGCATGCAGATTTCAATTATTTATAATAATTACCCAAAAGTTGTGACAATAGTGCATTTTTATAGAGTATAAATATCTTATATTTGATTGCTTTTTATATAGCAGCCTTTTCAATCCTCTTTAAACAGGTTTCTCAGTTTTATAAAGCGGTTTCTTTGAGCAGATGGAACTACATCTTCCATACGCTCTCATAAAAATTACAGAAATCATAAATAGCCAATCACCTTCTGCCTGACATCTGCATTGCACTTGGAAGAGTTTCGTGTGGAATTTTATTCGGCTTCTAAGACGAGGCGAATTTTTGGGTACTGATCTATCTAAGAATGATGCCTCCTCCAATCCGCATTTCTGAAGACTTGAAAAATTTTTTTAATAACTTTATATATAGTGAGCCTAAAGAGTATTGTCTTGATTACATAAATATTTACTGCGCTCAAACTGTTACAATTAGACATGTTTTTTACAATTAATTATAAGTAATATTATGAATTGTTTTATATAAGAACATTCCCTTCCTTCCTCAGTGGCTCGACAGCCCAGGTTGGGAATTGGCCTTCTCAAGAAGCCTTTTCCAGGCCAATCTTCTTCATACTAGTGTTCTCCAATTCTTAGTTCTCAAAACTAGATCTTTTTCTAGGTCATCAATGCATTTAAGATTTGGCCTGCCTTTTCTCCGTGTGCCAATTGGCCCGGCATTGAAAACTTTTTTAGTGGTGCGGTCTTCGTCCATTCTGACAACGTGACCTTCTAATTTAATTCGTAGTATTTTAATGATGTCAGATTCTTGATATGAATGATAGAGCTCAAAATTTGATCTTTTTCGCCACTTGCCATTTCCCTGAATAAATCTTAAAATCTTCCTTTCGTAGATACTTATCATGTTCTCGTCTGTTTGAGATATGGACCAAGTTTCACATGTATAAGTTAGCACCGATCTTAAAAGACTTTTATACAATAGAACCTTTGTTTATCTTTTGATTAAGTTCGATTTCCTTTAAGACAACTGTTAGCCATAGTAATTCTTTTTTGGATTTCAGTAGTACAATCGTTTCTTATTGTTAATTTTCGAACCTAAATTATTGAAACTGTCAACAACTTCAAAATTACACTCTTCAATTATAAAGTGGGAATTTTTAAAACTTGATTTAGTGCAAGGCATGTATATTTGGTCTTATTCTCATTGATTTTCAGTCGCATCCTAAGGGCTTCTTTCTCTAAAGATAAGAAGGCTTGTCTTAGTGCGGTGGGTGTTCGAGCAATGATATCAATGTCTTCAGATCAAGCCAACAATTGATATAAGACCATTTATCTCAGTAAATTTCTATGTGTGCCCCCTTTGTAGCTCTGAGAATGCATGAGCAGTATTCGGTACGTCTTTCTTACATAAAGTGAAAAACATATTAATTTTTTGACCTTTATACGAGGGTCACTGAAATTTTTGAGATACTCCTAGGTTTTTAAAGTTATACTTACAAAATTTTAGGAGTGTTCAAAGTAGTCTCCTCCAACATTTGTAGATGAATTTTCCACAGATTAGGTACCTCAAACCATTCATTTCTTGGAATTGATGAAAAATGCTTTTATAGTCACACCAATCTCTTATGAATGAAAACGACGTCCTCGTAAGGTTGGATGGATGTTCTATTATTTTAATTTGTTTTTGTTTAAGAAACTCAACTGTTAATCCGCTGTATGGGACGTTGCATTATCTTGGTGAGAAGCATTGGTCCTTTAGCATTCACTTCTTGGAGAATTTGTGGTATTCCAGTTTGCTGTTAATGCCTCCTGTCCTTCCAGCTTGATAGCTTTGACCAATCCCGTACTTCTAAAGAAAACGGCATACATTACTTTTTCATTGCTCAATGTATTTTCACCATTATTGGAGTGGGATCCTCTTTAAAGACTCATGCTTTGCTTTCTTGACGTATTGGATCGTCAAAAAACGGCATGTACGTTTCCCCACCCGTTACAATTTTAGAAATGATGCGGTGGCCACCATCATTTAGTAATTTAAGGGTTTCTTTACTGATTCTAACACGATCTCCTCTTTTTGGTGTTCGGTTAGATTATGGGGAACCCAACCGCAAACTACTTTCTTCATATGTACTTCATGAATAATTTTGTGTATGGCTGCAGATCCAATGTTAAGTTCCTTCTGTATCATTTGGTAGGTACAGCGATTATCATCCATTAACATTTTACCCTATGGCAGACACATTATCCGGGATGACTGCTGACCGCGGATTTCCTGTGTATTCTTCATCCTGAAGAGAATGACGACAACTGCAAAATTCTTTAAACCATCTGATTATAGTAGCACTATATGAAGATTCATCACAAAAAGCTAATTGCAGCCGTTGAAAGCATTCCTCTTGAATTAATCCAGCTTTACAATCATAGCACGATAATGTTCTCGCGTCAACTCCATTTTCTCTTCTGTCTAAAATTTATTCTACGCTAAACAACTTGAAGTAAGTCAGTAAAAAGTAGTCTGCTGTATTAAAATACTTTGTATTTTCAAATTAAACCGTTAATTTTTTTTGTTTTTGTTTTTGTAACTTCTTGTCTGCGCGTATCTTAAAAATTTCAGAGTTACCCTCATAAGTATGCAACCTTAGAATTTTACGAAGAATTCGTACCAAACTTGTTTGCGATATTTGAAGAGTTTACGCAATGCTTCACACAAGTTGATTTAGGAGTCCGTCGAAACGAGTACCAAATGTGTTCAACAGTTGTCTTATTCACATTTAGCCTACCACTTCTAGGAAGATCCTTAACGCTATTTGTTTCTTTAAACATTTCATAGCATGGCTTTATTGATTTTACACACCAGGAGGTTTTCTTCCATGCCCATGTCAAAACGTACGCTGAACACTAATAGGCTATTTCGTTTAGTGAAACAAAAGCACACATTTCTCCTGAATCGACGCCATTTCAGCCGAAAATGACGTCTTTCTTACAAATGTACTACCTAGGAACTCTTGCAGGTGCTTTCGTGTCATAAACATATATACAAAAAAGAAACGAAAGAATGAAAACACTACTAAAACTGGCCTATTCCATGATATAATACTTAATATAAAAATATAAGTTATTATTTTGTAGTCAGGGCAAGACTTTTGGCCCTGAGTTAACAGCTGTAGACGTAAGTAATTAACTCAATTCTCTTTAGTCTCCCGCCACTCAGTCCTTGTTTTCAATACGCGATGAAGAGAATACGCTTAGGAATGACAAAAGAAGTTGTTTTTTTATTATATACAAATTCTTGCAATTTATCAACCAGTATCTTTTAAGTATGACTGATTTTGTTATCCATTCCGTTAATAGTACACAGAAAGGTCTTCGATATTCTATTATTAAACAGAGAGAGTAGTTTTAATGAATATTATTTTGAATGAGACACCTGGATTATCTCAGAAATGTGACAAAAACCTTGAATTTTCTTTATAAATACAACAAAACGTTTTTCGATGGATCCCTTTACATGTAGATATCGACAGTAACGAAACTGCTGACTTACTAGTGAAGAGAGGAATACTTGAGCCACAAGACAACAAACTACTTCCTCCAGAGTCACTTAAAAAAACATTTTTGAGAAATTATTAGATACTCTTAAATGCCTGTTGATAGCAAAATCAACAGGCAAATCCTGTGCTAACATTCAAGACATTCGGAAAAAGTTTTGCCAAAAATCTCGTCAAGAGGCTGAGGCAAACTTCAGACAACAAACAAGCCATGATTGAAGGGCACATCATTTTAATAAAATAGGCATCCTTCCATCTAGTATATGTCATATTTGTAATTCGGGCATCATGAATGAAGAACATCTTATATGTCCAGAACTAGATAAAAAATTTCAAACCCATGGTGAGATAAGCAGACTATACTGGAATGCCAAAACTTGCATTAACTCTTTGCAAAGATAGCATCTCTTGTGTACCTTTTCTTGTTTGAATTTTAACTTCTTTTCAGGTTCTTACTTTAAATTATTGTTCTTTTTAAAGTTTATCATTGTCCTTGTGTGATACTTGAGCTGTTTTATATGTTTAGATTGATCTTTCCTTAAAGCCGTATGTAACAACAACAACATATTTTGAATGATGATCTTCATTCCAGGTGATAAGATTGTGAGCGTGACAGTATCTTTCTCAAGTATTGTGTACGAGGACGCACTGACCATTCTTAGCTACGCGTCGCCCTATGACGTGAGACTGGAGATTGAGCGGATGGCCCCTTCCTCTTCTGGTGGACCTAGGCGGTTGGGCTCGTGCAGCTTCAGTCACAGTGGACAGAAACTCTTCCATCCGCTTTATCGTTCCCAGAGCATCTATGACTTGACGCAGATCGACCGAGAAGGGCGTTCTCAGAGCGCTGGGGGTGCCGCAGGCAGCGGGAGTGGGCCGCAAGGGCAGCATCGACTAGCCACAGAGGCCCTGAGCACGACTGGTTCTCTCAATGAGAAGATGCTGGCCAATGTCATGGCCGAGGGGCACTGGAAAAAAAAGTTCGAAGACACCTTTGAAAGCGATGATCCCGCTCCCCAGGGAGAAGTCAGGTAATTATTCCACGAGATTGTATCTTTACCTTAAAAGAACTGTAAAATATACCCCAAAAATTCCCCTCTAACAAATAAAGCAAAAACTGGAAATAAGCTTAAGCAGAGTTACAGACAATCAGAAAACAAGTATAATGAAAATATTTTAACTTAGGAAACATCGAGGATTTTTATTTCTTGATCTCCCCCCCCCTCCTCGTAATTAATGGCCATAATGAACTTCATAATTGGTGACGAACGTATAATTTCGATTCTTGGTTCTGCCAAAAACCATAATGAAAAGTTGATTTAGCCCTAGGCTTCCAAATCCATCTGTGGGAAGGTGAGGGAAAAGCCAGTTCAGATGTAGCTTAAGTATGATGCTTTTCCAGAATGATTTAAAAGTATATTGCATAGGAACTTGAGGCCCTGGGCTCAGAGAAATCTTAAGATTTTGTGAGCCTCCCCCCCATTCACAAAAGTAGGCCGTACCTGTGATCTTTAAAAGTAGATAGCATAAAGCAAGCATTATATCAAATGCTCGTACGAACGGTAATTTGAAACAAATAGTAACTGTGCACGACTCACAATCTCATAAACCGACTTGACCGATGGCCACATTTCGACTGAATGAGTTGAATATGTGTTTATGGTATTAGGCTTAGACATGGACAATGGTCATCTTGTCACTTTTGCCAGTTGACATTCAATTTGAAATTCCCTGTTTTTCGGAGAATAAGTACGGGAATAATATTTAATCATTAAAATTATCCGCCTTATTAAGAATTAGTCGAGAATGAAACGAGGCCCGGGCCCAGTTGACCCATACCTTAAAACGTCTCTAATATTGCATATTGAAATTTACCATGTATATTATTGATTTCACTTCATTATATTTGTTTGATTTGACATTTTAAGTTATTTTTCTAAGCTTTCATCATATATTTTTCTTTTGCGCATAATCATTTGCCATCATTGACCTTCTTTTCAAAACCTGTCGTATTATAATTTGTGTTCTTTTTCAACATTTTTTTTCTCATATGAGCTGCATTGTAGCATTTATGCCTTTGTAGACCTGGCCCCAATTGCGATTGGTGGCATCCTGTAGTGGCAACTCCAGGAACCAAATTTTTGACGTTTGAATTTTAATTCAAACTCTCGTCGGATGCTGAATATTGCCGTGAAATAATTTTGCCAAATGGATACTCAAGGGATCTTTTACATGCCCCATAATCATAGGATTTTTGCATCAAGAAAATCTATCGACTCTGGGCGGAATAGATAGAGCCTACCTTCAAGCCACCGAATCGACAAACTTTAATGATCTGAATTGAAATAATGATCGTGTTAACACAATTTACGACAAATTCATTGGAAATGCAGCAACGAAAAAAAAAACTTTCAATTAAACTTCCATCATTTTGTAATCGAATTGCAAGGAAAACTAGTCCGCCCTACTCGCATGCCGTTTAAAAGTGATCCTTCTCAAAATTTTACATTACATGTGTGTGATCAGGGCCGTTTTTAACCTCACCGACTCCCTAGGCACTTTAAATTGTTACGTCCTTCCCCTCTCCCTGCAATTTCCAGAGCACACATCCCCTCCTTCGGTCCTTACCTTACTAGTTTTGGTTTTGGTTTGATTTTCTCTTCACTCTTACTCCTTTATTTGTTTGTGCTCTGTGGAGAGTCTTTTCATCATCCACCAATTATGGATACACCGCGACCTGGACTAGCAACCGTCAGGAAAGTGTAGTGGTTTAGTCACTCTTTTTCATTTCTTACCTTTCAACATCACCGAGATCTCCCCCTACCAGTTTTATAAATTCTTACAGTAAATTAATGAAATCGTTTGCAATTACGATATAGAGTACACATTATTATATGAAATACTTTCAACTTGTTTATTCTCATCTTTTTCTTCGTTTATCGCTTACTATCTTTCACTTTTAGACATCCTTATTCATTGTACTTGTACAACAAAAAGTTTTTTTCTGAGCTTTGATCGTTAATGACATCATAATAATCAATATCCAGCGTAATATCATTTTGAGCTCATAGCAGCACTAGATTATTCAGCATTTCTTTTTCCATAGTTGACCGCATTTCAGTCTTTTCTCTCTAAAGGGCACAAATGCTTCTCTCATGATTCGTTAGGTAGAGGAACGTTCGCAGTAATTTCAATTGTTCTCTTTTTTCGCCTTCCAATTTTTTGTGCCCTAGGCATGTGCCTAAGTGGAAAAGCGGGTCTGTGTGTGATATGAAAAAACTAATCTTATAGCAGTGATTCTCAACCACTATGCCGCGGCACTTTCGTAAGCCGCCAAATTCTTGAAGTGTACCGCCAGGTTTTTTTAAATTATTGATTATACTCTGAGAAAAAAAATAAAATCCGGAACCTAATCATATTCGGCCGTTTTATAAAAATAAACTAAAGATGTTCGTGGAGTATTTGAATTATTCTTTCGTGGAAAGATGGATACAAGAAAATTTGATTCGTTTCGTAATCGTTTTAGGAAAACGGTTACATCTGTAAATGAAGAGGAAGAACGAATTTCTGACTATAATTATCAAGATTTTTAATTTCAAAACATTCGGAAGAGTCTATTAAATCATTTGGGATTAAAATAGAGGCGATTATCTCATAATAGCCAAAAAAGCTTTGGAATATTTTTACACCTTAATAGTATTAATTCGAATCTTTGCATCAGCAAATATAAAAATGAAAGAAAGATCGAGACTTTAAATGTAGATGACGAAATGAGAGCGGCATTGTCATTTTTACGAAATATAAATGAAAAGATCAAAAATCATCGAGCTCAAATTTCGCATTAAATGTATTCTTATATAACTATGTATATATAATATCGAATTAGTTACTTAATAAACATTTAGTTGAACATATTATTTTATTCAACATTAAAAATTTTAATCAAACTATTCTACATAGTGTATTAAAAGTAAGTAAAATTATTTTAAACTTATTTTATAGTTAGTGTACCACCAAATCTTGAAATTGCACCGTAATAACAACAAACAAAATCGTTCGTTACAAAATCTTATCGTTTGACTAATTTGTATGTTTTATATTCTTATGAGACTATGCAATCTTTTCAATGTTTTATTGTTCAACTCGAGTAGGTATCCGGATGGCTCTTCAACCGAATACAGACAGGAGGTACTGAAGGTGGACATCGAGGAAGTTCCCAGGAGGGCGACAAATGCGTGGCAAGGCAGTGAGATGGAGTCTCTTTCCAGCACTAGGGAAGAAATTCCTTTGGTGCAAAACCTATCTGCCAGAAACAAGACGACTCTAACGGAGGAGGACAATAATGATTCAGATGTGTCCAAAGACTCGCTGGAAATTTCTGTGAAAAGAAAGGCCCTGAGAAGGAGTCCTGTATCCATCCCCAAAAGCCAGTATGCTTTTAAAAACACAGTACAGATAGAGAGTCCCACGAGCAGATCGGACAGATCCCATGACAATACTAGCAAATCACCAACAGACCACGATGGAAAACAATTCGAAAGGACTAATTACCACTCCAGGGCTGGCATCACCGAGACGGGGGATTCTTCAAGGATGCGTGTGGACACTTATCGAAGTACCTCAAAACCTTTTCAAGGAGAAAGGCAGAAACTGAACAATTCCGATACCTCTGTGCAGAGCTACGGCTCTAGGACTCCAGTGTACAACGGAGGCGCAGACAGGCAACAGGAATTGGACGATAAGAAGTTTGCCAAAACTCCCGCTGCAGGGATGTTCACTCAAATCAATCCCTTTCAGATGCCTTCCAACAAACAGAGGCATTGCCGGCCATGGGGTGCCAGAGAAGATGCATCGAAGCCTCCCCCCAGACTTGCATCAGCACCCAAATTCACACTCAGGGACAGCCCCATGCAAAACAGGCAATTCTGAGTAACAGTTTTCAATATTGCTCATAAGTTAATTCCACTTTCATCATTCACAAATCATTTTAAGAATACATCGAACCATCTTCACTGAATTCCAAACGGAACTGGAGCTTAGTTGAATTTACTCTGAAAGTAATTTGTTACATTGTTATTTAAACAATTAGGCTTTAAATTAATGTATTACTAACGATACATTATGTAAATATTCTGACGAATACCCTGAACATTCATATGCTACGCTTGAAAACATCCATTATTTATCAGATTCAGGAAGCTGACTCATTAGTTGGAAGTGAATGCTTACAATATTCGCAGGAGCCAGGATGTTTCAGTTCCTATTTAGTATCGTGTAGTCCAGGGGTCGGCAAACTTGTTGCTGTGGTGTGCCAAACCAATCTATCAGTAGGATTCAGGGTGCCACACAGTAGGAAATATTTGAAATAATTCCCGAGGGAATGCATGCAAAGTTAGGGGATAAAGGTCAAGAAGTTTATATTAATTAGGCACTATCTATGCCTTTTTATTAACATAAAAAATAGAACTATTCTTCCAACATAAATAAACATTTTGTATTATGTATCTTTTTAACTTATTTTAATAATTAAAGAAATAAACAAAAACATAAATATTCCTTCAATATAGTTAAATATTTTAATGCGAACCCTTTGTCCCTACATTACTCTATTTTATGTCACAATGTCAGGGGTATAATTTGAGACTTCACGCAATGCTGAATGTTCAGTTGAGTCTGGAGAGAAGTTGTTGCGTCCAACAATTTAAAATAGCTGTCGATTTATCGTTAACATTACCTTCTAGATTTTTTTATGTGTGTGTGTTGATTCTGTAAATTTCCCTTTTCATACCCCTAAAATGTTAATTCAATAAGTTCCATTTCAAAATTATGATTGACAAATTTGTTGAGTGCCACTAAGAATCGTACCGCGGGCCATAGATTGCTGACCCCTGGTGTATATTAGCCCATAAAAAAAAGAATTCGCAAAATTATAATGATTGGGGTAGACATACTTGACTTTCCCGTCAGTTAGTTAAAAGCATCCCAACACCAAGTTGAGGGAGCAAAAAAAAAAAAAAAAAAAAAAAAAAAAAAAAAAAAAAAAAAAAAAAAAAAATTCATATCATTCCGAGTTTTTTTTTATTTTTGGTTAATGTCTCATTTGTAAATTATTTTTCTGAAAAATAACACTCGTCAAATTAAAATTTTGAGATATAACTTTGCTACCGTGTGTGTGTCTTATTACTGAAATCAATTGTACTTTAATAAACACATACGAATAAAAAGTTAAAAAAACCTTAAGAGATATTAACGTATTACGCAAAACTAAGGTTTCTAAAAAACATGACTTTCATATTAGATATTGTAATATATTTCGATTAGATACTATAAATTTTCTCTTCGCCTATTTTGATATTGCAAGTTTTTAGGCACTTTTTACAAGCACGGTTCCCTCTGTTTAAGTCAGATTTCTAAACTTTTTCTCTCATAGACCCCCCCTTGACATGTTCTTAGGTTTTGGGTTGTCCCCTGCTTACGTAATGTTGAATTTTAGCAAATTTATCAACTTACATGTGTTTTTTGACAGATGGTATAGACAAGGGCGTAGCTACCGCCGTATCAATGATACGGAGTTCAAACATGTGTAAGCAAAACAATCCCAAAATGTTAAGGGGCCACTGAAAGAGCCACCAAGGAATTTTGATACAAGGCCCACTAAGCACTAGTTACGCCAGTGAGTATAGAACTATTTACTTTAAAAGACTTAAATTTCTAACTGTATTGAAGTATGGAGTTTAAAACGTAAACACGTGTTAAATTAATACATAAAATAACTGTTCAACAAACAAATGTTTATGATAAGGATGAATCTAGCGCTTCAATACCAAATTTTCAAGATTTGGCATCAATCTTGTAAGAGATTTAACACCCTGAATCTCCTCTGTTAAGTGGAGTTAGTCTCTTTTTTTTTATTTTGGAGATTGGCAACCGAGCTGAAATTCCTTCTCACTTAGTAAAGCAATTAAAAACTTTCTCATAATACTTCACAATTCGGGATAAATAACAGGCAAGTCTTTTTAAAGCTAAAATTGCGAATATCCGTTTCTAAACTTTAAGATATCCGTTACTGCCTATTCCGATTAGTTCCTCTTGTAATATAACATTGGTTTTTTTCAATGTGACCGAATGAATTCATTGCCTACTGTGGTAATTATGGTCAAAGCATTCTCAAACTTCGTTTCAAAATCTGAATGAAGGGCATTTAAATGTTGAACGTAGGTCAAAACGTTATTTCATGGCAGATGGCCAACTGGGAAAATTCGAGCCGTCCAGTGGCTGTGGCAAGTAACGCTGAAATAATGCTATCACCTTATTCCTGCAAATTAACCTCATTAAATATCGTAAACGCGTAGTAAATAAATGTTAAATGACGCGCACCCTTTTTTTACGGAATGTGTCCTTTCCTTTAAATATATAGAGTCCAATTTTTTTCTATGCTCTCATCTTTTTTCTTTATTTTTATACCCGGCGTATAACGTGCACCCGTGAATTTCGATCTTATTCTTTGGTAGGTATAAAGTCTGGTTTCCATTTGATTAAATTTCCTTTTAAAATTAACTTCATGGTCTGGTTTCATGAGAGCCACTATCGTGGACCCCTGAGCAGGGACGTCTTAAGACTTTTTGAGGCCCTGGGCTACTATGCAAAAGTGGGCCCTATCTGTGATCTTTAAAAGTAGAAGTACACTGGTGTGCAAAACTTAAGCAACAATGTAAAAATTAAGATAAGATAACCATGTAAGCGGATAACCATGAAATTGCGGAAAAGGAGGTCTGGAGATCAGTACAGTGAACACGTAAGTCAGTAGAAACGTCATGCGTATGCAAATATCAGGAACGAAACGTCAGAAGCGACGTGAGCGTACGCAAAACGCGTGATGTCGGCGCGTGCTGCTCAACAGTAAAATAAAATGAAGGACGCAGGCGCAATTCAACACATTCGCTGCAAGTGCCAGTGAGTCAGTTCGTGAAATATGGCTAGAAGAAATCACCTGGACGACTTCACACGTGGAAGAATGATCGGAAATCTGGAGAAGGGGCGTACCGTCACCAGTGTAGCTGCAGAGTTCGGAATCAGCAAAAGTGTCGTTTCGCGCGCTTGGAAAGCGTTCCAAACCACAGGTACAGCTGTTAGAAAGGTTGGTGGTGGCCGCCCGAGAACGACAACTGCAGGGGATGAACGATATATCATCCTGCAGGCGAAAAGGGCCGACGGCAGTCAGCAAGCGTCATTGCTCAGAAAGCCTCTACAGCAACGGGGCGACAAGTGTCGCGGTTTACTGTGGCCAGACCCCTTCACAAAGGGGGCCTATTCGCCCGCCGTCCTGAACGCTGCCTCCCGTTGAAAGTTGACCACCGACGCCACCGTTTACAGTGGTGCAGAGAGCACAAAAACTGGACAACTGTCAATGGAGTCGTGTCCTCTTTACGGATGAGAGTCGGTTCATTACCAGAAGCGATTCTCAACACGTTTTGATTTGGAGATCGGGACACGGTTTTATATCAGTAACATCAAGGAAAGACACCATTACAGTGGTCCTGGAGTTCTTGACTGGGGAGGCATTATGCTAAATGAGCGAACTGAGCTCCACATTTTCGATGGAGGGTCTGTAATCGGGGATCGCTATTGTGAGGAGGTACTTCTTCCCCTTGTGCGTCTGTTCCGAGGTGCCATTGGCCCAGACTTCATTTTTATGGATGACAATGCACGGCCACATCGGACTCTTGACGTTGAGGAGCTGCTGGAAAGTGAAGATATCACTCGAATGGATTGGCCAGCGTACTCCCCAGATTTAAATCCCATCGAACATGTGTGGGACGCTTTGGGGAGACGTATTGCAGCACGCTCAAACAGATGCTGATTGCAGAATGGGCACTCCTACCGCAAGAAATGTTGCACCAGCCGGTTCTGAGTATGCGGAGACGGTGCGAAGCAACCATTGCAGTGAGGGAGGGCATGTACCATATTAAGGAACATCTGCTTGTTGTTCTTCCTGTTGGATAGACCATCATGAGTCACGATATTATGCGTTCAATAAAGCTTGTTTTTGTTTGATTCCATACCGTATGCATTGTATTCCTTTTTCAGCGCCGATGCTTTCGTCATCCTTTACGTACATAATACTCTCCCTCATTTCTGAATTTCATGTCTCTCAGATGATTTTTCGTGAAGTTATGGCAATAAACCCACCTGTTGCTTAAGTTTTGCACACCAGTGTATATAGCATTCATTGTAAAATACTCGTAAAAACGATAATTTGAAATAAATGCAGACGACCCACAGTCTCACAAACCTAGGCCCAAACCTGCTCGACCGACGGCCACATTTCGACTAAATGAGTTGAATAATTTTTTATGTCTTTAGATCTATCTATGCCTAGGCATGGACACTGGTCATCATATAATACAGTCTTGCCCTTTGGCCAGTTGACATGCAATTTGACCTTTAAAGTTATCGTAATAAGGCTGGACGTTGATATTGCCCACTTTGGAAATGACTGGTTTAACCGAAAAATAATATGAACGAAACAGATTTACAATTGCATAGTGCAAATCCTTTTTCACAATTCTGTAATTTGAACAGTTCGTGCTTTTTTTAAATTGCATCCTCTTACAAAAAAAGTAGCGACTGCTCTCTTTAATAATACAGGACCTTTTATTTCGAACACAAGAAACGATTTTAACAATTTTGCGGTACATCAAGTGTATGAAAAGTAGAGGATTATACTTTCAAATATTAATTACAAAAAAGCCTTTGGGTGTTTAATGTTTTTTTTAATGAAACAAGCAAAAAAAGTTTTTAACACGATTTTATTAGCTTCATTTGTATGTAACGAAATCTTTGAACTTGATTTTTACCCACTTTAAAAGGTCAAATTAATTCGAAATTTTGCACACTCGTCAAGGACCGATGACAATACAATAATTTAGTTCCATTGTCTTAATCAGAATTACATCAGGATTAACGATTTCCCTTTTCCAGATTTGGTGACTTAAAGTTTAAGTTACAACCGTAAAGTGAGAACGCTCATGGTTAACCCATTTTATCCATTCCGTTCAAATTTGAGTAGAATTATATTTTCTAAAGGTCGTTAAACCTAAACAAACTAAATATATAACAAAATTTAAATATTTTCTATAAAAAATCTGACCCGTCTTCTAAATAGGACACTGGGATAAAGGAAATAAAATTTGCACTTACATGTTTTAGTGTTCTCTTCAATGATGAAAAGCTATTTCCGAGTACATAAGTTTACTTTATTTGAATAATACTTTCTTGTTTACAAAATATTCCACTTTCCAGCTAAATTTCATTCTAATATTTTGGTGAAAAGGTCGAAATCAAGCCTGACAAAGCGTTTTGTCAGATTTGCCACAGTATGTTTTTGGTTTTCCTTTGTAGCTCTCTTTGCAACGACGTTTTTTTTTTCCTTGCTTAAGGTATCCGACTACTTTCGGAACCGTGATTTTGCAAAAGCGTGTTAATGGATAATATTTGATATTTAGTGTCATTTAGATTAGAAAATGTATATAAAATTGTTTTAATAATAGTATTACAATAAAAAATTACTTAAGTTCAATATTTTGACAAAAAATGAACATAGAATGACCCATTTTCAAAATATTCTCCTTTTGTGAAAAATACTTCTATTATAATAATATTTTGCCTGTATATAGCTCAGACCTCTCTACAGAGGCTCAACTAAAATTTTTGAAATATATAACTTAGAAGTGGGTTTAACCATGTTTTACAACAAGAGAGGGGAGAAATTTTAAGAAAAATACGCCGATAATTATTTCAATAGGTTGTAACTCTGAAAATAATGTGAATTTTTCAAAAATCACAGTTGAGCCTCTGTACAGAGGTCTGAGCTATAAATGGGCAAAATATTATAGGAGCATTTTTCACAAAAGGAGAATATTTTGAAAAAAGGTTATTCTAAGTTAATTTTTTGCCGAAATAGTGTATTTAAATAAAATTTTTTTGTCAAAATGTCTAAAACAATTTTATACATGTATTCTAATCAAAGTGACACTAAATATCATGAAAATTATCCATTTGTGCTTTTTCAAAACCAAGGTTCCAGACGTAAGTAAAAGAATACCAAAACGCTATCTTTACAGATGTCTTCCTTTGCATCAGAAGGTGCTGTCGAGACCCTACACCTCTCGTTTTCATCAGTTTTTTTTAGACGGTTGTTACAGCTTTTCGGAACTCTTTATAGTTTAAGGTTTCCTCTTTGTTGAGAGTTTTGTGAATTATCCAGGCGTTTACCATAGCTGTAGCCAGTACTACTTTTCCTCTGGAATTTTAAGGGAATAAAGTCCAGCTAATCAGTCCTGAGGATCCACAACGCCCATATGTTTGTTGTAAGAATTTACCAAATTCGGCGTCATCACGTTAACTTTTATCTTTGCGTTTTATAATACCCACCTCCAAATTTTATAAAATTATTGAGTATGACAAACAAAGGTTTTAATTTGAAGGATGGATCTTGGGCATGCTGACACGGTTCCATTGTCGACAAAGTATAAATAAGATTTCAACTTTTAATAGAGGTTTTGTGACGGCATTTTTTACAAGGGTAATGCAAAGGTCTTCAACATCCGATCATTAATCACGTTCACGGGTATTTGAATGATAACCAGTTAGAAGCAAAATTCCTATAAAAACAAGTATTTCGTCAGCAGTCGTCAAGAAAGTGTGTTCGTTTTTTACATCTGCTGTAATATCGCATAGTTTCTTTTACAATGAGATCGGACATTTCACCGGAATAAAACTGCTTAAAAAACTCTGTTGGTGTTTTATCGTTCAATGCAGTTGCCATCTGCTCGAGAAAGTCACTTGCAATTGAGTCAGCCTGTGTTTCCCATTTTGTATAGTGCTGTGATTTATTCTTTATCCAAAATGACTGATGTTTTTTTAGCTTTTTTCTGCTCTTTGTTGTCGAAATACTACAGCTTGTGGTCGGTTTAGGCTTAAAACTATCTCCAACTATAACTTCCAAAGACATCTTTTACAATAAAATCTCACCAGTATTTATTTCATTCTCAGAACCTTCATCTTCAGCAGTTAGTTCACTGGCAACACAGCAATTTCACCATCGCTCTCATCTGAATCTAAACTATTCATTAATTCTAATGCTTCCTCTAATTTCAGAAACCTTTGCACTGACATAATTGAGGAAGAGTGAAACACTAGAAGGGAAGTTATTTTTTTACTCTTCTTTATAAAGAGAAAGAACGCGTCAGTTGCATGCGTATCGTCCCTCTGTCCTATTTAGAGGATAGTTAAAAAATAATTTGTTAAAAATTACTTAAAAACAATATCGCTCTAATTAAAAACCACAATCACATAAAAAATGCCCAGCCAAGTGTCCAAAATAAACTGAACCCCAAATAGATGATACAAATTGCGCCCCCAAATGCGATAAACAAGCAAAATGTCCAGAGGAAGGGGTGAGACACATAACTCACGCTGGAAGAAGCTAATATATATTCCTACATGTTCCAACTGTAAAAATATTCGCAACATATATAAATAATGATTTCCACATGATATTTTTCAGCTGTCCTCTAAATAGGACCGTGGGATGAAATGGGTTAATACAAATTATGATCTTTTTGTTAAAAAATATCATTGACTTCACACATTTTTCCACATCAAACCTAGCTCTTCCACATTTCCTTCAGTTCACTTATCTTACTTTGCAAACTAGGCCGTATCGACGCACTGATAGGATGCCTATGGGTATTTCAGATTCTAAGTATGTTGCAATTTCAACGATCTTGGGGGCCAGAGTGTAGATGCTTTGGAGCAGAAGTCCAAATCAACGAATTTATGGCTTGTTTCGCGTCTCTGCGGAAAAGATAAATCACTTTTACAAGTCTTACATATTACAGTTTTAGAAATAGAAGAAAATACTGAAACAAACTCCAAAATGAAATACACGAAACTAGGAAATGTTCATGCTGTTTCTTAGTTTTCTCGCAGAAGCTGATGTATAAATTCCGTATTATTTTTGGGTGGCAAAACGGTTTCTACTAAACTTTCGCTTTTTATTACGGCCAAGATGAAAATTTCTAGTCGTACTTCCTTTTCGACCACTTACTGCAAAAATAAATAATTTGTAGCTGTTGTGCTCTTCGAAGTTAAACCAAGACTAAAACAAGTTCGACAAAATATTCAATATAACTATGGATATTTTCTTTTAAACATGTACAATATTTGTATAGAAGGGTCTCGGTTATCAAGCTGACTGTACACAATAAGCCCAATTTTCGACTGCCAACTCAGTGCTCCAAACAATTGTTTCTTCTAACTGCTGTACATTTATAACGACTTCGAATTTTAAAAAATCACTTTACCACCATATTCTAGACATGTTAAGGAAGCTATTTATGAACTGATCACATGGGTGAACGCCCTTAATCACACACACACAATGTTTAAAATACCTGAATTCTTCCTTCGAGTTACTTAGTAGAGAAAACTAAAATTCTGTAGTTCCTAATTCAACAAACTGTTCGTCCAGATTCAATTTTAAAATGTGTCCTTTTGTTTTATAAATAATTTTTTTCACGTGGGATAGCTTGAGCACGTAATTTAACTCTGAAATCGTGAATAAGCATATAAGGTGAACAAACGTTTTGCCTTGATTATAAATATTTATTGTGCTAAAATTATTTTTTAGATAAATTTTTAAAAATACTGTTTTCTTTAAAAAATTTCAAAGTGTAACCCCTTGATTGCACGGAGAATTTCTAAGCGATATTCCAGTTCCCACCAAGTGTTCTCTAACACTGTATAAGCATGCAACCTACGCATTTTCTGTGGAATTCTTACCAAACTTGTTTGAGACATTTGAAGTTCACGTGATGCTTCTCAAATTGATTTCGGACTCCGCTGAAACGCTCGCCGAACGTGTTCAACAGTTGCTACTTTCACAGTAGGCCTGCTACTTTTGCAAACATTTCATACCATCGCTTAATTGCCATTAGTGGTGCTCTTGATCATGCTCTCAACTCTAATAAGGACAGTATCCGGACAGAGCAGAAGCTCCTTACAATATTTGAAGAATTGGCCAAAGATTATATATATGCACAATACTGATCTAGATAATATATACAAATTGGCTAAGTTTGGCCAGAGGAAAAAAAATGTGTCTCCAGTGGATACCGTCGAAGTGGGTGTGGCTGGGAACGAGGCAGCTGGCTGGTAGGAGTTGTGATCTCCCCAACCCCAGTTGCTGTCTTGAGCCATTCTGAAATTCATTCCCTCCACAGAACTAAAATGAATCTGACTTGGCAAAACCCTGGTAGCAACTAAGAGTCCTGACCTATCTCTACACAGTGCAAGAGATCCAGAGCTCTTCAGATGGCCTTGGCGCGCTTCAGAAGCGGTCACTGCGTGGTATGACCTTTATACAAGGGGTACAGTCTGTCCCTGCTCATCTTCTGGACTGCTGAGGCATTTCCCTGGGACAGTTGTTTAGAGATTAAGACCTGGTTTGAAACATTCTTATGCGAAAAAGTCAAATTGACTTGGTGTAGGCTTTCCTGTTCCAAGGGAATTTGAAACATACCATCGCTTTATTGATTTTGCACCAGATTTACTTCCATACCTCTATCGAATTTGACACTGAACATTAACGGACGGTTTCGTTTAGTGCAATGGTTCCCAAACTTCTTTTTAACCCAGGGACCCCTTTTTATGACAAACTTGCCCACGGACCCCTATTGAAAAAGCTACAGAAATGCATAGTATAAAAATAAATAATTTATTAAAAAATTATAGCAAGAGAGTTTGGCTCTAGTTTTTGCTCTAGGCAAAATTAAATCCTAGTACAGGTTCGCATCGTCAGAGCTCAGGTGCTTCCCTCTAGGGAGGAAACTGGGCGTCAAGATTACCTGCGGCGACTGGCATCCGCCAATACGGCGCAGTACTAAAAAGATACCAGCTTTTGGTGAATGTAGTATTAGGTAGATTGAGAATTCTGTTAATAACTGTTCATAATCTGCCATTAGAAATAAAAAAAAACATTAAACAACACCTCTTCACGGACTCCCTAGAAAAGCGCTGGGGTTCCCGGACCTCAGTTTAAGAACCACTGAAATAAAGTAAAAACCTTTTCAAGCGCAATTACGCACGACAATTAAAAATATACAATTTTTCAAGAAATTACCTTTGTGATATTTTTGTTCTAGCCTTCTATTGCTCAATAGTAGAGGGTTTAAAACGATTTCAATCACATCAAAGTAAAGATGAAAATAATATTCAGTGAGAAGGAGACTGGAAGGCCAACACTTGCTACAATTCCTCACGAGAGGGAAATGCAGTTCATTTCTTTTCAAACAACAAAATGTTTTTCCATACCTGTCAACTTTTTAAAATGACAAAACGTAAAAAGGAATGAAATGTCGATGATTCGTAAGTTCTTAAAACATTTTAATTTTCATAAGGCATGATGCACAAATATTTTTAAAATAACACGAAGAAAATTTCACGATAAAGATACTTGGGTGAGAAAAGTACTCATACGAAACTTTTCAATTGTGACTTCGTTTATAAAATCCCATGCAAACGTAGAACATAGAAGCATATATAAACTAACATACAAGAAAATAATAGCTTTTAAGTGAAGATGCTTTTATAAAAAAAGATAAATTATTATTCAACTTTTCGATATTAAAACAAGAAACATAAAAAAAATTAAGTCAATTCCTACTTAGATCAATAAAGAAAAAGTTTATTTTAGCTACTTTTTTATTAAATAACAATTAATATAAATATGTATATACATAGGACAGAATCACAACATTAAGTGGTAATTAATTACCATTAAAGTATCGTATTGTCACCCAAAACAATCGTGTACATAAAATTTCAGTTCAACTGAATGCTTTGAAACGTGAGAAAAAAATCTAAGTTTTGGCCCACGTCGCCCAAATGGAAACCAAAGTGGCTGTATCTGTAACTCTTTAAATAATTAGTTTCAGTCAATTAATTTTAAATTATATCAGCCCAAATAACATTGTACAGAAAATTTCAGCTCAAATAAGCGCTTGAAAGTGGGAGAAAAAAAAACCTTTTCAAGTTTTGACACATGTCGCCAAAAAGGATGCCAACGTGGCTGTATTTGTAATTCTTTGAATAATTAGTTTTGATCAATTAATTTTTATTAATTATAATTAAATTACTGTATTGTCATCCAAAATAATCGTGTATGTAAAATTTCAGCTCAATTGAGCGCTTTAATATGTATTTTATTAACGGTTGAAAATTTGAACAAGATAAATAAATATATAGAGAGTGTGAGCTAATAGTAGGAAAAAAAAATTATAATACAGAAGTTAACGGTTTAAGTTATATATATATTATAGAAGTTGTCTTCAAAACTACGACTAAGCTATAGCCATAGAATATTTTAAGAGAGCATCTCATTAACTTTAAAAGATAAAGTAGCAGCACTTTCTTCTGATGCTACAATTTTTTAAATGACCCCAGCAACACACGATTAAGCTCTCTCCCTCATTCAAATAGTTGGTAATAACTCCATTTTTCTACCTGCACTACTGCAGAAATAAAAACTAAATGTTCAAACGATATCCAGATTTTTAAAATTCCTCCATAAAGTGGATACTATTTTCTTCATGAAAATTACCAATCAAATTCGGAATTGTAAAATGGTCCCTTTCAATTAAATATTTTGCAGGATTCAAAGTACACTGGTGAAAACTGAAGGGAGGACACACGTTTTTTTTTTCTAATAAAAAGAAAACTAACAAAACAAATAAAACCAAACATGGCTAAAATATCACTTGATAAAAGTTAACCTACGGGAAAACAAAGATGGGCACAACCTTAACAAGGAAACTGGTCACTTGTTCAGCATAGCAGTTGACCGACACAGCATATCTTTTTGGGTGCATGACCGCCTCTAACATTTACAAACTTTCGCATCGGTGTTTAATACTGTTTTCAGCCCCTGCGACAGCCGCATTTACTCTTGAGCTCATCGATGGGCATTGGAGCTGCTGCAATTGAGCGTGTAAGGACGTCCCATACGTGTTCAATGATATTAAGGTCAGGGGTCATCGCAAGCCTCTCCAATCCTCTAATTGGTGGTATTCGTCCACCAACTGTGCACTGTGTATCCAGACGTATAAAGATGTAATTTTGTCCATATGCTCCGTGGAAAAATAGAACCTGGGAGTGCAAGGATCTCGTTCTTATACCGCTATCAGAATAACTATTGAACACATGAAAATCGGTATGCCATGATGCCTCCTGCCCAGACAATTAGGCAATCCCGAGAATAGTGGTCTTTTCAACAATGTTAGATGGTCAATATCGACTCCAGGGTTCTCTCCAGATGAAAACACGTCTCGAGTCGCTACCCAGACTAAATTACATCACTCAAGATAACCTGCCCCAATCTTCCTCTATCCAAGACAGCTGTTCTCTTCACCATGCTAGAAGGTTCTTTTTTGTTGTTCAGTCAAAGGAATACAGACTACAGGGCGCCTGGAATACAGGCCACCTGCAATAAATCTCTGGGCGACAGTCACCTGTGAAATGGATGTTGCTGATGTATTATACGGGTTGCGAGACAGTTGTACCGCTGTAGTGGTCCTACCTCTTTTGGCTAGAAGTCTCAAATAATAGTCTTGAGCCAACGTTGTTGCCCCTTTTATGGTCTTCGTCAGGTCGGGCTGACAACACACACTGTCCCCGTTTCTGTGAACTTTTCCCACAGTTTAGGCACCAAATTTCTCGGAACCCCGAGGTTATTACAGTAGGTCGCCTGTCTCTCTCTCCAGTCATCCAACAATCCGTCATCTTGTGGCATCATCTAAACCAGGGGTACTCAACCTTTTTCCTGATGTCAGCTATTTCACGCGGGCCACAAACATATGTTAGTAATTTCTCGCGAACCGCATCAGGAAGATGAAGAGGGTTAAAATGTGGAAAATTGATCCAAATATTTCAACTCCTGGTTTGCTTTTTTTAATTACTATTTTTTACTTTTGTCATTAACACTGAATTAGAAGCATTTAATAAACACTCCTTCACAATTTCTCCATCAGTAAACAGTTTCATATGATTACCAATAATATAATCAACTTCATAAGATGTCCTTGTTACTGCTGTGATATTACCACTGACAAAACACTTCGTTGCTGTTGCAAAGATTATTCAAGAAATCCTATTTATTACATCTTGAAAGAGATCTTCGAGGAAAAGTCTCATTGAACGATTCCTGTTTATTGGTATTTTTTTAAATACAGCACTTTCGTGAAAAATCGAACAGTTCCTGAACCGTATTTGTTTTTCACCACAAAATAGTCAACCTCCCAATCATCTTGAAATGATATATTTTCTTCGAATATTTTTCGCTTGCATGATATGAAAGATAGTTAAAAATTAGTTTCACTTATAAAACTATTACTACTTCACTGTGTTGTCTGTTATCCCTAACCGTAGCGGTACAACTAAAAAAAATATCAATTCGCACTCGTACAGCAAAATTGATGTTTGATTTTTTGACACCCAATTTTTAATACAATGTTCTTAAATAAGTGAATTTTTCAGAGCAATGGGCACTGACCGGGCCACTTAAAAAGGCCGCAGGTTGAGTATCGCTGTTCTAAACGAGAGATGACCATATTAAACTAAAGGAATTCTAAAAACAAGGATATCGCTGAGTTACGATGTTTCAAAGCGGTGTAACTCTACAAGCTTCAGCGAGGTACCTCTACTCAAACTAATTCATAGCGCCACTGCCTTACAACGTCACAGGTATCCACGAAGAGCTCAACTATCTGATACCGTATTTACGCATTGGAGTTAATTATCTTTAAAAAGCCGTTCCTCCCATTAACTGTTTTCACCCGTGTAAGTAAATCACAGTAGGATATAATATACAGTATGCATACTTATCATTAAAGCCATCAGGAGCTGCTGCAAAAGGAGAACTTGACTCTTGCATTTAACTATAAACTTTGACTAAAAACTAATCACAGCAAAATATTTTAGTTTTTCCACATAAGCACCGATTGGTCATGTTTCAGACTCTGAAAACATTTTCCAGAAATAGGATTGGTATAATCGACTGCAATCAATTTGAGAATTATGTTCTAGATCAGGGGTGGCCAACCCAAATGACCTCGCAGGCCACATATATATATATTTATTTATATTAGATTTGGATCCATTACAAACATTTGTTGGAGTGAAAATTTTGAACAGATTGATATATTGTTTTTCATGTATACAAACATAGTATAATAATGCAATGATAAAAAAATGTTTAATTTATTTAATTAGTGAGATAGCAGTTTCTCAACACTCACTTCGTTTTTGCAAGTCGATCTCAATGCATGTGTATTTGCGTATCGTAATTGATGTTACAGATTTTCGTACGTTAAGTTTGAGCACGATTTATGTTTGATAAATTTTAATTTAGGGGAAAAAAAGGGACATTCACAGTAACAGAAGCAACGTGATAAAATAATAACAGTTGTGGGATTTATTTTTTACAAGGAAAAAAGAAGAAAGAAAATATTGTACAAAATACTCGGATTTTGTAAAGAATCTCGCGGGCCACATGCAGTCACCGGGTTGGACACCTCTGTTCTAAATGATGTAAACAGTACTTCTGCCTTGAATGGACATTGTCTTCGAGAAAACAATCCAATTTTAAGCTATTTAGTGTACTACACAAAGACGGGGTCAAACTAACCCTAGACTAGTAGAATTTTACTTAAGTTTAGAGATTACGCCTCGGCGCTTTCATTCGCACACATTTTTAGAATATAAGCTGCCGCGTCTAAAACAAGTCTGTGCACTCCACAGCAGCTTTTGAATTTCTCATTTGCGACGAGGTTCGGCCACCGTAACAAACTCGTATGTGGCATTCGTTGATGAAATCGAATTGCTTTTCCATAGCATTCTTTATACGTCTGAAAATATACTATTGCTGCATTGTTAGAGATCGTGGTACGAATTAACGAAACCCTTAGGGCGTTAAGAACGCGCTGAGTACGTTAATCTCGTATATCTCTCTCAATGTTACGGATGCACTGCACGCGTTCACCTGGATTTTGCAACATTTTAAACGTTAAGAACGCGTTATAATATAGTTGTTTCTTTCACTAATAGATGACAGCACACACACACGAGACTGAATGATAGATTCAAATATATTTCATGAGGTGTGAAATGTAGTCAGTTTCAGGATTTCGAAGACTTATGTTTTTATTGTTTGTTTCATGTAACAAAATTTGAGATCTATGTAGTAATAAAATGGAATCTTTTTAAAAAATTAAAATTATCGACAATATTGGTGTTTTATTTTATTTTAGGATTCTTATAAATATTTAATTTTTTTTCTGAGAATGAATCGGAGTCGTTTGGTGTAAAGGGAGCATTACATAACTAAACGCGTTTCTGCTCGCTTTCTTTAATGCTTGTTTCAAAAAAGCGCAAAAAGCTAAAAGGGTTAAATAATTCACATTTTTCATATTGCTTTCCCAATTTTTTTTAAGGCTAGTCCAAATAGCTTTGTAAAGCAGGGTAGAATATATATATATATGAATTTGAAGTCCTGTAACTCAAAATCTATCAGGCAGAGTGTGATATTTGGTGTCAATTAACGAAAGAATTGCCGTCAAGTAGTATTTCAAAAGAATAGAGACAGCACAGAATGGAGCGGCAGGAATAAGTATGAATGAACGAAATTTTTGGTGATGAATCTAGTCTCATTCTTGAACTTGCAAGTAATTATTACAGCATTTTTTTGAGAAACAAAGGTGGAATATTTAGGTGGGAAAATAAAGAGGAATTCTAAATTACAAATTTAAGAATTAAGAGATGAAATAATTTAATTCCATGGCATTCAAATTATATATATTTTTTAAAAAAATGAAACTTTAAAAATATTAAACAAAAAAGCGAAGAAGCTAGTATGATTTGATATTTTAATTAAAAAAAAAACCCAGTATTCTTATACATGCACCATAACTTTTGAGCAACTGTATGAAAGAACACTTCACTGAATTAAAAAAAAATATTTAAGAAACTTTATCATTTAAAGAATAATAATTCAAATCCTTCAAAAAAAATTAGCGAATCCTCAAGCAGTTTTTTTAAAAATAAAAAGTAAAATATGAAATTTTAAAAATTCATTTATTTAAAGTATTTAAAAAAATTTCATATATAATAATATACTTTTCAAAACAACAATGCAATCTGATAGAAATAAGTTTCTTAAAAACGTAGCAAAGTATGTGGAGTTATGTTTCATGTTTTTTATAATTCAATGATTAAATGAGCTGTGTAAAAAAATAAAAACCACAGGTCAAGTTTAGCATAAAAACTCACAAAAATATCAGATTAACTATCCAACACAAACCAAGAATTTAGTGTTTTTAGTACACACATTTAGTAAAAGGTATAAAAATGAACTATTTTTATTGCAATTTCAATTGCTTGATTCAATAATTGTGAAAAGTAATGCTATATGATGATTATGCTTTAAATTAAACATGAATCGATAGCCAGCAGAAAATTCCACAAAGATTTTACTGCAAAAGCCTATATCTGATATTTGCACAATAAAACTTAATAGATTCAATGTCCGGTTCAGATTAAAAACTGTTAAAATAAATATTCATGTGCATCTCACTTGTCCAATAAATTTCATTCCCTTTTTCTTTGACATCCCCAGCTAACATCTAATTCAGCAGCAAATAATATTTCTTGTGTAACATTATTATAATTTTAGGACTTTGCTACGCTCATTTACAAAAAGTTATTTGCAAGTTTAGATTACTTATTGCATACTTACATCAAAGATATTGCTAATTCATATTTAAGAAATATACTGATATATATCACCCTGAGGAGGAAGAAGTTATTTTTGTAACAGTCAGATAATATAAAGGCTTAATCTTTACAAATTTATCATATGAATATTCAGCAAACATAGCACAAAAAAAAATATTTTTCTTCACACAAATTGATTCGGAACTTATACATTAACATACACAATTCACAAAATTGGGATTTAGGCAATTACAAACAATTACCTAAATCCCAATATTGTGAATAATTTAACAACTTTCATAAAAGAAAAAAAAAACCCGAAACAATTAATGCATGTTACATAAGAACAGTAGGAGATGTTCTTGTTTACATACGAGAGAAGGAACAACAAACTTTTTATGTTAAGGCTGTTTTCGGCTAACGTTTAAGAATAGGACCCAAATTTAGAATTTTTTCAGGTATATATACAAATATTATTATATTCAGGCCACACTATCCTGTAGAGAATCACTTATTTTATCATACTGCTCATTTTTATGAGTTCACACTTTTTCTCCTAAATCGTAATGTTAAATGAGTTATCCCTTTACATGTTAAAAGGATAAACTAATTATTTATGAACTACTTTGAAATTTAAAAAAATATTATACTTCAAACAAATGCATGAGTTACAATGTCACAAATTTTTATAAAAAGAGAAGTATTTTTTCTGTTTGAAAATGTGCTCCGTCTAAGTTCACACTTGTGTATATGGTGAAAACAGCCTTAAATGTTGCTGCGCACATGGAGAAGAGCATTTCTTATAAAACAAAAGATTGTTAGTTCATTAGATTGATTAAACTGAAATTGTGTGAAAAAATATTTAAATTCCTTCAAAAGTGTTACTTTTTAAAAGAAAGAAAAATTCTGAGGACAGTCAGAAAAAACAGACCAAAGATAAATGTGCAGGTAATTTAGATTTTATTCCAGAATGCATCACAACTTAAAATCACACAGAACATTCAAAAGGAAGGAAAAGCAAAACTTTGGTTTTGTAGCAACACATCTATTTCCATGTAAGCAGTGGAATAAGTTGACGGTGCATTAACGAGACAACCACTCCAACCGGAATGTTTGGCAATACTTACCATGTAAGTACCTTTTATTCCACACAACAATTTCAGAAAAAAAAAATTACACAATACAATAATACAATTTTCAATATTACAAAATGATTAATATATTTTTTTCTTGTTCATTATTGAGAGCAAAAATTTAATTATGAACAAATTTAGTTTGATAGCAAGTTTATTACAACATTTTTAAATTTAAAACATTCCATGTTTAAAATCAGAATTTTCAAAGAAATTTGTTACAAAACATAAAACAACATGATTTTTGATGCATTTGTATGCTAAAACCTAAATAATTATTTTACAACATATCTTTTCTTTTAAATTTTTTTGAAAATCTTTTGCACTATCAGATTGTCGCGTTAACACACGGTGGAATGTTCAGATGAAAACCAAAGCTATTCTATTCAGACGATCTAATTCTCTACAGATTAAGAATTTTTTTCAGTACAAAAATTCAGGAATGTCAATCATTTTAAAAAAATAAAGACATCATACAAGAAAATTTAACAGTTCTAAGTACAATATTAGTTGAATCTCATTGGTGGAAATATAAAAAACAATTTTTATTGCATCAATGATAGATAGTAGAAATAGTCAACAGGCAAGAAAATAAAAAATTTTAAAGCCCTGTATATAAAACCCCAAAAATAGTTTTTTTTTCATTCGAATCATATTAACATGGTTCTATATATTTCTCCCTAGTAATAATAAAAATTTATTCTATTTTTAACATTTTGTTATTGCTCATCCCTGGATTCAAAATTTATTTCTCCCCCTATAAGGAACTGATTACTTATTTTAAAGGTGAAAACCCAAAAATAAAAAGGCACCTCATTTAAATATAAAATAAATTAGTGCACAAAAAACGATTACATATCAACACAGAAATTTCTCAAAAATGCATTGACAATAAAAAAATAATTTATAAGGAGAGGCAAAAAAAAAGACAGAAAGCTCGGTAATTTTCAAGGCAAAAATACTATTGGAAAAAATACTCTTTTTTCCCTCGAATTAATCTACTTCACTTGAAGGCATATCCATATTCTTGATAGAAAAACATTTTTAAAAAAATTGAGTTTGGAAGACTGATTATTTGGAGCTGAGAGAAATACTCATAAATAAATCTTTTTAAATAAATTAGATACATCTGTACACAAAACATAAATTAGATAGATCATGGGGAGAATACAACAAATGATTCAATAGGAGAAGAGTGAGACAAACACAGAAATTGAATTTAAAAAATTTGCCATTTTCTCAGAAAACAAGAATTTTGCTTAAGAGAAACAGAGCTCAATAAATTTCACTTTTTTAAAAAATATTTCACTATACATGCCAAAGTACTCCCTCTAAGAAGGTTCTGGATGAAAGTGCTGTTTATCGGATCTTTGGAGGGGATGGGAACAAAGACACAGCACACACACACACAAGTAGAGCAACGCAAGAAATGGAGGCAGGTCGTAAAAAAGGCACAGATCCACAAGACATCACCCCACAGGAGAGATGTTGCTCAGTTAGGGAAGTGATTGTCCCCCACACAGTGTCCATTAGTGTCGCTTCATTTAACGACTGGCACAACATTGAGATGTCTTCATCTTCAGACAGGTACACTTCCCAGTATGCACAAAAAGCCTTGACAAATTCTAAGAAGTCTACATCCTACAAGTAAAATCTAAATCTACTTTTTTTTGGACAAAGCACAGAACCACTACATGTCACACTGATTTTTTTTTTTTAATGAAGGGAAAAACATTAAGAAAGGTAAGGAAAGGAAAAAAAACCCCGCTAAAATGCTTCAAATCTTCTTTTTAGGCGAGGATTTTCGATGCGTGCACACACACAATTAAAAAAAGGGGAAAAAAAGAGAGGAATTCCTTAAAAGCCGGAAATTCTGTCCTTCGGCTCGAGTTAAAAGATCCATGGTTGCAGAAACTGAGTCAACAACTGACAAACGGGTGTCGTGTAGAGAATCTCGAGAAATAACATTTTTTTTTGGATTTAAAAAATATCTTTGTTTTTTGTTGGATCAATATTAAAATAAAAATATTCTCTATAAACTTCTCATGAAGTCAATCCTTCATCACTTTGATATAGAGGAGAGATGTCCATCGGGTGGAAGTGCAGTCAATGGCTGAAGAAACCTAAAGAAAATAAGCATATAATACATCAAATAAGTAAAAAGAAATACACTTGAGAGTTTTAAACATGTTTTACAGAGGAAAAAGTTATTGACACAGATATATTTGGATTAAATTCCATGGCAATGCCCCTTTCACATTCCTTTAATATAATACTAAGTTTTTCTTCAATTGCAAAAGCCATCTGTTTACTTTTATACTCTTTGAACATTTTTTTAACAAATATGGAAACAGATAAACTCATAACAAAACAGATCTTTAAATAATAAAAATTGATTGTTACAGAATAAACACGTTAAATGATGTGTGATATCCTTACAATAATTGCATAATCCTTTTTTCTAAGACACATAATAAAATTTTGATAATTCACAAATTTAAAAAATGTAAAAAAAATTATTTATAATTATAAAATAAAAATTTATTCCAGCCTTACTTTAAACATTATAACTAAAATTAAAATAAAGCATTTTATTTGAATGTTAGCTGCATACATTCTTTCTAATGTTCACCTTACTAAAAATCAGGCGCAGCTTTGAATCAAAAGCAAAAAAATTCGTAGAATGGGGGAAAATGGAACCCAATATTGACCAAGTGAAGTCCAGTGGCATAGTGATAAAACATATCATGTTTCCATGCCACAGGTCTGGGGTTCAAACCCCAGCTAGGCAAGGTAGACTCAGCATTTCATCCCTTCAGTGGGCAGATAAATGAGTACAGAGCTTGCTTGGAAACTAAACACTGGGAGTGTCATGTCAGATTGACCATCTGACCAGAACATTTGCAAATGCACCTCAGTGCCCGAGGTCACGAAAACCGAGACTGGGACAGTAAGCCTTGGCCCTTATGGGCTGTTGTGCTACTGAGTTTAGTTTATTAACAGAGCAATTACAGTTTCATATATGTATTTAAGATAATGGTAAAAAATATTAATTATTCACTAAAAAGTTCTCATTTTAATTTTTTTTTATTTCATAAATACCAGATATCAATAAGCCACTTATAATATTTTCCAAAAAATATGTCGAGTATTTGGAGTGCAGATCAAATTCAAACGAATACAATGGTTCCAAAAGATGTAAGTAGTATTGATTGACTGCAATGAAGTACTCAGCTTACCTCAAATCCTTTCATTTGGATTGGTTGTAGTGTTGCTGATATAAGTTAGGATCTTCACTACCCATAGCTCCTCCATTATTTGGAACATTAGCACTCATGGGGTCCTGCATAAAACAAGTTTCTTAATATAACAGTTTCATATCATTTTACACTAATTATACAAAAATTCAAAGTTAGCATAAAAACTTTCGCCTTTGTGATTATCTTCCTATGAGCATCTGATGATGGCAATACATAAAAATGTTTACATTTTTAATGCCCTTAAATTGCTTTTTTTATATGAAGCTACATTAAAAAATTACCTGCCAATCTCCAAACAATGTGCATTGTGACGCGAGAAAAGTTTTGCTTCAGTGTTTAATCTTCGGTTTCAATTGGCATTGATTAGGATACATATGCTGGAATTAGCCAGAGTGAAGATTACTGACTTGTTACAGATGTATGCAGTTTTGAATTAATTTTATTCTTAACTTTTCGAAAAGATAATCTTGTGAGATTTCAAAGAAAAGTTCCCTGAATAGATGATTAAACTGTAATTAGTTAGAAAAGCTATTTATCCAATACCTCAGAAACTTAAGCTATGACAGCAATAAACAATTCATTCCTCCCAGAGTCCTTCGTCTTGATATTTTGAAAGAAGTTATATTGTATAAGAGGTGAAATGTTGGTAACAAAATTCTGGACGATGTGTTCAAATAACAAGAAAGAACAATGAGCGAAAGTTACTATAAATGTTTGTAACTTTTCCTTACAACAGAGCAAAAATAACAAGTAATAATCTTATAATTAATTCATAATATCATTGTAACGTGTAATAAATTTTATTTTGTAAAGCGGTTCAATATTCTATAAAAATAAAGCATATTTTTATTCTTTTGATTCTTTTTTGTTTAAGTATCATATGTGAAATACCTATAATGTCCAAAGTGTACTAACTGATAATAAAAATTTGCCTGCTGCAAAATTTAACATTATGATGCTCAAATAGGTTTTGATGAGTTTTGCAAATCATATAATGTTTGTTACTATAAAATTAGAAAAAAATAATTTACACTCCTATAATTTTTAGTTATGGTAAAAGCTTTTCATTAAGCTTCTAAAAAAGTAACAGATAAAATTTATTATTTATTTAGACATCTAAACACAGATTAGTAAAGATTCATTAAGCAATATATAGAATGATTTATATCTTGTAAATTTATAAGAAATCAGAAATTTTTTTTTTAAAAAAATTATATTGTTAAGTACATGGAATAGAAGTAGATTCTCTCAATTTTCTCAATAGAAGTAGATTCTCAACAGCAAGCGCTTTCAACTCTTCAATAGAAATTAGTTTTCTACAACAATTTTACTTCATTGCTGATATAGTGCTTTAAATACTTTAACATTAATTTTTTTTAAAAAAAAATTTCTATAGGTAACTCAAAAGTATCTTATACCACAGGTCAAAACTTCTATCCATATAAATTGATGAATATTAGGTCAAGCAATATTGATCTATACATATTTTACTTTGGAAGGAAATTTAACATTTTAATTTGTTCTTTTTCTGTATTTTGTTTGTTTTGTATTTATATATTCTAATTGTGTAAATTATGAATGATTTCCTTGTATGTATACTTTCAAGAATATAGTTGTGTTGTATATATACTTTTACATTATTTTCCCTATTATTTAAGGGAATAAAAGGAATGTATATAAGGGTGAATCAAATTTTTTTTTTGTAGAGATTAGAAACCTACCTATGTGGAAAAAGATATTCTCTGATATACAGAAGAATGAAAAATAAAATAAATTAATTTTTATGTTAAGTACTGCCACAAGGGGAATGAAATTTTAGTATTTGAGTACTTTTTAACATGTATTATGATGAGAGTAAATTGTTACACTAACGCATACCAGGTACATTTAACAGCTTCTAGCATTGAATTTTCGAAAAAACCTGCCAAAATTACAATGCACAATAAAGTGGGACTGAAAAAGGCTTTGTTCAGACTGATTAGACAATGTGGAAGGAAGAGCTGGGGTTACAATGTGTTGCAATGTTATTGGTTATTGAAATTGAAGAAAAATAATTTTATTTTGATTCTAAAATTCTAATTTCTCCATGTTTTGAAAACTGTCCCCCCCCATCTCCATACCATAGAATTATCTTTCTTGCATAACCAGGATTCAATTGAAAATATTAGGTTGGGAGAAAGGAAATGCACTATTTTTCCACAAATGGCTGTAATGATCGATTTCTCATTAAGTATAGATCAATCAATTTCAGATTTAATGCTCATTGGAAAGGTTACATTTCAAACTAAAAAAATTCTTTTTTTTTGGCCCATTCAAGTTACACGAGTTGCTGGGTGTTAAAAATGGAAGTCAACAAAGATATTGCAGTACATTTTACAGTTTTTCTTTGATAAAGGCGAAATTGCAAGAAAGAGAATGAATTTGTGAATGGTGTTTATGGTCCCAATTACTGTAACAGCCAATTTAGTGCAATTTTGGTTTCACAGATTCCGTTCAGATATGGACATCATTGAAAATGTCAGTAAAATCAGAGATGATCGAAGTTGACTGGCACGTTAGTCGTCGTAGCCTCACCCCCAGGAGCTAAATATAAACCATATGCACAAAGTTGGATTCAAAAAGAAGCTCAAACCCATCATTAGACTAATAGAAAATTATCTTTTAGCTTAGAGATTATGCCTCGGCACTTTCACATCCAAGCCCTCTCAAAAAAAGTCTTGTGATTTCACTGTATCTATTAGATTTCTCATTTGTGACAAGCTTTGGGCAATATATATATCGGCCATAATAACAAATGCAGATGTCATGTATTAATGCAATCAAATTCTTTTTCTATAACATTCTTTGTGCATCTAAAAGATACTATTTTAAATTGTGAGACACCAAGTTACCAATTAACGAAAAAAAATCACTCAGCGATATGAAGCAAGGGAAATATAAACCAAAAAATGAGTCAAGCTCCAGAAAGTTAGTACACAAAATCTTGCTAGATGAAAATTGTGCATATGAATAAGGAATCAATAGCATGAATAAGTTAGGAATCAATAGCTAACAAAATATGATATGCAGAAAAAATTCCTAACTTCATTAACTTTTTTAAACTATCTCGATAAGAGTACTATGGTTTCTGTGTGTGCATCTACTTGTGATCAGAATTGTTGTGAATAGAAAAAAAATGAATGCAAGGTAAATTTTACATACAAAATGTAGAAGTTAGCAGGTATGCACTATCTTTGTTAGGAATCAAAATTTTCTCCACACTAAAGAATAGATGGAATACATTAATTATTCATCAATTCTTTCTTTTAATTAAGCATTAACTTGAAGAAAATATTACTGGGTAGTAGATTACGATAATTTTACATAACAGGATATTATAGAAGAAATATCAAAAGTTACATATGAATCACTTGTTCTAATATGTGTATCTCCTTGCAGTAATTTTTGGGACAGATTTCAATTATGTAATTGAATTTGCAAAACTTTTTACAGAAAATAACTTGAATATGTGAATTTGTTATATTCCTTATAATCTTGCTAAAAGATACATAAAATGAAATGCGTTTTATAATTTATATTATGCATTACATTATATTACTGTTTTGGTACCATTTATCTAATACTAGCTGGTATACTTGTTCTTCGCACGGGTGAACTGAAATATTAAATAACACAGATTGAAGGATAAAGAAGTTTTTAATGAGTTAATTTTATGTGAATTGCAAGTTAAACCAAAAAAGCTTTTTTCATAACTCAACAAAAAAAAGAAAAGAAAAAAAACACCTTTGTTAAATTTTAATAGCTGATAAAAAGGAATTTTTTTTATTTATAACTCCCCGTAACACTCTTGAGGGTCGATTTTTTGAAAATACCTTCCTAAGCTGATCTCTGCTCAGCAAAAGTAACACATTGTTAAAAGTTGTGTAATGAATGCTTAAAATAGTGTAAATAATTTTTATCTGAAAGTATAAAACATTAATATTACTTTCTGTAGTATTTATTTTATGTTAAAATTGTAATATTCGCAAGCAATGCCGTTTCTTAAATTATAATGGCGATTCAATGAAAAACATAGCGAAATGTTAACGATAGAGTCAAGTTTGCAAATGTCTAGCTACTTTCATAGCTCAAGCTTTATTAGAGCTTTGTAAGACCCACCGTGTAGGAGACGATGCATGTTAATACTTGATCTAACCGCATTATGATTTACTGCAGTTTTTTTCATACAATAATTTTTTTTATCACTACATTTAAAATTAAGGGATATGCAAAAAAAAAAAAAAAAAAAAAAAAAAACTTCACTTTGGAAAATTTAATCTGTTAGAGCTAATAAATTAATTAAAGATATTCCACTGTAAACTTAATTATAAATACCGTTCACTAAAAATAAGAAGTCAAATCATTTTCTAAGGTCTTCACTAACATACAAAAACATAAGACACTTAAATTTTGACAAACTATTTTTTCCGCTAATGTACTCATAATAGAACCTGTGCTGCCATATATCTTGGAAGAGTGGATTTCAAAGAATATTCCTTCTAAGTTGGTGTGGAAGTTAGGAGAAGAGGGTGCCAGCTCAGATTGCATTCACGTCACTTGACCATGGTTCAAAATTACGTGATCTGTTGCCAAAAGCCCCCGTGTAGCTGAACAGTGCAACATTAATATTCACTCACCCTCACACTCCAAAAAATACAGTACAGTAGTTATTGCGTTTTTAAGTATAAAAATAATTACAATAGCCTATTCAATTAAAATTATAGCGTTATAATTAACTACTAACCACAAACAAATTTTGAAAATTTGTCCAAATGATGCAGTGTGAAAGAGAAAGTTTATTTACTTTAAGTATCAGAACTGATAAAAGCATTTATTTGGTAAAAAGATCAATTTCTTACTACCAAATGTGCATAATAAAATCATAAAAAACATTCAAATAAAGAGAGATTTATAACAATCTCTCAGTTCAAAACTTAGTTTTATTCTGAAATAAAATAGGCATTATGCTGATCGCAGGAATTAGAAGCGAGCACCTTGCGTAGCCAAAAAAAAAAAAGGTTTTTCACAAACATAAGATAGATATATGCTGACGTGGGCTTTTTTGCAGCGCATGCCAGAATTGTTTGTAGATAGCAGAATTTTTTCCTACTTACTTGACAAATATTGTTACATTTTGGACACTTCTCACAATATCTTTATAAATTATAGCCTATGCTATAAATTATAGCGTATGTGCTATTCTGATGTATAAGCTATATTACTGTAAAGTTTCATTAAAATCCATTCAGTTGTTTTTGCGTGAAAGACCCACAAAGATCCTCACAAACTTTCACATTTATAATATATATTAGATGGTACTATTTATCTAATACACAATTTCTTTACTTAATTTGCCTTTTTTACAACTCAAAAACTTTTGACAAAAACATGGCTATTTTTAGCAAAAATAATCACAAAATGGTTACATAAAAAGAAATTGCAAATTTTCCTAAGTAAACAAATTCTAAATGAAAAATTATATGACAAAAGATCTATAGCATATTCTCAGAATTCAATTGATAGTAACAAAGGATAGAAATAAAATTTATCACCCTATTCTCATTGCAAATAGTTCTTTGTCTAAGAAAAAATAGACATTGCTTCCTCAGAATACAGAAAAATTCTACTTAACTAGATAATAGCTATTCAAAACTTACTTCCAATGCAGGCAAGGGCTGTACTTGGATGTGGGCTGCTTGAGGATACATGGGGGCAGAGGGGGTGCCTGTATAAGCATGAGGTGCACCAGCCACATACTGGAAAATAAATATATAATATCAGACAAATCTAATGTTTACACCTTATGTTCATATTAAAACGGCACTAATATAGAATGGCTAAAAACAAAACCTGCAAAATAATTATGAATATACAACAATGATTTAAACATTCTAAAATTAAGATATTTGAAATTAATATGAATTATTTGAAGGGGAAAAAATAATTGAATCTTCATTAAGGAAGATTTATAGCTGAATATTGGTTAATAATTCAATAATACTTAAGTTTGACTACTTTTCTAATAAGGGAGTATTAATATTTCATGAAAATGATAATGCATTAAGATATAAATGGTTTTATGCAGAGGTCGCCAAAGGGGTGGTCTGCAAGAAAATTTCGCTGGTCCCCAGAAAAATTTGGAATGTACTCACTTATGTTATGTTTAAGATGCATTGGTTGCATTCTTAGATCATAATTTTTTTTTATTATATTTTACATTAACAAAATCCTATTAGAGATCCATAGGATTTAAATTATGAGTTTACTGGTCTGAGGTCAAGAAGTTTGGTGACAGCTGGTTTTATGGATGCAAAGACTGTATTTGATTGAGCTGCTAATTAAATTATCCCAAAAGGAAAAGAACTGAGTAGCATAATTATTATAAAAAAATTATATTGCTTATTTATAATTGACCTTTCAACATACTATTTAAAAGCTTATCTTAAAATTTCTTCCTTTAATTCAATTTCATAAAAAATTACCTAACTCACAAGAAAAAGTTGTAAGGTAAGGCAAATATTATATCATATACTTCAATTTCCTGCAATTTAGCAATATTTAAGAAATTGCTATTTTTATTAAAATCATTTGTGTTATAATCTATCTGAACTTCAGAGAAAGGGAAGATATAAGCATAGTATTTATCAGAAATAATACAAAATATAGGAACTAGTAATAAACTTTTTTTATGTAGTGAAATAAATGAATTTCTTTCAATACCAACTCAGCATCAAGAATATTTTATTGAACAAATTAATCATAAAATCAGCAGGAAAAAAAAATCTTTTGGAGGGATTTTTCAAGGAATTGCAATTTCAAAAAAATCAGTAAAAAACTGGACAGCAATGCTAGCTTTACTGTATGTTATGTATACCTATAATTATGGACAAGGGTAATTTTTGACTGCTTATCCCAAATAAAGAAAACGGCATAGTATGTTGCTTAATAAGTACATATATCAAATATATATAAAGAATAGATAATTTAACATAACAAAAGCTAAAACAGTCACGAATAATTCTAGATGTTTTTAATATTGTTTACTTTTAATAAATTACATAATAGTTTTCACCATAAAATAAAATTTATAAAAATTAAATAAATAGGTTACATTTATCTGGTTTGACAACTTACACATATTACTGATCATTTAAAAAATATTTTATCATTGCAACTTCCACAGACATCTATAGTTTCCTTAAACATTCGAAGTTCTGTTGCCTTTGCATGCATTTATACAACACTGATTATATTTAAAAGAATTATCAAAAGCATAAGTCTTTTAAGAGAAGGTTTGAAGACTTTTGTATCCAATTATCTCTTAAAATTATCCGTGCATTTATAGCAGCCAAATTACGAATATCAGAAAACACTTGAACTGGCCCAACTTCTAGGATGAGGACTGAACTGTATATAATGATCATTTGGACCAAAACATCAACTCCATATTTAATTGAATTGTAAAAATGTTTGGAGGTCTTTTTTTTTTTTTTTTTCACTAGATGTGACTTTTTTTTTGTAGAATGAAGAGTATTTGGGATATAACAATTCCTCATAAGATTGAAGTAACACATTGCAATCATACTAAAACATACAGCTCTTCTCTCACCCCGCCAGGAACAAAGTACTTTTTTCTTTGAGAAATGTATTGTGCAATGTTCCTATATGTTGTTCTAAGTTTAGTGAAAAAATGAAACTGACCAGTAGTGCACACAGGAATTTTTCGGGGGTCGAAAGTTCACCATTCTTGTATCATGCTCTTTTTGGGAATAAAACACAGTAAAAAACTAATTTTTGAATAAATAATTAGCATTAATTAATAAAATTAATCATTAATAACAAGTAATTAATTAAATTTTACGTATTATATACTTAGAATTATGATAAATCGGAAACAAAATCAAGGGCTGGGGTCTGGACCCCCTCCTTGTGTGCGCCACTGAAACTGACCATTATATATATATATATCTGGTTTCTTCCAGTGAAGGTCCAATCAAGGTAAAAGTTGCATGCTCACCCACCTACAGTTTTTTAAGCTGGTTTTGTTTTATCTTTTCCCAAATATCTGTAGCAAACCAAAATATGCTAAATTTATTGGGGGTTTTTATAGACGTATATTACAAAAATCAGCACTGAGTTTTCAAAGGAAACAACTGTTTGTCCACTGTTATATTTCCCTCTGGTTTATAACACATCATACATGTATATACTATTCAAAATAGAGAGAGCAAGGACAAATGGTCCTTTTGGTAAAAAACTTCATAATTTCCAGGAATCTGTACCTAGCCATTTGATGGGTGAAACATCTAGGGGCCATAGAATTTTTACCATAAGAAAAACCGGAAAACTTTTTTTTATCACAAGTCCCATGAGCATATATATGAAACAAAAGCATCTAATTCATTGAGATAAACACCAATTTGGATTTCGGGATTTATTATGCGCTTCAGTACACTGCGGAGTAATATTTATTTATTTTTTTTGCTGATAAAGACCCTTCATGCACTGCTTGGGCTGAAATTAACTACTCTTGTATCATATGAAAAAAGTTAGCTGATCTACTTCTCTTAAGACATTGTGCTAAGGATGTCTCCCTCTGACATCCTTAGTAGATGAATAGAAATGCTGCCTCGTTTTCAAACTGACCCATCAGTTGATGCTTCTTCATATCTTTAATTTTTCCCACTTTGGATATATCTAATATCTGATTTCTCTTCTGAAAACTGTACCAGCAAATAGGAAAAGAAACAGTTTCTTGAGGTAAATTTGTACTTTCATTAGCTTTTTATGAAAGGACTCACCATCACATTTTTATCCAGATTCATTTCAGGTTCACACACAGCAGTAGGAGAAATCTAGTCTTTCTCACATAAGTTTATATAGTTTAAATATGAAAAGTTTCGTTTGAGTTCAATTATCCTCATATATATACCCATAATTATCCTCATACATATATTCTACTCTTTTCTATGCGACTTGATTCTTAGGTCAAAGAATGTACAGATCAAAATATTGGAATTAATCAAAGAAAAATGAAGATAAATATATTTATTTTTGATGAAAGATATTCCCTTCACAAAGAAAATGCACATGCACAGTCAAGTCTCGTGAAAATTACAAACAAATGTTTTTACTACCCTCTCTTTCCCAACTTACTTACACTTTAGTAATATACAGAAACTGCTCTTTCCAAAGGTACACTTGTTCTATCACCATATTGTAAATAACTAAGAAAGCCATTATTTTAAATGTTTATTGTAGTATTGGCAAAAGTAATTATTTGAAACAAGTAAAAGAACAGAACTACAAAAGTTATATTAAGGTAAACTGGATTTCTGGTCAAGATGACTGCTGCCATTATTCTAGTCAAAAAATACATATATATATTTTCTATTGTTGAAAATTTCTGCTGTACGGGGAAGGTGGATCCATAAAGCATTGCTTAACCCTAAATCACTAGCCTACTTTGGCAACAGCTTTAGAAAACATAGATCTCCATTTTAGTCCAAAGACTCTTTCGGTATTTTCAATTTTAATAGTTCACACCTCTGTTACTTGTATTTTCTGTTTTAATCCAGTTTTGATATTATATTTTCTTAATATCCAAATCCTTCTTAAAATCCAATTTCATTCTTTCTTAGCCTTGTAGGAAGTCCAATTTTGTATATTATTTTATTTTATTATATATATAAACAGCCAGAAACTTTATGAATAACTAGATTTGAGGATCTGCAGATTGAAGTTGAATACATTTTTTTCCTAGTGTATTCTGATAATGCCATGAAAAAGTTAAAAAATAGGTGTCCTAATTATTAAAAGCAAAAAATTTCCACAATTCCTTTTTAGAGTTAGGTTTAATGATGGGAGGGGATGCTTCATATATCCTTTTAAACTGAATGGAGCATTAGAAAAGTTTTTTGAATTATGGGAAAATGAATGATTTTTTAAAAAAAAAATAACAAATAAAATGCAGAAATTCTTCAACCCCTTAACTGCCGCCGGCGTATACATAAGCCTTTCCGAAGTATGATCCTTTGCATTGTGCTGTTATAATGAAAACTGCTCCCACGGCCTTGGAATGCCATAAAATGACCTGGACAATGTTTGAAATGGATCTTCTTATTTTGGAGAAGAGGAATAGGGTATTGGCAAAGGGGCTGTTTCTGAAACGGTGAAAGCCGTAGCTGTTCAGTGTTTGCTTCTGTTTCTGTATGAGTAGGTTGTACTTTTTTATTCTTCTTTTGCTTCTGTATTGTTTATTGTGCGAAATAGAAGATCTTTTTACGAAAATGTCTCACAGTGATGAAAGTGATTTAGATGACTATTTTCCACCATCATGTTTCAGGATATAACACAGGACAGACAATTTATTTTTATTATATTGTAACTCAAGAGGATTTTTATTTTCACTTTATTATTTTATCCTTTTTTTTTTTTTCCTTTCCTTTCTAAAGAAAAAGTAAGTAGTTTTTGGAAGGAAAAACTCTTTTCCCTGAACAAACCACGTAACAACACGCCCCTTTACGAAGAATGGTGGCACTGGGGGATGAATTTCGTAACTTTTCCACGGCAGTTAAGGGGTTAATGCTAGAAGATTTACCGAATTCATACAATAATTAGACTTACTGAAGTTCCAGAGAGTTGCAGTTGTGACAGGTGAGCAGTCAGTTGTGGCATCAGAGCTCCATAGTGGAGAGGATCCAGAGAGGAGGAAATCATCTGCTGTTAAGAAAAATTCTCATTATGAGTACTTCATAATTTAATTTGCAAATGAAATGTCTGAAGTTATGCAAAGTAAAAAAGCATCTTTGAAAGATTATTGTATAAAATTCTTCAAAACTTAATTTCTAGTTTTTGATACTTTATATGGTTTATAGTTTATGTGAAGCAATATGCAGTTAGGGACAAAAATATTATTACTTAAATATTACTCATTTTTAGTGTATTTCAAAAACTGTTGATTAGATTGGAAAAAAGGTTGATACTATAAATCAGGGGTATCCAATACGTAACCCGCGGCCCGCATGTGGCCCGCCAGTATGTAAGTTGCAGCCCACCAACTCTTTAAGAAAATTTTTAAACATCAGGTTTTAAAGTTTTTTCAATTTGATATTTATTTGAAGAGAAATTTATATGTATGTATATATATATATGTATAAATCTACAATGTATTTGCTTGTTACCTGCTCTTGTTTTAAAGTAAAACCTTTTTAATAATAGAAATTGCCTTTAGATTAAAGTAGATTTATATTTTATCAAACAGTTATATTTGATTTTACTATAATAAATTACTTTTTTAATGAATTCCGAATTGCATTATGCATATTCTTTACTATGGATGGTATATGATTTTCTGTGTGTGGGACTTTCATTTCTCCTCCTATTCTGTTTGGAGTGCCCCCAAAAAAAAAAAAAGTAAAAGGCAGTCAGAGATGTTTTTTAAAGTTTAAAAAGATATTCAGGACGGTTAAGATAAAGGACAATGTATACTTAATCATTTGCGAATGACAGCAGAATCAAATTTTAACAATGAGTAACGAAAGATCAATTCAAAAGGAACACCTTAATTTTCACGAAAATGGCAACTGTAAAATTTTAAACAATATTTGATCATTTTATTATTATATTATTAAAACATTATTATGCTAACTATGTCTGTATACGTGAAAATAGTGAAAACAATAATTCATTTTGTTTTAAATTTTCACACCAATAAATATGTTTAATACCAATAATAATGTTTTTTTTTTTGTTTCCAAATCTGATATAAAGGTACATATTTTTATGTTGGGGCCCCCGAGATAATAATGTTTTTCCGAAGTGGCTTGCAAGGTCATTTGGGTTGGACACCCCTGTTTTAGATGATTCGAGCATTTCGCTTGGAGATTTCTTACGACGTCATCTTTACCATCTCGATATTCCCTAGTGGTATTTCTTTAGTTGATAGATAAAGGAAGATTTTTTTTGCTTTTCTGATACTCACAAGAGCTTTAAAAAACATTTGTGTACTCTAAGGTTTGTGTGGCCAATCCAATAATTCCGAGTACCACCCAGTTCAGTGCATCCAGACCTACAGACATCTATTTTTTGATGCAAAAATGCTGCAGAATACGTGCAGAGCAGAATGTTATATTATATAAACATTATGAAAACAATAATAATTCATTCTGTATTAAATTTTCACTCCAATAAATATTTGTTTCCTAATCTGATATAAAGGTACATAATTTTATGTGCGGTCCATGAGAATGTTTTTCCGAAGTGCCCCACAGGGTCATTTGGGTTGGACACTCCTGCTATAAATACTGCTGGTTTATGCTGAAATTGATTTATCAACCTTAAATTTTCAACATTAAGACATTTAAACATTGTTTAAGTGTTTTTAAGGGAAGATTTCAACTCAAAAAGCTACAATTATCTCGCCTTTAATTAAAAAAAATATACACCATAATTCAAAATTTATAATAAAACAATGGGTTCATTTCAAAAATAAAATATATAATTTGAAGATAACAATATATTTCTTTTCCAGTTATTCACAAATATCATATACCAAGTAGAGTAGAAAATATGAAATAGAATGAATTTATTATTCAATGAGTAAATGATCATGGTGCATAAAATAAAAGTCAAAAGTATAGAATGTAATTATTGAGCTTGAGCTGAAGCTGAAAAAAAAAAAAAAAAAAAATCAATAATATTTCTATAAACTAGTTTCGAGAGAATTTTTAAAATATTTATTTTAGAAGTTACATTTTATGGATTCAACCATTATTTGACCTTTAAAAAAAATTTCAGTACATGCATTGAATATATCAGGACTGAAAAAAGTTAACTAAAATAACTTTTAAAAGTAAATATTTTTAATCCAAATAAGCTAAAAGGTAATTTCTAAAATGGAATACTTTCAATGTTAAAAATTATGCATAAGATTTCCAAAATCCCTTTTCAATCCTCTAAACTCATAACAATCCAAAGAAATGCTTCCTACAGTTTTTGCTAATTCTAAATCAGGAAACTTTCAAATGTACAACAATGTTTTTTGTTCACCATTTAAGAAAACCAATATTATTATTATTTATCCAATGCCCATGGTTGGCTTCTTAACCATTTAACAATGGAGCCTCCCAGTACTGACTGACGACATCTTCAGTTGGGTATTCATCGAGTCCAATGTATTGGTGCAGGTCACCATCCATCCTGGCATGCCTTGTCGGCAGCCAGTGGAGTTTTACTCTTATAGCAGTACATTTGTCAATGTATGTTGTTATAATGCTCTTCTGAGGGTCAAGGGGACTTCTGGTTGAGATGATTTGGCTAAAGTTTTGGTGATCTCTTGGGAAAAATTGAAGTCTCTGATAACAGTGATTGTTGTCACAATTAGTACCATCCAGGGAGCACATGTAGCTTGAGGAATGCTATGGGTGTGTGTAACTTTCCTCCCCAGAAGTTCAATATGAATAAACAAAACCATCAGAAGCCCAATATGAATAAGCAAAACCAAACTCAGTGGTGCAACAGCCCACGTGGGCCTACTGTGCCCAACTCAATTTTCATGACCTTGGGTGCTGAGGTGCATGAGCAGATGTTTCAATCAGGTGGTCAGCCTGAAACAAAATCCTCAGTGTTTAATTCCTAAGCAAACTTGGCACTCAATTATCAACTCACTGAAGTGATAAGGGGCTGAGTCAACCTTGCCCAACCCAGGGTTTGAGCCCCAAATCTGCAATGTAGAAGCGCAATTTACTACCACTGAGCTTCAATATGAAAAGCAAATTTCAGAGAATAGTTCTTACAGGAGGTATGGACTGCTGTAAAATGTACTGTTGTGGTGGATGCATCCAAGCAGTGGTGTTGGGCTGCAGCTGGAAAGGAGAGACAGGGTTAGAATATGGGCGTGGGAAAGCCCCTGCACCTCCAAGGGGACTGAGCACCTGGGAAGCAAGTCTGCAAATGAAATAGACAGAAATAACAAATTAGATCGCTTCAACTTATTTGCTAACAAAAACATTTAACCAAGTACACAATAAGCTATTTTTTAAAAAATTATTAATAACAAAGAATTAAAACTTTTATCAAAACAAACTTTAGACTTACCCATTTTGGTTAAGACCACTCTGATCATACAACTGAATGCCCTAAATAAATATAAGTTAAATTTGTCAAACAAAAATATTTTTTATTCTTAGAATAATCATTCTTTAAAAAAATGATAATTAACAGGTTAAATCTTATAAATGATTTAACAAGAAATTCAAAGAATTTTTGGAATGAAACAATAAATGTTGATAAATGTGCATCTACCTATATATTTATGTAAACTGAAAAATTAAATTGCAATAGAAAAAATTTAACATTTCCCTTTTTAAAAAACTATACTTTATTCACAGCTTACATAATATACACAAAAGGAACACAATTTACTTAATTATTTGAAAAGGTAATAGAAAATTTTAAAAGAAATAAACTACATTTAAGTTAAAAGGAAACAAAGCTGCAATTTCATTTAAAATCCTGTTTTTCAAAATGCAGAAAAATGCTAGAAAACTTCAAATATGCAATTTTTAACAAATTAATTTAAAAAAATCCTTTGAAAGAAACAAAATAAACATTAATCAAGTCATGGTTTACATAGTAACTTTATTAATTGTTATAACAGTAAACAAATATACTGCAGATGAAAATTTTCTCATAGTATTCATCTACCATGAATGCATTTAAAAACCAAAAAAAAAAAAAAAAAAAAACAACAACAAGAGTATGAACTACTTGTCTGAATGAAAAAAAGATTTTGTAATTTTTAACCTGGGATAACTAGCCCTTGTTTAAAATATACTAGCTGGTATACCAGTTTTTCGAATGGATGAACTGAAAAATTAAACACAGATTGAAGGATAAAGTTTTTAATGAGATAATTTTACATGAATTGTAAATTAAACAAAACAACAAAAAAAAAAAAAAAGAAGCTTTTTTGCATATCTCAGCTGACCAAAAAAAAAAAAAAAAAAAGAAAGAAAGAAAAACCACCTTTGTTAAACTTTAAGTTTGTAGATCTAATAGCTGATAAAAAAAAGGATTTTTATAATTTATAACTCCCGGTAACACTCTTGGGGGTCGATTTTTGAAAACACCTCCCTAAGCTGATCTCTGCTCAACAAAAGTAGCACATTATTAAAAGTTTTGTGTAATTGAAATAAATGCTTAAAATAGCGTAAATAATTTATATCTGAAAGTGTAATACATTAATATTACTTTCTATTGCATTTATTTTATGTTAAAATTGTAATACTTGCAAGCAACGCAGTTTCTTAAATTATAATGGCAATTCCATGAAAAACATAGCGAAATGTTGACAATAGAGTCAAGTTGGCAAATGTCCAGCTACTTTCATAGCTCGAGCTTTATTAGAGCCTTGTAAGATCCACCATGTAGGGGAGCGATGCAGTATGGTAGACCCCTTTTAAAAATCGATTTTGATATTTCTATAAACCCCTAATCGGGAGCTTTCCATTGATATAACATACAAGTCATTATATGAATTAGAAGTACTTTAAAATGATTTAAAAAAAATAATCAGCTTATGAACCACGCCCATTTGACAGATAGAAATGTAAACATTGTCTTTTTAAATCTGAAGCAAAGTTGCAAAGCCTCAATTTATTTTTATTACCATATTTTCCTGTATATAATCCGCGGATTATGTGAGAAAAAACATTCTCCATCAGAAAAGTTAACAAAGTTTTGAAAGAAATGATGTTTATGTTTCATAAAATAAATAATAGATGGCTCTTTCATGACTCGGCTGACGTATTACAGCCATAATTAGTTTTTGTCCAATTACTTTCAAGAACGAATTCGGTTCCTCGGAAGGAAATAGCAGTTACAAGTTGCTTGCGTCATTTACAACTTAGTCTTGACTAGAGGTGTTGCATCCTTTGAAAGTTTTTATTATGATGAAGCGTAAGCGTGTTAGCTATACTGCAGACTTCAAATTAAACGCTGTAGAGAAGGCTAACGAAGTCGGAAATCGAGAAGCTGCAAGATTTTTCAACGTTGACGAATCGAATATTCGTTTGTGGAGAAGGAACAAGACTAACTTCGAAAATTGCGATCGACGTAAAAGGGCCGATCGTCATGGAAAACCTCACTGGCCAGAATTAGAGGCAGAAATAAATAAATGGATTTTAAAAGAAAGGGACGATGGGAAAGCTGTCTCGACAGTTAACATCAGAATGAAAGCCCCAGTTATTGCACGCAAAATGAATATTGTTTTCATAAACAATTTAGTCGTTCAACGGTCGGACAGAAATTACCTGATGACTGGGGAAAAAAATCTGACGACTTTTTGACATTTTGCAAGCAAATTATTGTTGAAAATAATTTTACAGAGGATTTGATTTTTAATATGGACGAAGTTCCATTATTTGATATTCCACCTACCAGGACCATCGACGTTCAAGGAGCAAATAGTATTCCTATAAATACTACTGGAAATGAAAGAACGTCATTTACTGTAGTTTTATGCTGTGCTGCAAATCGTTTGAAATTGCTGCGGATGTTAATTTCTAAAAGAAAAACGCTCCCAAAAGAAAACTTTCCTAAAGGTGTGGAAATTCGTGTGCATGAAAATGGCTGGATGAATGAGCAAATCATGTTGTCATGGCTGCAGACTGTCTGGAGAAAACGCAAAAATTCTTTTTTTCGTCCAAAGGCATTTTTAATTATGGACTCTATGAAATCACGTGAGTGAAAACGTAAAAAATGCTCTTAAGTCCGCATCGGCAAAAATTGCCATAATACCTGGAGGACTGACAAAAAAATCGCACAGACGTCGGTATTAATAGATCGTTCAAATCCAAAGTTAGAAAGTATGGGAACAGTGGATGTCCGATGGAGAAAAAAACTATACAAAAACGGGAAAATTAAAGCGGGCATCATATGAAAATGTCTCCTGCTGGGTCCTGAAAGCATGGAATGACGTCGCTGAAACTACAGTAAAGAACGCTTTCCGAAAATGTAATATTGTCAAAAATGACTCTGACGATGAAGAGTCTTTACTATCGAGTGACTCTGATGTGTTACGCGAAGATTTGATAAATTTATTCATTTCCGAATCTGATGAATCAGATTTTGAAGGCTTTTTTAACTGTATCATTCAAGATATTTTTATTTTGAAAGTGTATATAAGTGTAAAAGGGGGATCTTAATTTTTTAAAAAATTTTCTGCGTGCAATGTTTTGCTTAACTTAAAACATAGATGGCAGTAGCAAAGAATTTTTTTTGTTTTATTGAGATTGTACAAAATATATTATGATACATATTTAAATAGATGTGTTTTATTATAAATGTTGTCCTCTGAACAAAATTTCTTACTTCTATTTTTAATTATATTTTTTATTTTATGTGTCTCCCTTATCGGCAATTTATATTTTTTGGATTATTCGCCGCTAAAACTGCCGCGGATTATACGATGTTTTTTTTACTCGAAAAAAAGGGCCCTGCGGATAATACGCCGCTGCGGATTATATACAGGAAAATACGGTAATACGCATTAGATACCTGTATAGTAACTGTAAATTTAACTGTGCTAGATATGCAAAAAAATTTTGTGCCAAATTTCAAAGCACGTGTTTTAATTTGAATGCTATATTTAATATTTAGTGATTTTACCTAAATTTAAACCTGTTCTTCACTTTAAATTTAGTTTAAATAATTAGTAATAATAACTAATTAAAACTTTAAAAGACTTAGAAAAATGCTAAAAATATTTTAAAAATACTTGAAGTTACAATTATGTGATATTTAAGAAAAATTTGGATTAAATTTAATACAAAGGTAAGATTTTTTTTTATAAAAATTTCTGTTTTCAAAAACTTTTTTTAAAATTGTGTAAATTTACTGTATGCATGTTTAAAATTTATATTTTTAAAATTGTGTAAATTTACTGTGTGTATGTACAACATGTATTTGCCCTATTTTATAAAACATTAGTATCTTCTTAATTTTTTAAACATAAAATAGGAAACAAAAAAGCCTTAAAATGTTCAGAAAATACATATATAGTAATTTGAAAAAAGTAAACAATATATTTGAAACATTTTACTGTTATTTAAATAAAAAAGCCTAATTATTATACAGCCAAAATTTGAAGTTTTTGCATTTAACAGTTTCTGAGAAACAGGTTCCTAAAATGGCTCAATTTAACATTGTCGGTATAGGCCCTACCGACTACCCTTAATGCTTTATGTACCGCTTTATGATTTACTGCAGTTTTTTTTTGGATCACTACATTGAAAATTAAGGGATATAGATAAACAAAATACTCCACTTAGGGAAATTTAATCCATTAGAACTAATTAATCAACTAAAGATATTCCACTGTAAAATTAACTATATACACCGTTCACTTAAAATAGTCAAATCGTTTTCGAGATAAAAATTATAAACTTTGCAATCCGCTGAAAACGAAATATCTGCTACAAAACTATTCCCCTTCCCCACTAAAATACTCATCATACAACTCGTGCTACCATATATCTTGGAGAAGAGTGGATTTCAAAGAATATTCCTGCTAAGTTGGTGTAGTAGTTAGGAGGAAGGGAGTGCCAGCTCAGGTGTCATCCACGTCACTTGACCATGGCTCAAAATTATGTGGTTCGTCGCCAAGAGCTCTCATGTAGCTAAACAGTACAACATTAATATTCACTCACTCCAAAAAATACAGTACAGTAGTTATAATTATTTTTATACTTAAAAATACAATATCTGCCTATTCAATTAAAATTATAGCATTATAATTAACTACTAACCACAAACAAATTTTGAAAATTTGATTAATTTCTGAAATAAGTAAAAAAAAAATAGGGATTATGCTGATTACAGGAATCAATTAGAAGCGAGCGCCTTGAGTAGACAAAACAAAAAGAGTTTCTTCACAAATAAAAGATAGATATATGCTGTTGTGGACTTTTTTGCAGCACACACCAGAATTGCTCGAAGATGGCATAATTTTTTCCTACTTACTTGACACATATCGTTATATTTTGGACACTTCACACAATATCTTTATAAATTATAGCCTATCTGTTAGTCTGATGTATAAGCTATATTACTGTAAAGTTTCATTAAAATCCATTGTTGTTTTTGCGTGAAAGACGACCAAACATCCTAACAAACTTTTGCATTTATAATACATATCCAGATCATTACTGGATGGAAATTACAAACTATATTAACAAGTTTATTTTGCTATGAACATTTTTTAAAGTTAATTAGCATATATTTTTAAAAAGTGCACATTTACTAAATTAAATAAAATTTATAACGAAAAAAATTAATCCAACAACATTTAATTAAAAATACATAATTTTGCATTTTTTCATAAAACACAAACAAGTAAAACATTTATTAGTTATAAACTTTTAATGGAATTAAAGTTAAGGACAGTAGAAAATAGTCACAAAAATTTAATCTGCATCCAAAACATTTAGAGTATACTGTATTCAAATGCTTTAATGCCTTCATACGTTTTCTACAAATGTTAAAAAATTAATTTTTATATTCTCTCACAAAGAATAAATAGTGCATTACATTTTATTATTTTCCGAGTCAATAACGCTTTTTTTTAACATTTGTAAGTCCTGATTTTATATCACACTAATGCTGCACAAGACATATTCTAAGTGTTGTTTCTGATTTGCAAAATACAGATAGACGAGGAATTAATTCTGCTGTATTTTATAACAAAATATTCTCAGTGGCCAAATTCTACATACTTATTTTGCACATATTTCTTATTCTTCCTCTAAAGTTACACACACATACATTGAAATCACTCTGTCTTCAGAATCAGTTGATGCAACATTCACATGATGACACACACAAATCCATTGCTACTTTCTCTCAAGATTTGTCGTAATTTCTGGAAAGTGTGCAAATATTACAAAATATTTTTTCTTGAAAAAAATTAAGCAACCTAGAGGAAGTTTTGAAGGTTCTCGTGAGTCAGTCGTTCTGAGTGAGAAAAAGTGCTACAAAGCAGAAGATTCTATAATCTATAATATGTAGTAACTAAACACACATTTCCACTCACCTCTGCTCTTTCTGGCCACAGTCTTTGTTCCTGGCTCTTGAACTGATTTCTTCTTTTGTTACCTCCATCAGCAAACTTTACTAATAAAGCCTCTTTGCAGCCTGAAATGACATTATTACAAGGATTTACAAAACAATGCTAGATTTCAATTAATACTTGAATTTATTAAAAAGAATTCACCGCAAATATATAGTTTGGTTTTGATATAGGCAGTCAATATATTCTTTCTTTGATACATCTTCCTTCTTTTATTTCCTTTCGTTTTTCCTGACATATCTCAACTAATTGATTCAATTATTTTTCAACATTATGTTCAACACAACAGCTATTGGCGACAAACCTTACAATTTGAAGACAGTCAAGTATGGAGGATGATACCTGACCTGGCACTGCACAATTCAAACTTTTACAACACACCAACAATGAAGCTGCTTAGGACTGAAGTCTTGATAGATTCATTGTGCATTAGCTCTCCTACAACATACGCCATTGGTGGAATTAGGATTCCAATACATGACTTGACAATACTAGCTCCGAGTTCATAATAAGGACCATTCTATTATCTGAACCCCACAGATCAACTATTAGCAAATTATTATAATTCATTATTATGGAATCTGTGATACTAAACACTATCATATTTGAATGCTTATTAGATAAAAAATTTAACAGGTAAATCAAGAGCCACAACAATACCTTCATTACATTTAATCTTTAATCATTATTTTTTTTACATAGTAACTTTGTTATAAAATTTAAAAATTAGAATTTAAAGTTCCTTTTTCATTATGTCATCATAAAATTATAAATAATCTATGCAATCATTTGGTAAGTATTACAATTGTTTATTGTGCAAACATTTTAAAAACCACACAGCTTTTATAAACACAACAATTAGTGATTGAGGAATTAAAACCCACATTACATCATTCTCTATGTATATAAATAAAATAATTAGGAACTTGTATTAATACATATCCAGAAATTTCTCAAAAGCCCTATTGTATTGAGAAATGTTATTAATGTATTAAATCCATTGAAAATTCTGCAAGAATTCACACATTTTGTAACAAACATTTACTACCACTGCAATAATTGAAAATAACAAGGAAATCCTATATCATATAAAAAACCAAGGAATTTATTCTATCTACATAGTTTTGATTTTGAAGATTTTTTAAAAATTCGAATATTAATCTAATTAAAATATTATAACAAATTTATAAAAGTAATATAAACTTTATTCACTTATTAGACTTAGTACTACAAATTACCCAATTAATTAGCATTATATACAATAGAAAAATATAATTTTAGCTTATTAATTTAATATTTCAGAATTAACAAATTTGTTTCAAACGGGCCATTCTAATTCAAGTTTGAACTTCAATATATAAATCTGACAATAACTAGATTATTGTTCTTTGATTTGAGCAGTGATCTAAACAATCTTGAATTCATCTTTTGGTACATAACTTTTTAATATAAACAATAGATTCAAAAAATCCATTAGATCTTAAGGATTTTGCTCAGAAAGGTGAAGTTGGCTAGCCACAACACTGATTCTAAATCTAAGAAGCAAATTTAAGCCAACTACGTTTAGAGATATGCCTTTAATACCCAAATTTATATATAAAAGCACAATTTCAACATATATTTATACTTAAAAATTTGATATTGAGTTTTAAAAGAAAGATCTGTGCATAAAAAAATCTTTAAATTGTCAGAAAAAATTACTTACCAGCTAAAACTTTTCCATTAAATCGAGAAATGATCATTTCACACATTTCTCTGTTATCCATTCTACACAGCAAAAAAGAAAATGTTATTTTCTGAAAATATGTTTCTAAATATTTTTCTTTTACATTATTTTTCTTTCAATATGAACAGAACATAAATTTTCAAAACTTCTGTTAAATCCTTTCCACTACAGATTTCTAAAATTAAAGTAAAAGCAAATTTGTGTTAGATTTCACAATATATATTTATTCAACGTAAAAACACTGACTATGTTGTTGACATTGATTACAGCATATATGAACTACTGATCTGCAGACAACTGGGATCAAAAGGATTTTTTTTTATCAAGCCAGTACTTACTCCTATCTTTTGCTGGTTAAGGTTTGAGAAAACATTGGCACAAATCAGTTATAATAAAAAATGAATGAACACTAATACATACTGAATAGAAAGACGGCAGACATTAAAAAAAAATGAAATTCTGCAAGAAAAGTGACCGAAGCAACAAAATATAAAACTAAAATCTTTTTTTTTTATTTCATTCCCCCCCTTCATTTTCTTTCTACATAGGCACAAGCAACTTTCTGTCACAAAACAGGTCATGCCAAATTCTACACAGAATTTGTGTGTTCAAAAAACTTAAAATTTCTCTTTTATATATGAGCTCTAAAATTTAACTTCTGAAAAGCTACAATTCTTAAATTACACTAAAGTACTTAAAAGATGAAGCCAATTTTATTAACATTTTTAAATACTTCTTTAATTATATTACAATAAATAATCCATTTATGGTAAATCACAGTCAACTGTGTTACATATTGGTTTAAGGCCCTCTGTTTAGTTTTTAAATTTTTTAAAAGACTTTGCATATCTGTTTTAATCTCCTCATAATTCTACTGTACAAAAAAGATTTATTACTATAATTTTATTTACTTTTAGATCACCCCATTACTAATGTGTCCATATTTTAAAATTTCATCGTTTGATCAATGGCAATCCAAGCTTTACCAACCTTGCAAATCCGACACCTCTGGAGTTCATGCCTGGGTCCCTGAGAATGCGAGTCGAGATGACAGATCCATAGGGAGCCAGCATCTCTTCCAGCTCTGTCTCACCCATGTAGTGAGGGAGATTGGCAATATATAAGTTGGTTGGATCTTGTTCTTGTTGCTGTAAGAAACACCGATAGAAATTACTGCACATAAAAACACAAACAAAATTTAATGAAAAAATTAAAAAGTAGCAATATAAACAACTTTAGACTTATTTATAAAAAACATTATTTCATTAATAGAAAAAGAAACATAAAAGCCCATATTCACTGATGTCATTTCTTAGCGTTCACAATGTTTTCAAGGATCTTTTTATAATAGTACGTCTTCCCTTAAAGCTGAGTATTGCATAGTGTTTCTGTACTTTCCTGAATTTGGAAACTTATAGGTTGTCAATTCAAATATTTCAAAACTAATTTAGATCAATGGAGCTTATTTTTTTATGGAGGAAATGTCATGAATTCAGACTAAAAGGAAAAGAAACTGAAAAACTAAATTTCAATAAGGTAGCAATTAATAATTATTTAGAAACAATAATTATTTTCCTGAAGCTCATAAAAAATTATACAATAAAAACTTGAAACAATACAATTCTAGAAGTTGATCAAATTCAATAAAAAAGGGTTACTTTTTTTCCATTCAAATATTTTTTCTTCATGTTTTTCCATTAAATGTATTATACTCCCCCTTTACAACACAGGTAGAAAAAATACTCAAAATCTAAAACATATTGACTCCCTAAAAAAACTCTTAAACTCATAATGGTAGTGAAATATTTTCTAGACAATACATATGTAATTTTAGAAACTCCAAGTTTTGCAAAATGAAAAGTATTCATATATTGCTTCCTAAAAGCTTAATAGAAAAAAGAACAAACATTATCACTGAAATATTAGGAAATCTGAAAAATTGAAAACTAAAATAACATTGCATATTACATCTAACATCTTACGAGGGAAAAAAAATCAAAATTAAAAAGAAACTTAATGTAATTTTTAAAGATGGAACTAATTACCGGTTCTCAACTACAAATTGATTTCATTGAAGAATACAGTTTAAAAAAAAGAATGCCATACCCTTGAATGATTTTGCTTTACTGTTTGACTGCAGAGAAGATTGTGATTAGAACAGAAGAGAAAGAGAGAGAGAGAGAGTTCAGAATTACCCGTGTGTAACATACTTTAGCCATTTGGGCCTGGACACCTTGATTGGCCAATGCTTTGACGGCTGCCTCCGCAGATACGGGAGACTCAAAGTCCACAAAGCCATAGCCTGAAAAGATATATAAAATAATTCAGCTCAAAATTTATTTTACAATGCAATAATTATATACTGCTGATATAATACAACATACAGTTGAGTTCATAACAAGTTCACTATAACAGAAGATTCCCTAAATCCAATTTTGCTGAAACATTTCAATTTCTTAGCATTTAAAGATTGTTTTGTTGGAAATGGCATTGCAAAAGCATGTAAAATATTAACATTTAAAAATCTTTAAACATTAAAAATTTTAATTTTTTTTCTTTATTTGAATACATTTCAACTTGAAGCTCAATGATTTTCTTATTAGTGTGTGTGTGAGAGAGAGAGATTAGCAAAGATTCCATAATTCCATATTCAGAATGTTTGCAGCCATTTTCAACAAAATAACACCCTGATCCATCAGTTGCAGCATAGGAGCTGAATTGAGAAGAGGGTGTTGGTAAGGACACTGCAATAATGTATCATTACTACAATTTCGTCCCTTATCACATTTGGCTATCCCTCTAAAGCAGTTTCAAACAAATCAGCAATAAGTCAAGCTTTCTGATAGCTTCATAAAATTCTGGAAACATCTGGGATTTTGAGAACTTACTTCAATGGTAAGTTTTCTTTTTCAGATTTATCCACGTTTACACAACTCTTGCAGTTAATCTAAATTTCAAAATTCTTCTAAATTTCAAGTTAGTTTGAGTCATTTTGTAAAATAATCTACTTCTATCAATGCTAAAAATGTCATTCTCTTGATAATCCTAGATTACGTCAGGCCACAAATGAATCTTCCAGTTTTCCACATCTGATGTAGACTCCTACAAGCTTCACCCATCACCTCAATGTGTTGCTCCTTAAATCTATCCCAGTCGTTTGAAAAGGGGGGGGGGAGCTTAAAACATTTAACAAACTCATTTGCAGCATGATTCCTGTAATAGAAAGATTTTGGTTTCGCAAAATGGCGAACCATTTTAAAAGAACTTCTACATCCCCCATGAACAACAATGGCAATGCTAATATTTCAAAATTTGGAAAACGTAGATTTTAAGAGTTAATTGGCTCAAAAAACTCGATTATTTTTGTTTTATGCACAATTAAAATACTTTCTTTTCTACAAAATTTGTCCTTTTTACTATTCCCCCCCCAGATACTGATAAGATGGCAAAAGTTTCTTTAAGCCGAAAGTGCTTATGTAATGAAAACAGCACTTATAGACAGAAAAGGGAAATCATTAGACACCTTCATAGTTGGTTTCATTATTGTACAAAATTTTTAAAGGGTAGTTTGAGGAGTAGCACCTAAAAATAAAACAAAGAAGGAGAAAGAATACTTTCTCCAGAGGATTAGAAGTTGATTCCTAGAAATGGCAAGGAGGAGAGAGAGAATTCAAAATGGAAATTTAGGGGGATGCTTCCTTTGAGATCCTAGACCTGTCATGCAGAGAGACCAATGCCAAAATTAAAATGTTGAGGCTTAATGTCATGGCATGAAAGCTGAGGTAAGATGTGTCATTCCGTCTTTTTTCTTTGGCAGAAACCATCTGAAACAGTATCAACTTTAGATGGAAAAACTGCAATACTGAGATTTTATAGCAAGGTCGATCATCTGACACTAGTATGACATTTTCCAACCTGAAGCAAATCATATTTTATCACACAAGCTATTCAAAAGAGTTCCTAGTAAAAGTGCGTTGCTATCAAACACTACAATTTTTTGTGGTCTTCTGTTAAAATGGAACTTTAATGTCAATTAGTCTTATAATGAACATTATGGAACTGTTTACTCCTTTTTTCAAGAAGAGTGGAAAAGCTTTCTTTATATAAATAGCAAGCTGGTTAGTGCCTTATCTATAAGTAAGGACTATGATGCTTTGGAAACTTTTCTTTTTTAGCTAAACATGTTGACAATGGGTAGAAAAAATATTTGTGTGTGCCCAGTGCATAAATATAATTTATTAATAAAAAACAAAGAAAAATGCTTGAAAGGCCATGTCAAGCAGTTAGAGAAGCTGACATAAAAGTTGGTTATTTTTTAGAAAATATAGAAATCATTGATATGTCTTGCATGTTGGCACTTGGCAAAAACACGGACAAATATATCCTAAAGGATTAGGTATTGTTATTAATGATCTGGACACAATTTGTAAATGCCAAATGAGATTTGTTTCCATACTGAGATGGTAAGTAAAATTCTTTTCACTTTTTAACAGAAAATAACATTTATGGATCTGATGTCAAAACTAAAAAGAAGGAGCATATTGAAATGAGGCTGGGTTTATCCTTATGTAAAGAGTTGAAGAATGGAAAAAGGTTACTTGGTAAAAATAAGCAGGGAAGCTTTGTTGTTAAAAATATCACAATACTACATATTTTTTCAGAAATGCCTCAAAAAACAATGTATTAGACACCAAAAAATGTTTAATACATTTTAATATGTTTAATACATTTACATTACTGAGTTTCTTAGTGCAATATTCCATGACTGGGCCACTCATAAATGACCAAAGGACCACAGGTTGAATATCACTGGAATAATCTGATAAACACAAAGACAATACAGATAGGAAGTCTTAAAATTATTATCCCTGCTATTTTATAACCCAGATTTAAAGATACTATAACTATAAAATTTATTATTGAAAGATCCTGAGTAAATTTAAGAAATTCAAAAATCAACATTAAATTACTTACCTTTACATTTATTAGTTTGCTTATCTAATATAGCTTTTGTAGAAATAATGTTTCCATACCTATAAAATAAATGAAAATTTTATCATTTTACAGTAAATTTAACAAAAGAAACAAATTTCTGGAATAATTTTGAACAACAAAAGATGGAAAAAATTATATAGACATAAATCCAAATTTTAAAACAATTTGTATAAGACAATTTACTTTATAAAAATATTTCATTTCCAAAAAATTACAAAAATAAATTTCACAATTCTGACCACATTCTAATACTTAAGAATAACTTGTGCAAAGGCCTTTTTTTTTCAAAGTAAAATATTTTTAAAACATTTATTTAACTTAAATAATGTGAATACTGAGGTCCAGCATTCACATTTATAAATATGAAGATTAAAATTTAAAAAAATACTAAAATAAATAACAATGTCAAAGTAAAAAAAAAAAAAAAAAAAAAGAGTATTGTGCATAGCTCAGATTTTTAAACTTTTAGATAAAAAAAAAAGACAGAGTAATCATTTTACTCATTCTAAATATTATTAATATTGTTCATTAGTACAATCACTATTCTATTAAATTACCTTAACAAAATATATGCCATAAAAAGTTTTCAGTTTTTCCTTTCCAGAATATTGCTCCTTCCTTATTAAGTGCCATAAACCCCTACATGTTTTAATATTTCTTAAAATTACAAAATGCTTTTCAAACTTCAAACATGAAATAAAAATTTGCCTAAAAATAGCTTTAATTATTCATTTCAATGTAAGAAAATTATTCCCAAAACAGTACAATTTTAACAAAAATGAATATTTGAAACATTTTTGAAACATAGAGGTAGGGGTTAAAAAATTTACAGCTTAAAATTTTTAAGAATTTCACAAACAGTTATTAATTCTTTCAAATGGTACTTGACAGTTGTCTTATTTTAAATCATATACTTCAATTAACACATCTTAAATTTTATAAAAACATTAAGAAACATTTTTTTTTAAAACTCACGGAGCACAGAGGGAGTATAGGTCCTTATCTGTAGTGTTGTGAGTGAGTCCTCTGATGTAGAGGTTGGTTTTGCTCAGCTGCTCAGAGTGGTTGCCAGATGCATCAGAGCCCATGCTAGGGGGTGTGCTTGTTGGGAGGACAGGGGGAGACGCTCCTCCACGTGGAGCAAGATTCTGAAATAAAGATATTTTCGGTTGTCATGCTGCGGCAGTGAAAAAAAAAAAGGTATTTAAATGTAATAAATAAACTATGTGGTTAAAAAATAGGACAATTATAGAAAAGAGGAAAGTTCATAAAATACAGCAAAAATAAGAGTGCCAAAAGCCTTAGTCACATTTACAAATAAAAATCGGTCTTGCACAATGTCCTTGGCGTTTTTTTTTCCTTCCATGTATAACATTAGAATATATGTAGCACCCAACCAAAGAAAGCTGAAATTTATGATAAGGATATCAAGAGATATAACTTCAAAAATTTTATAATACTTAAATCTGAGAAAACTAAGTACACTACTGGTCATTAAAATTGCTACACCAAAGTGACCTGTTATATTAAACAAAAGGAAGAAGGTGCTGTGATATACAAATGATTAGCTTTTCAGCATATTCAGACAAAGTAGGTGCCAGTAGCGACACTTACAATATGTTTAAATGAGGAAATTGTTCAGCTGGTTTCTCGCACACAAATTGCATTTGAACGTTGTTGCCTGGTGAATAGTTGTGATGCCTCGTGTAAAAAGCAGAAATGCGTACCAGCATATTTCGGACTTTGATAAAGGTTGATTTGTAAAGTACCAGAATTGCGGTTTAACGTATCGTAGTATTGCTGCTCGTGTCAGTCGAGATCCAATGACGGTTAGCATAATATGGAATCGATGGGTTCAGGACAGTAATACAGAGGGCCGTGCTAGATCTCAGCGGCCCCCTGTCATTAGCAGCCGAAAAAGCAGGCATGTTACCCACATGGCCTTAATGGATCGTGCAGCCCCATCATGAGCACTGAGTAAAGAATTAGGGTTGTTTGCAAGACAACAATGTCTGCCCGAACAGTTTGCAACAGTATGGACTCTCAGCTCGGAGACCATGGCTCTGGCTACTCTTGATGCTGCATCACAGACAGGAGCGTTTTCAATGGTGTAATCAATCTGGGCGCACGAATGGCGAGACCATTTTTTCTGATGAATCCAGGTTCTGTTTACAGCATCAAGGTGGTCGCATCCACGTTTGGCGGCAAAGTGGTGAACGCTCTCAAAATTCTCTTCAAATCGTTTTTCAATGGTCTTCAAGCTTGAATTATACTTATCCATCTGGTGTTGGAAAGTGGCTTTAAAATGAGATTTTCAACATACGGTTCCAAAATAGACAAATGTTTTGTGTACACAGCTCCTGCACTACTCTGAAAAAATTAACTGCTTCGAAGGAAATTTTAGATGCATCATTTACAACTAAATTAAGAGAATGGGCAGAGCAGGAGACGTAGAGTGCCTTCAAATTATTTTCAATATTTTTTTGTTGCAATCCTTTGTACTTTCCTCTCATATTAACACCATTATCCTAAGACTGGCCTCGTAAATCTGATAAATTTAGTTCTAACGATTTTAAACGTCCATTTATGAATTCAAACAGACCCTATCCATTAGTGTCATCAACAGATTGAAATCCTAAAAAATGTTCTTCAATTTGGGCTTTATTGATTTCCTCGATCTTATAAACAAATCTAATTACAACAGTCAACTGTTCGGTATGACCAACATCAGGTGTAGTACCCAGAATTAAAGAGTAATATTTTGAGGATTTTTAATCATACATAATAAATATTTTTAATTCCTCTGAAATAATGTTTATAATTTCATTCTGAATTTAATCCCCTAAGTAATGAGCAATGTTCTTTTGAGATGTTTGAATTTTGTGGAATGTTCAGTGATCACTGGATCAAATTTTGCAATGGTTTCAACTAACTTTAAAAAATTTCCATTATTCACTATGATACAACTCTTTCAAAGAACCTTCTCTAAATGCAAAGCATTGTCAGGCTAAATATTGAAATAAATAAATAAGTCATTCAATAACCGATTACCAGTAAACCTTTTCTGCATCATGAAGTCTTTGTTGAGCTGCATCAATGGTACATAAATAATGCAAAGACATTTTGAGACATCACTATGTTGAACTATGTTTAAGGTGAGATGAACTACTTTTATGTGTTTTCAAAATGTGGGTTAAATGTGCCAATCATTACATCCATCTTTAATAAGATGTGAATGCTTCTCACTGAATAGTTTACATGGGAAGCAAAAAACTGCATTTTGGGAATTTGAATACACTAAATTTCTAAATTCTTTTTCTCCATTCGGTAATGTTCTATAATAAAACAATTCTGAAAACTTTCTGCCAGAACTATCTCTCAGAAAATGATTGGTTATCAAGCGCGTGGAGGACCATTTTCAATTAAACAATCTCTAAATTTTATAGAAATTGTATCAGGCCAGGTAGCTGGATCATTTAATTCAAAATCTTTGTTTTGAGATATTACCAGGTAAATTGTCTATGTCAACATCTAAGTTTTCTATTGGAACAATCATTGTTCCTTCTTAGTTATAACCTGATGAATTTACCTTTTGAGATAAATTTTCATAAAATTCCAAACCAGATGTTGATGGTTCTGGTTCAACTGCTTGTCCGTCTAATCCTATTGTGTTTGGAATGTAAGAATCAGTATTCCGTAATCCACCACAGTGGCAGATTATGGAATACTGATTCTTAACATGGCTCTTTTTGGGGCTAAAATGGAAAACTGGAACCCACAATAGATATCTGGTTTACCTCATAAAGTGTAACTAAATAGAAAATAAAAACATTGAATAAATTTGCACGTAGTAATAATAGTAATAAAGTTTTTCAGAATAGATAGCCCATGTCTTAGTTGCCAAAAATACCAAGAAAAAATACTATTAAACACACAAAACAAAGAAAAATAGAAAATAAAAAGCAAAATACACATGCTCATAGTGACGAAAATATATTTCAGTTGGTAATACTATAATTTTGAATGACAACTTTTGGTTGTCACAATTAAAAAATGTATGTATATTATCACTGCAAAAAAAAAAAAAAAAAAAAAAAAAAAAACTAAACAATGATGTTGAGCCGCAACAGCTTCTCAGTACTAGAACAAATATATGCCAATACAAAACATTTCCAATTTTTGTTGTTACATGTTACAAAGATTTTTAACACATTCCATGTAGTAGCGCGTGTCTTTATTGTTTGTATCGGCAATCAAATTTTGTTTAAGACAAACAAAAATAACCCACATGTAACAAAAAAATAAAGTAAAATGAAATAAAAAAAATCTCATTTCATTGCTTGGAAAATGAAAAACATGAAAAATTGCAAGCATTCATTCAATTAAAACATTTAGTACTATAAATTTTGGCGCTCTTGTGCGGTGAACAATTTTGCCGCCCCACGGCAGCCCTGTTTTAACCCCACTAAAAATTTTTAAATCACAAACCACTCCCATTTTTACTTGTCAAGCTAATTGAATTCTACAGATGTTGAGATTTAAAAATACTCAGTTAAAATTTTTTAAAAAATATGAGCAAAATTTGACCCACGTATCAAGAAGGTTTGACATCCCTGATGTAGACTTTCAACAAGACTTTCAGTTCTAAATGCTACCAGAACCAAAAGTCTTATTTGCGGAATCAACAGCAAATGAGACTTCTAATATTGATTGAGAGTTTTATATATGTTGCTAGACTATTCTAAACTGTAAGGCAAAAAGATATAAACCTTTTTAGAAGAAGGAGCTAAAACTACTGAAGGAAAGAAAGGATGAAGCTAAAATAATGGCAGAAATAATTAGCAATATGAAAGATCTCACACTGGGGAATCTTAGTTAAAGATCTTAAAACAGAAATAATTAAATCCAAACAGCTCACAAACTTTCCCTCAAATGTAAAATATAAAAGGGATAGTAATAAATTGTATGGATTTGTGTCTCATTAATAAATATTAAAAACCCACTAAAACATCCTAATAACAGACCATTTACAGAGGATTCAAATATTGCTAATGCCTTTGTTAACGAATACACCCAACAACAAAGAAAAACAAAAATGTCTGAAAAAAAGGAAAGACACAAAAACAATCTTTTAAAAATTATTATTACATAATTAGAGCATCCATTTCAATGTGACCGTACTTTACAGGAGTTGTAAAGTGCATTGACAAGAGGGGAGAAGAGCAAAAAGTATCTGAGCTCAGATGGTATCCACACAAATTTTTTAAAGAATTTAGGATTTCCTAACTTGCACAGCACATCCTTACTTGTTCTTATGTTCATATTTCTTTGAAGGTGCCAGTGGTTTTGAAAAAAACTTATGCCAATTACTAAGAAGCACAAAACATTTTTAAAACTGCCAAGTTACAAACCTATAGCACTGATGAGTATGTAAGATTATGAAGTGTATAATTGAAAATGAAAGATTGTCATACTTGCTGAAGATAAGCTGCCTACTTTTGCTAGCTCAGGCTTTCTCTCTATTCAGCACACTACATTCTTATAGATGCCTTAAACGAGGGCAAGACCCTTGCTGTGGTCTTCAGTGATTTTAAATCAGTATGTGGCAGTATATGGAGACTAAAAGTGTATAAAAAGCTACAGGTCTTGAGCATTAAAAAGGAAGTGTGTACATGGAAAAGGAATTTGACAATGTTTTTTTCCTCATTAAATAAAGAGGCTCTACTTCAAAATTTCAACAATCTTATCTGGGTCTATAACAGGGTATTTGCAAGTTTCCCAATGTTTTAACACTTGTATTAATGATTTCCCTAAAATTTTCAAAGATACCATGAGCTCTGTACACTGATGATTTGGTTATCGGATCATCAAATATTCATAAGAAAAAAAACTCCAGATGAAAAGAATGCTATTAAACATTTATTTTGAATCATCAAGAAACTAAAATGGATTTTGAATTCAGTCTTTCTTTTATGACAGTCCTACAACATAAAATATTTGGGTGTTACTTTTGAAAAAAAAAGTTAAGGTAGATAATTCACATTGAGATCACAAGAAAAGTAAGAAAGAAATTGACAGTTTTGAAAAGACTAATGAGAGCTAAATAGAGTTGAAGAATAGAAGCCCTTAATATGACTGATATGTTAATCAAACGTACTATGACATACTGCTCTGAAGCACTAATAACATGTGATAAAACTCAGGTTTGTTGGTAGCATTAGGACAAACCCAATTAATGCTAGTTTGTTGCTTACAGAAAATGTATCAATAGAAGTAATTATTAAGCAAAAAGTTGTTCTTTGTATGTGAAGCTATTATGGTTTTTAACAAATCACTGGAGAAGTTATAACTTGTACCATAATCAAAGATTAAAGATTCAAACAAGGCTTCAATGTTTTCTCCCATCAAAAAACAATGATTGATCAACACATAAAAGTTTTACTATCCATTGTTTTGAAAATTACAAAACTGGGCCAATAAATCCATTGTAGCCTGTAAACTGTCAGAATGTCATGCAATTTTAATATGCATAATTTGAAGGTTGAAATTATCCAAAAATCATATGGGTACAATGTTGCCATATATATATATCGGACCAAAGACTTAATGTGAGTGGTGTGTTAATTGTTAGTCAGTAACTTATTTATACATAACTGTTAAAATAAATAATTTAATGTTTGCATAAAAACTGAACTAAAATAATTGCATAGTTAACCACCCTTTTATCAGGCATTTGTCATAAACAAAATTCTTTGGGACATCTTTTCCCTTTCAATGAATACAAAATCTGCTTCACAAACAAAGAAATAAAAACAAATATAATTATCCAATTCTGATTTCTAAATTGATTCATGCATTTCTACATACAGCGAAAAAAAAAAAACTTTAATAGATAGAGAGCTTTAACAGTCTCAGAATTTTAAAAAAGGGTTACAAATTATAGCGAAGATAATTGCAAACAATATATGCTAACTAAAAATCTTATAATAATTTTTGGTAAAGTTTGTTTTAATACCCACTTAAACCTTTTTTTCTTTCCCTTTTTTTTTAAAAAAAACCCTTCTTGATGTGTAAAGTACTTTCAAAGGCAATTCTGAATAAAAAAATTAAATACAAGAATAAAAATAAAAGACATTAATTTATGCTAAAGGGTCCAATGAACTGTAGGAGGAATGTGCTCAAGGCATTCCCCATTCTCCTACATTACAACATTGACATAAGAAGTTTTAAATCTAAGTCTCACAATTTACAACTCTTAGAGAAATTGGCTAGAAGATTACATGTGATCGTTATTTTCCAAATTTAATAACTGAAGACATAATAAAAACAAACAATTCACAGCCAAACAGAAATCACACATTTTTCTTTTCACTGATTGATTTTTCTATATTGAAAAATCTAAATTGATCATACAAGTTCTAATGAATGAAAATTAAACATTCAAGTTATTGAAACTAAATTAACAAGTAGGTCAGAAGACAATATTGGAAAAGGTAAGGTTTGAATTAAGAGAACATGCAAATGCAGAGTTAGTTCATAAAAAGAAATATGGAATAGTTCAACCTATAATAAACATTTTTAAAGCAAAAATAATTTATCTATTACATGCTCTAAAAAAAATATAGAATTCTAATCATTTCAACGTCAGAAGATTTTAAAAATGGAGTGTGATTAAAAATTAAGAGTTTCAATGTATTTAATTTTTAATACTGTCATACAGAAGTATAATTTCCCAAATTGAAAGCTATTCTTATTCAACTGTTTAATTTGTGCACACATTATACAGCCAAACAAAAGAATAAAATAAAGAAAAATAAAAGATAAACACTACACTAAGCAACAACTTCATCTTCAATGTTTTACAATTCTAAATAAAATGCAGTATTGAAATGAATAATTTATAAACAAATGTATTTACTATATATTCCTTACATCCATAATATGTAAGCCTGTGTGGATAACTTCATTTCCTTCATATACATTTTCAATACATACAGTGGACAACAAGTGTTCATACACTTGCAATTTCCAATAAAATTTAATGTTTTCGACAAGTAAAAATTAATATATTCTGATTGTAATTTTTTTAAAATAGTATAATTATTATTACTAAAATTTAATCAAAAAGCTACTAAAAAATTACATCATACAAATCTTCGTACACTTAACAAAAATCTCAACATAGCTTTAAATATTGTATTTCTTTCTTATTTGGTACTTAGTAGGATATCTTTAGTGTCCACCACCACAACTTTTAAACATCTTGGTATAGATTTAGTCAGTTTTTCGTAAATTCTGCATCGATTTTCCTCCATGCTTCTGTGATTGTTTTTACTTCCAATTATGTGTTTATATGTCATGTTTTCTTTTCTTTTGAAATCAAATTCTCACCAAATATGTTCTACTGGGCTACATAAAGTGATTGAGAGGTGTTTTGAGATTTGGGAAACAGTTATAGAGGCACCAGTGGCATACATTAAGAGCAGTGCGCTTGGCGTCATCCTGTTAAAAAATGAAGTCGTCTGTCTCCAATAACCAAATTTTGAGTGGATAATTTAAAATTTCTCTTTCAGGTATTTAAATAGAGCTCATGCTTCATAATATCAAAAAAATTACCTAATTCTGAAGCCAATTTACACCCCCACGCAAGAACACTTCCACCTCCATAGTACATTGATCCAACTAGACTTTCGGGATTAAGTTTTAGAAAATTCAATTGATTGGGATGACAGAAAATTTAACATTTTTGATTCCAATAGGTACATAATAGTTTGTAAATGATAAAATGAGGAATTTGTCCTATGAATTTATGTGGAACAGGAACTCCTTCATCTCCACGTTGGGGTGTAAATCTGCTTCAGGATTAAGTAATTTGGAATTCTTTTTATGGTATTCAGAATCAAGAGCTATATTTAAATATTTTAAAGAGAAATTTTAAATTATCTACCCAAAAATTTGGATGTTGGAGACTTCATTTTTTAACAGGATAATGGCGCCAAGAGTACTGCTCTCAATATATGCCTCTAGTGCCACTATAACAGTCCGCAAAATCTCAAAACACCTCTCAATCACTTTATGTAGCTCAGTAGAACATATTTGGTGAGAATTTGATTTAAAAAAAAAAGAAAATATGACATAAACACATAATGGGAAGTAAAAATAATCACAGAAGCATGGAGGGAAATTGATGCAGAATTTACAAAAAAAACTGATTAAATCTATACCAAGACATTTAAAAGTTGTGGATGACACTAAAATATATCCTACTAAGTACCAAATTAAGAAAGAAATACAATATTTAAAGCTATGTTAAGATTTTTGTTAGTGTACAAAGACTTTTGTAGCCTAATTTTAGTAGTAGTTTTTATTATTAATTTTTAAAAATAAGTTATTTTATTTTTAAAAAATTGATTATGTCATTTCCTTAAGAACAAGTTGCAGATATCCTAAAAAAATTCCAATTCCAATATATTAATTTTTATAAGTCGAAAACTTTAAATTTTATTGGAAATTACAAGTTCACGAACACTTTTGTGGTCCACTGTATCTATAAAATTAAGACAAATTTTTGTTTCTATGCTGTCAATAACAGTTTATAATATCACTACTTTTCTACATTTGTCTATAGGAATATTACTAAATTATTGATAATCATGATCAAGTGAAATTACATAAAGAATCAGGAATCGTGGCTAAAAATTAAAAACATAAACTAGCTCCCTCTATTTTTATAGCTGTTAAGAGAAATAATTTCAAATATTGTATAAAAAATTAAAATTAATATCACAATAAAATAATACAACAGACAGAGAATCAAAAATAAAATGCACAATTTAGAATGTTCTTATAAAAGAAATTTTTCCAAATATTAAACTATAAAATGCTTTAAATTTTTTTAAAAAATGAAAATTTCAAAATTAATAAACAGGATAGTTGGTTTTAAATACTTGTGGCAAACATACTGAGCCAAATACACAGCAGTTGGGGCAAAAAACTGATTTAGTCAAATAAAATAATCTTTAAAAGATTCCAAAAAGCACATAAAAAATGTCCCATTTAATATTACAAATATGAAAGTGGGAATTATTTCCATTTTGAGACTTTCATCTGAGAAAAGTTAAAAACTTAAGATTGATCTGCAATGCAACTATCTCCACGTAAAGGAATAAATGCAATATGATTACAAACAGGATCTTCATCAAGAAAAAAAAATGAATATACATACAAATGCAACCTTTGATTTAAGTCGCTTTTTCAGAGCAACTCATTCAAATAGTTTCCATGAATGACAATTGCTAAGTCTGACAGATATAATACTTAACACTTGTAAACACAAAAAAAAAACCTCATCAAATGGATTATTCATATAATTTTTAAACTGCTAAAAATTGCTTCTCAAAACACAATCCTATTCAGAAAGACGAAAATTTCTTTTAACTTTATTAAAATACAAGAATTTAAAAGAAAATGATTTAATTTTGGTTAAAAGTGTAGAATTTTAATGAATTTTTTTTTTTTACTAACTGAAGTATGACAACAGGAAAATCGATTAATATAGAGTAACCCATGACAGAAAAAAAAGGCATTAACAAGAACAGTTTCTGTCGTAAAAAAATCTAGAAAAGCAATTACAAATGAAAAAATGACAGTATACTGAATGAAACAATTTTAAAAAAAGTCAATTACAAAAATATTATCACAAATCAAAAATTCCAAATATACAAAAAATTTAAAGCTACAAACAGAATCATACCAAATATTGTTTTATTTAATTAAAATGGTATGATACTTTTAATTATATATAAAAACATCAAGTCATCCACAATCACGAGGCTTAAGTTCATTCACTAAATAAGTACATGTTAAGAATAAAATGTTCAGAAAACCCAAAATAAAAATAAAAAAGTTCAGGGGGAAAATCAAATCTTACAAGTTTTAGAAAAAATTAACTGTATCAAACAAGCAAAATTACTTTTATATGTGTCCAAGTATGTCATGTGATTCATTTTTATTTTAAAGAGAAAGAAAAGTTATAATCTTTTATTATTAAAAAAGTAAAATTTAAAAGTTGTATAAAATACAAGACATCTAAAAATGTGCAACAAGTATAGAATAATTTTATTTTCTAACAAAATTTGATTAAAGCAAGGATTAAAATTTCTTTCTAAATGATTAAATACTTTAACATTAGTTTCATAGCTGTAAAAGCAATTTTTTGCTTTGCTTTTTTAATAGAGAATAAACATTAAGAAAATAGCTATTATGAAAATGAGATTTGTTTTAAGGGAACAGGGACATCATATACTTTCAAATAATCGATTTTTCAATTTTATTTCTAAAAAATAGTGCTTATTTTTCTGAATCTAAAAATGTATAATACTTATATGTTTGTTAATAAAATAGCCCTAAAATATGAAAAATAAAAATGTAAATAAATGACCACGCCCCTTTTGACACGCCCCTTTGAACTTTAAATATGTAGTTTCCCCTGCGTTTTATCTATATTAACTTTTGATTGTTTTTTTCGTTTGAATGTTAACCCCGCTACTTTTTAGCCACGCTTGTGCGTGAGCTATTGTTCCAAGCTGTGTGACAAAATTTCTTACTTTAAATTTCGGTTTATGGCAATGTTTTGAACCGAGTTCGTCTATTCCGAAGTTTCTTGTGGCATACAACTACTTAATTTTACATTAATTTTCGTAAGAAATGTTTATTTTTACTTATAATTATTAATATTCATAAGATTTTAAAAGTATCTTAACTTTTTTAAACGAGTAATTATGCCAAGAATAAAAAAAAATTGGCAGAAGTATAGTAGCAATCAACATAAAATGTCTAAATCGACTGAAGAATTGCTTTTGAATTCCGTGGAAAGTGCTTCTAGGAGAAAAATTAAAATACCGGATTTACTAAAAGAACAAGATTCTCAAAATGTAAACATAATCGTTGAACTGGATTTATTATCTTCCCTTATGAAAAATCTCTTATGTTGTAAATATTGCTGTTCTTCAGAGAAAATTGAGCTGAGAGAAGATTTAAAAAGTCGTAGAGGTTTAGCTGTGAGTTTGGAAATAATTTGTCACAACTGTGAAGAATCGACGAGTACAATGTCATCAAAAATATCAAATAAATGTTATGATGTTAACCTAAGATTGACATATGGAATGAGAGCTATTGGAAAAGGTGGAGCTGCTGCTCGAATATTCTGTGGGCTCATGAATTTGCCTCCACCACCTGCAAAGTTTGAACGCCATAATTCTTTGTTTTTAAATGTTTTAAAAACAATTAGTGAAGACTCGATGAATGCAGCTGTTCACGAAGCAGTCATAGCGAATGATAATAATTCAAATATAGCTGTGGCTGTGGATGGCACATGGCATAAAAGAGGCTATTCTTCATTGAACGGAGTTGTATGTGCTACGTCTGTTGAGAACGGAAAGGTTATCGACTTTGAAGCTCTCACAAAATATTGTTCTTCATGTAAGGGTAAAAAAAAAAACCATGTGAAAATTGTGCTAAAAATTACGAAGGATTCAGTGGGGAATGGAATGTCGGGGGGGGTATTAAGTATATTTCAGCGATCTGAAACATCACGAAAAGCATGTTATACGCAGTATCTTGGTGATGGGGACTCAAAAGGATTTCTTACTATAAAAGAAGCAAAAGTATATGGCGACACAGAAGTTGAAAAATTAGAATGTGTTGGCCATGTGCAAAAGCGTATGGGCACAAGGCTGAGAAACATTCTAAAAATGAGCAAAGGCATTAAGCTATCAGATGGGAAAAATATTTCGGGACGTGGACGGCTAACGCTTAAAGAAGTGGACTCAATCCAACATTATTATAGGCTAGCAATCCGTAAAAATTTGTCATCTGTGGAGGACGTGAAAAGAGCCATATGGGCTATTTATTTTCATAAACTAAGTACTGAGGATAATCCTCAACACGCTTTGTGTCCTCTTGGTGAGGATAGCTGGTGCGGTTATAACCGTAGCATTGTTACGGGGAATTTTATATTCACAAGCATTCTTTACCCGAGTCAATTTTATTGAAAGTGAAAAAAGTGTTTCGGGATCTCACAGAGAAGGACTTATTGAAAAAGTGCCTTCATGGAAGAATACAAAATCCCAATGAAAGTTTTAACAAATGTATTTGGGAGCGAATTCCTAAAACAGTTTTTGTTGGCATTGAAACTTTGAAATTTGGAGTTATGGATGCTGTAATTTGTTTTAATGATGGATATGTAAGTAGGATAAAAGTCTTTGAAGCTCTGGGCATTAAATCAGGATACAACACGGGCGTGCCTTACTTATAATTGATAACAAACGAATTTTTGAGGCTGAACGTATAGTAAATAAAGTGTCATTGGAAGCCAGAAATAAAAGAAGGTCTTTAAAAAGGAAAATGGATAAACAGAATTTAGATGAAGAAAATGAATACCAATCAGGGAAATATTAATCAAATCTATAATGTAAGGAGAAATTTTTTTGTTAAGTTTTATTATATTTTTTCTCGAATGTTTAATATTTTTAAATTTAGGTACACTTTAAAAAACTATTGTAGCATATTGTTTGAAACCTTTTATATATCTAAACAGGATACATGTGCATACAGTGAACAAAATATCTTTTAGTATGTGTCTAATTTTTTGAAAATTAGATTTTATATGTAAAAAAACAAAATTAAGATTTTCATAATTTTAAGGTTTTATGATTTTTAAGAAATTATGCAATTATATAAATATGATTAGTTAAAAAACAGATTCATTATGTTTAATATGTTACTTTATATATATCTGTAAATTTTTTTTGTATATTCAAAGAATATTTTTGTAAGAAATGGTACCTATACATGAAAATATGTATTACAAGATCTCGAAAATTATGTTCATGTTAACTAAAACAAAGGGAAAAAAACATTTGAATTTAAAATTACTTTTGTAACTCTAGAAAATGGTTAAGGATTATTATTAGTCATATAAAAATAGGCAAGGAAATACTAATTAAGTGTATAATATGTGAAAATATTGTTTTTTTTTTAGTTTTTTCACTTTTCTCAAAAGCATATTTTTTGCATTTAGGTACATTTTTAAGAAAACTATTGCACTGTATGATTCTGATTTTTTATACTTCTATACAAGATGCCTATGCATATAGTGAACCTAATTTTTTTTCCTATTAAAATAGTGCCTAATTTTTTAAAAATTGTTTTATGCATAAAAAAAGCAGAAAAAAAATAAAAAAAATTTCAAATTTCAAAGTTTCATAATTTTTTAAAGAAACTATACTAAAATTTACTAAAAAAGGGTTTCACTGTATTTTATGTATTGTTTTATATATGTGTAAAAAATATTTTGCATAAAAAAAGGATACTTTTTTAAAAAATGGTACCTAAACATAAGTATATATTACGAGTTCTCAAAAATTATGTATTACTTTAATTAAGTAGTAAAAAAAAAACTTTTGGAGTAAAAAGTTATTTTTGTAGTTCTACAGAATAATTAAATTATCCTTATTATAGACATAAAAAAATCTAAGCTCTATTGGAAATTTTAAATGATATATGTCTCATAAACAAAGGGTCTTAATTTTGGCATTTTACTCTTTCGAGCATGTCCTGGTTCCCTTAATATTTTTTCAGCTTTTAAGTATAAATACCCTTTTTTTAATCTAAAGTCTTTGTGACCACTATTCATCATACAATGAATGCACAGTATTACAATTTTTAATATACATTAAAAATATAAGGAAATCTGTATAAAATACCCCAAAAGAAATCCAGCATTATGTATAACTTAATTTTTTTAAACTTATTCTGTACTTAAAATATTAATAAGAATTACAATAAATGCATACAATCAATTGTTACAAAACATCATACAGCAAGATTACAAAATATGACACTATTTGAAAAAAATAGTTATAAGATTTCAATCAACAAGTGGAGCTTTGTTTTGCAGAGAACTAGTCAAAAATTTAATCAGAATATCCCAGAACAAGATAAGCTTAGGCATTCAATTGAGGAGCACAAAATAAATAATTCTAAATTGTACAGGTGAATTTTTCTTATAAGCAATTTCATATTCAAAACAGGTCTCAACACAAAAGTTTCGTATTAAAAAATCAGTTAGTACTCAATATTTCCTTTGAATCTTATTCATTTTAAGACATTGTTTATTCAATTCAATTAATTCTTAGGAAATCAAGATGATTTCAACAATTCAACACACATTACACCACCCCAATGTATCCTTAAATTTTAACTGTATCCCCCAACAATTTTCAAAGCAAGAAAAAATCAATTGCTTTCACACATGAAAATGAATAAAAGGAAAACCATACACAAAAGAAGTATTCTCTAATTCTGAGATAATTTAATGTAAGAGTACAGGCTATTCATATTTGTGTAACAGTGAATGGGAAAAAAATGGAACAAATATGACTACTGTGATAGATATTCCTGTAGTATAAACAAAAAAATAATACAGACAATTTTGGGGCAATTTGAAACCCTCAAAAAACAGATTTTAGAGTATTAATGCTTATAAATATTCGGATTCCCCCTCCCCCTTCTGATGACATTTTATTTTAAGCCCATTTCCAATTCCAAAACCAAGCACTTTTGACATTAAAAACCCTTCCTATTCTGTTGTTAATTATCATTAAAAGGAAAAATTATCATTGACAATAGTAAATCAACCGATATGAAAGTGGGAAATTTTCGTTTATACGATGTCGGGTGCCACTTTCCTCTACTGTTAAAAAGGTAAGTTAAGATGTATATCGTTCAGGGAAAGATTGTATTCCCCCTCCCCTCCTATCACCACTTACCTTTCGGGTGGGGTATCCACGGCGGAAGTGGGGGTCGCGGGGCCGCTGTTGCATCACCAGTCGATTGCAGAATCCATTGGTCAACAATTCACCCATCAACCACTTTCTGCCAGCGACAGCTATCGTTCTAGCAGGAGAAACATTGCTGGAGGAAAGTGACACAAAATGGTGTAGAAAGAAGACATTCCACCATGGAGAAGAATGTTAATCAGATCCCGTTCGACGGGGGAAGGATGAGGAGGGGTAGACGACCACTGGACGAAGGGATACGCCCACTTGAAAGACCGACCCTTTTCGTACTCACAACCACCTCCAATTCAAGATTGTAAGAATCCCTTACAAATACGTCGACAACCAAAAACTGTTCAAAGGTTCTTCAGCCGCTCAACTACTCTATTGAAATGAGCAGATTATGCAATGCGAAGGCGGTCACGGGAACGGCGAGTAGGCCGTGCTGCCATCTACCGACAGGAATTCAAATGATTCTTTAAAAACTATTGGGAATGGGAAGAGTTAATGACAATTTATTTATGAGAAATACTCGGCACTTTACCAACTATAAACATATTAATCAAATTTTTACACAAATCACACTGTATTTTTATCAATACAACTTCAAAACTAATAGCATTTAAAAACGTAAAGCAATAAAACATTTTAAGTGTCAATATCGTTTATAATGTTAGATAAGAGATTTGATTCTTTTTTCTTTTCTTATTACAACGTTGATTTCCCCCAAAGTTCAATTCTTTTAATATTAACGAGAATATTTTGATACAAATTATTGTAAAAAAAAAAAAAAAAAAAAAAAGAAATATTACGAACTGTTTAACCAAGCATGAATTGTTCTACTCTAATGATTGCATGATTTATTTACAAAAACTTCCTCAAACCATCTCGGTCTTTCGCAAAATGCGCATAGATTACGTGAACATAACAGCAAAATATAAAAGGGCAGAAGAAACAGGATACACTGGAAGCCGCGACGATTCAAGAAGCAAAGCCTAGGGGCCCGGTCACCTTCCCCCCCTTCCCAAGCCACTGCACACTTCATTGAGGAAAGAAATGCAGGTCGGCAGCCGAACTACATGAATGGGAAAAATTCCTTCACTGACAGTAGATAAAGAACGTAGCCCCAAAAATAACACTAAAAAAACTATAATGACTTTTTAGGGATAATAATTATTACATTTTATTTGAGATTTTTTTTAAATATATTTAATTCTATGAAAAGAAAATAACTTTCATTTCAATATGAAAAGATAAAAAATGTGTCTCGTATAATTTTAATGCAACATAAAACTTAAAAATAAAAAAACCTAAATTTCAATTCTAAATCATTGGATATTAACAAAAAATAAAATACAATATTACCTTAAGAAACCATGCATATGAATGCAATGAAAAATTACAACTAATTATTGTAGCGAAATAACAATTCAAATAAATTCTTCAACAAAGATTTTAGATAATATTTTTGTTTTCAACACATGGAAGAAACTGATCTCATTGATAAAATTCTTAAATCTTACTAACCACCATAAAAAAATGAAGGACTTTCTTTTCCTTACTTCTTACACATTTTTTTTAGTTTCAATAATGACAAAATATTTAAAATAATTTTAAAATGCATTCCTAAAAAAAATTTATAATCACTAAAACTAATACACTAGCACACAGGTCTTCCTCAATTGTGCAAATAAAAAAATACACACACACAAATAATCAATATTTTTAATTACTGCAATCAGCACAAGTATGCAATTTACAAACAATGTTGTTATCATAGTCCTAATTCGTAATAACGAGATAAATATTTTTTTAATAAAAAATTTGAAGGAGGGGAAAGAAAGGATTTAAACATCAGAATTATTAATTCTCCGACATTTGATGCTTTTCTTCGCACAATACATGCCATGTAACAAATCGAATTATAAAGTATTGGGATGAATGAATCCTTTAAAAAGCTCTCATTTTAGAGCAATGTCAAAAAGTTTTCACATAAAAAACAGAATGAAAAACACAGTCACCTTAAAGGGATATTTTTCAAATATTTATAGAATCAGAAATTTGGACTTTTAACTAGAGCTATATGAAAATTAATGCTGACAAATCTGTTATATATAAATCACAATCATGCAATATGAATGATAACTCCCACAACACATAAGCTCAATCTGGTCAAACAAGAATATCCAAAGATCCACAGAACCATGTACTATGATAAATATGGTGAAGCAGTAGCGCACACAGGAATTTATCATGAGGGGGGTCCGGGGTCGAAAGTTCACCATTCTTGTATCAAGCTCCTTTTGATTTTGTCGATTGTCGGGAACAAAACACAGAAAAAACTAATTTTTGAATAAATAATTAGCATTAATTAATAAAAGTAATCATTAATAACAAGTAATTAATTAATTTTTATGTACTATATACTTAGAATTATAATAAATCGGAAAAAAATTCAAGGGCTTTGGCGGGGGTCCAGACACCCCCCCCTTGTGTGTGCCACTGTTGTGAAGGTATTATCTGTGTTATAGGTAGTTAAAGCATATAAAAATGACAGGCCTTTTATGTATGATATACATAAATATGTTCTCCCAATAAGACCTTTTATTTTAACAGAACTTTAATTTGTTTTTTAAATATCTCAAGTTTCAAGATTTACTCTAGGACTATGCAACTTTTAAATTTTAATGATATATCTTAATACAACAATGTCGAAAATTAAGGTAACAAAACTTAAGAGTATGGAAAAATAATTGATTTATTTCAATGAAGCATCATGTATAAATGCTTTATATGACACATTACATAGCAAAAAATATGAATAAAATGTTATTGTTTTATCCTACAGAAATTTGATTCAGAGCAATTTAAATCCAATGCATCAATAAAAAGTGTAACCCCTCAGAATGATAATGTAAGCTTTGCACTAAGTTTTCATTCAGAAAAATATGTTTCACAAACTCATGACTTTTAATAAAAATTGGATTTTCATTATTTATAGTACCCAAAAGTAGATTTGTGTTGCGTAGTAATTTTCTAGAGCATCTCAAGCACACTTTATTTGAGGATTTTCAACACATTTAAGTTTGGTCTCTCTGTGCCATATAGAGAATATTTTCTTACAAAAGGAAATGCCCACAGGCTCAATATTGCATGACTTGGTATCATCTCAAAAATACCATACATAAAATTTGAAGACCTCTCAATAGCACAATACAGTCTTCACAGAACTTGCATTCAAGACATAATATAATTCTTCAAAATATTGCCCTACTCACTTTTTTTTACTATTACAGTGGTATATTTCTTTCACGTTAAAAAGAATAAATAACTAGAATACATCAATAAGTCGGGCAGTGTCTTTACATGTGACTCATCAAGAATCTATTTGTAACCAATCACTAATCCACTAAAATGATCAATTCCATGAAAGACTGTTCTCGTACAAATTTATGGACAAATATTACTAATTACTGTCAGTATAAAGTGGTTTCTTTCCCAGTGTCTATATACAGAGTTTGCAAAGAAATTCTTGTTTCAAATTCAGCAGCAAGATCAAAAAGAGTTATTTAGCTTTTATTTTCACTTGTGTAATGCCATCATGCTTCCACTATTTTGTAATGATACCTGGTTGCTTAAAGCTAAATGTAATGCCTTTTTTGGCGTATGAACTATAATCATAGCAAATACCTAGTGACTGCCATTTGAGAGTGTCTTAATACTCGCAATTTACTTAAATACTAGTAGATATTTGTATTGAAATTTGTTAATGTTTTGCTTTTTCCATAGAAGAATTATAATTTTGGAAGCAAAAAATCATAAAATGCCAAATTTGATTAAAATTTTTTTAATAGAAACCTCATTATGTATGTATTAACTTAATTTTGAAAATTTGTACACATTTCTTTCTAAAATTAATTACTATGTTAGTATTGCATTTCAGAAACAACCTTTCAGGAGGGGGTGGGACGTAGTCTAGGGGGCTTTTATCATTTCTTTTCAAAACAACTTGAAATGGACATACAATGCAATTCAAGGAAGAATCTAAGAAATGAAAGGTTAACTCCAGTAACTTTTAATCAACTCTACTTACCATACATATTCAGCTTTTTATCATGAACTTTTTGAAAATTGTGTCAAAATGTGTAATCTCAAGAGAGAACATAAATAGAAAATTTAAATATTGAGATTACGCATTTTCTGTAGCTAAGCAAGCTATTGAATGTGTCCATAATGGCTGACAAAGAGGTACTGAAAATAATTCTATAAATGTAGTTGAAAAAATTAAACAAAAATTGCAAAACTTTTTTGCGGTCTTTTGTTGCAATCTTTCATTAGAATTATTCTAATGGTTATTAAAGGCTAGCAAAAAGATCAATAAAATTAAAACTGTTCATGCATTTGAAAAATAAAATACATGCCATACAGAACCATTGACAAGTAAAGTTGGATAATCATCAATGCATTTTTCCCCACTTAGCATACAGGGTTAAAGATTACAGTCCATTCAAGTTTCCATTTCTTTCATAGAAAATCTAATTTTATTTGGTATGAATAACTTACGCTCCCCCCACACTTCCATTTAAGATTTTTCAGTCATTATTTCAGAGAACTGCATTATAAAAGATTGAAAAAATTGGCAGAAATACAGAATCATGAATAAGAAGAATCAAGCTAAATCACACCTCACAAATTTTTATTAATGAGCCTAGAAATTAAGATTATCTAGATATACAAATGTGAGATGATGCTCAACAACTGATTGAAAAGCACTTTTAAGATTAGGAAGTGTGATTTCAGCGCATATGTCATGCAGAAGAGGAAATAATAAAGTGGAAATTAGAGTTATGAATAATTCTTCAGATATGAAACTTTTGTATTAACTAGCACCTCAGCTATATAACATGTTAATTAAAATACATTAAAAAAATTTGATAACTATATATTTTAAAGAAAAAACCGGTAAAATTATGGAATTCTGAATTTTAAAAAATTACTAACCAAGGTCAATTACATTAAACTAAGATTTCTTTAGTGTGACAAACATTGTGATAATTAAGTTATTCCAAGTACACAATTTACTATCTGCCTAGAAACCATAATTGTTTGTATTTTTCCATGCAATAAATTTTAATTAGTTATTTGGAAACTGAAACTTTAAAAATCTTAAATCAGGAACCATATAATTTTTTACAACTATTTTTACTCAAATCTAAGCCATACTATTTTTCCAAAGTTAATGCTACTGGAAATCAAGTGCGGCTTAGAATCAAAGGCAAAACATTTGTTGGATGGGGAAAATTGATTTTCTACCTCTTTCAAAAGGAAAAATGTAGCTGCTCATTCTGGCCACTTACATCGGCGATTTAACCCATTCTGCAGTTAATCTCCAATATTCAGTCTACCCTAAACATTGCTGCCTGCTTGTATTTGGGAATTTTTTCCCTCTTTTGTATATGCTTTTTTTTTAATCCCCTTAAACATCAACTGCCTGCTTGTATTTGGGAATTTTTTCCCTCTTTTGTATACGCTTTTTTTTAATCCCCTTAAACATCAAAGATATCTGTATTAGCATCAAGACAAGTTCACTATGACACAAGTAAGAAAAGGGAGGCAATTTTATATGCAGAAAAAAAAAGGGGGGAAACAGAGCAGCACCCCCTGAAAATTTGACACAGATGGAACAAATATACATCAATGGCGCAAATAAAATGATATAATTTGTGCTTGTGTTCAACAGTCTTTAATAATTCTTTTGCTTTCTATCACTTTCCAAGCATGATACTGACAGTTAATATTGGTTCATGTAAGTATTTGAAAGATTTTAATACTGGTAAAATAGATTAACTTCACATGTGATTTCTCATCAAAATGTTTTAAAAAAATTATGAATCAGATATCGATGAGCATTTTGCAAAATTTTCAAAAGTGACTACAGAATAAACATGCACTATGAATCGATGGTGGCTTAGACTTGACTAAATATGGTATTTGAAATTCTACTAGAGTGAATGCCGTCATGCCATTATTTTCATATAAGTCAAATAAGTTTAGCACAAAGACACATAAGACAATGCTCCAGACAAACTACCATGTATTTTCATGCATTTTCCCCTCTTAACACGAAACATTGCTTAATGCGAAAAAATTACGCTTCTAGGAATGAACACTTATTGAAATGTTTAAGAAAGCTTCTGTATTATTGGCCTTTTATGGTATTATCAGAAAAATTCGCTGCAGTAAATGATGATAAAGTGTGTACAGCCCTGATTATGACATTTTGGAGTTTGTTCAAAGCTAAAAAAATATCATTGAGGCAGATTCCAGTGACAAAAATAAATTGAATAATACAGTTCCTGTTCCCACCTCATCCGAAATGAAGAACATCATGAAAAGTATCGCAGTTGTCTAGACATATTTTCCAATGGTGAAATGAATAACAAAATAGAATACATTTAACAATTTACTGACAAAAAATAATACAAAGAAAATTATCAAATTATTTTTCAAAAAACTTGAGAATTTTGTATTAAACTTCATCAAGTTTTAGTGAATGTTTTGTTTCATTGATTTTTTTAAATACATGTACAGTAGAACATCATTTATCCAAATGTCACATATCCGGAGAATAGAATATCTGAACAGGTTTTTTTTATTTTTTTTTAACTACATGTGCTGTGAAAAAAATCAATAGTATCAACATCTCATTTCGAAACCCAGTTTTATTATGAAATAAAAAAATAGTGATTACACTATTTTTATCAAAGCAATAAATTAATAGTGGGCGCACTGGCACCAGCCTAGACAAAATAAAAAAGGGGAAAGCTTTGCTTCAACTGTATATGAATACATTTTCGAACAGTGCTATGTTCAACAGTTATTTCGGATGAGTCCATAAGTGACGGGAAAACTCAAGGTCAGGGATATTTGGGAAATTTACGTTGTATAATTTGGTAAACATCTGCACAGAATATTAGGTCAATTTGTTTGCAAGTGAGGGGTGTATACGTGCTCTTTTGTTGAGTTGTGAATTGTTATAGCTTCGAATTCAAAATGGAAGCGCAATGTCTTGAACATAAAGAGACAAAGTCAGAAATATTGAACCATCTTACAAAGGGAGAAAGTGGACTAGGACTCTAGGACAGTTTTATAATGTAGGAAAGTCTAACAATTTCTGAGATAAAAAAAAGCTGAGAAAATATTTTAAATTTTGTGTCAAAACTTGACTCAGAAGATGGCTAGAAGAAAAGGAAAACCATGAGGGAAGCAAAAATTTTCTTCTTGATCCTGCACTCTACTTGTGGTTTTCATAAAGAAGGAGCAAAGGGGACCCAATATCGGGCCCTTTGATGTGCGAAAAAGCTCTGGAAACGAGAAATTACGCAGCTCAGCTGATTTCAAAGCTAGCACTCGTTGGTTCAAGAACTTTAAATCGCACCACGGGATACAGGAACTGCAGATTGAAGGCTAATCATTATCTGGCGATAAGAATTCTGCAAACAAGTTTAAGGAAAATATTTTGCTAAGTGTGGAAGAAAAAGGTTACTCCAGAGACGATGTTTACAATGTAGGAGAGAATGGAGTAAATTGGAAGGCTCTGCCAAGGAAGTCATTGGCTTCAAAATGGGAATCCACAGCACCAAGTTTTAAGGTCAGCAAGGAACGTGTTACAACCATGGTTTGTGCGAACTCTAGTGGAACACACTCTTTGCCATTGCTTGTGATTGGCAAATCTAAGAAGCCTTGCTGCTTCCAAAATGTTTTATGCCTTCCAACTCTTTACAAGGCACAAAAGAGTGCGAGAAAGAACTCTGCCCTTTTTTCAGAATAGTACTCTAAAGACTTCATTCCTAATGTCAAGAAACTTTGTGAATATGAAGGGAAAACAGGCAAAGTTTTACTAATTCTCGATAATGTGCCCTGTCACCCAGCTGTCGAAATTCTCAATGCAATTGATGACAACTTCAGCATGATGTATCTTCCATCAAACTTCACTGCGCTGGTTCAACCAATGGACCAAGGCGTCATTGAAAAGCTGAAGAGAATTTATAGAAAACAAGTTTTGTGGAGGTTACTTTTGGCAGAAAACGAAGATAGTGTTGCTGCTTTTGCTGAAAAGAGCTCAATACGAAGGATGCTTGCTACATGTTAACCGAAGAGTGGGACTGGCTTGAAAGACAGAGCCTGAAAAATTCATGGAATAAGCTGTGGCCAGATTAAGAAGCCGAAAAAGACGAATAACCCACAGGGAGGAGATTACAGACTATGTGCAATCGATCCCAGGATTTCAAGAATGCGATGAATAAGATGTAGACACCTGGATGGCATGCGATGCAGAAGATTGTGGATTTCAATTGCTAAATGATGAAAAGATTTAGACTTCTGTGCAAGAATCCGACCCTATCGAAGATAAAACAGATGAAGACGAGGACAACAACAACAGCGAAAGTAGCAAGGGTCCATCAAATACGGATGCATTTTCTGCATTAGAGACAGCTATGGAGTGGTACAAACAACAATCAGAGTGCTGTCCTACTCAACTACTGCTGCTCAAGAGAATCAGAGATATTGCAGTAAAAAACAAAGGCGTACAATAATACAGTGAAAAATAAGTGATTATTTTCCACAATAAAGGTAAAATTGCAACATTTTGCACCTATTTTACTTTTTCTTCAAGCATGTTTCCCACAGGTGATGATTTTCAATATTCATATAGAGTTCAGTTTCATATACTGCATGGATCCCATTCGGTTTTCTGTAACCTGAATGGTGTCCGGTCCCAATTGATTCGGATAAACAATGTTCTACTGTATACATAAATATCTATGTTAATAAAATGAACTCTCAATTTTGTTCAATATATACGTTTTTTTTTTTTTGCAATGTTCTTTAACACAAAATTCTTTTAACATGAATGTGCGAAACTATTTCACTGTACTCACACACATATAATATATATACACACAGTAATGGCCAAAATTGTGGGCACTTTTTTAAGTTTGTATGTTAACAGAAACTTTCACCAATACAAAAAAAAATAATTAAATATTTGCAAGGCAAAAAAAGTTAGGCTGTCATAACTGTCGATATACATTAGATTCTGATGATAGCAGAGAGTTACCAGAACTTAGTGAGGTTGCCTTTAATCTTCATTACAGCTTCACATCGATGTTTCATTGAGATGAAAATAGTTTTAAGCTCTTCCTTCATTAATACATGATGACAGCAAACAATTATATCCTCAATTACTTCCTTTTTATTTCATGGTACCTCATTCAGACTAGAGTTTTCAAGCGGTGCCGCAAGTTTTCGATAGGATTGAGATCAAGACTGTTTTCTGGCCAGGATAACAATGATATTTAGTTGAAAAGCAATGATATAAATAAAATAGCAGATTGGACACACGTGTGACGAGAAAGTGGTATTTCCTTTGTTAAAATTACATAACAGATGGGTAATTTAGTGACTACATCTGGAAACTGAGAGTTTTGTTTAAGATATCAGGAGACAATTTTAATAAAAAAAAAAAAAAGCAGGAAAAGGCCGAGAAAGGAGCACCAGATCTTTTAATGACAGAAGAACAAAAATACTATGTTCCAGAGATAGAAGAATTTCATGGACATCCAACAGAAATGATCTGAGTGATGATGGTCCTTCTGACAGCTTAAAAACAATCAGGAGTAGATTAGCAGATGCAAGACTAAAAGGTAGAATTCCACAAAAAGAGCTGTATCTCAACTTACAGCAGTGCTAAAAGGGGCTACAGTAGACAATGGAACACATTAATTGGACAAATGATTATTGGTCACAAGTTATATAGAGGGACGAAACTAAAATATTATTCGGTAGTGGTAGCCTAAAATATGTAAGACGTAAAATAGCAGAAATGCTACATCCTGACTGCATCCAGACAACTGTGAAGTACCTACATAGTTTTATCACTTAGTCATGAATATCAGAAAATGGAATCGGTAGCCTGCATATCATGGATGGGACACTGAATGTCATAAAATAGATTGACATTCTAGAAACCACACTTCTGCCTTCCATCAGGAATCTTTTTACCAACAATGCTTCATTTATTTTTCTGCAAGATTCTGCTCCTTGTCACACAGTAAACTAATTGAAAGGCTGGTACTGTTCGAAGATCATTGAGTTGTCTTGGCCAAGAAACAGTCCTGACCTCAATCCTATCGAAAACTTGTGGCACTAATTGAATGGAATTGTAATTTTTTTATGATGTCTTAATAAAATGACAATCAATTTTTTTTTAAAAAAAATAGTTATTATTTTTAAAAATTAATAATAAAAAAAACTACTAAAAATTTAAGCCACAAAAGTCTTTGTACACTTAACAAAAATCTCAACACAGCTTTAAATATTGTATTTCTTTCTTAATCTAGTACTTAGTAGTATATCTTTTATTGTTCACAACAACTTTTAAATGCCTAGGTATAGATTAATAAGTTTTTTGTAATTTTTGCATCGATGTTTCACCATCCTTTTGTGATTGTTTTGAATTCACATTATGTGTTAATAGGTCATGTTTTCTTTTTTAAAAAACCAAATTCTCACTAAATGTGTTCAACTGGGCTAAATAAAGTGATTGAGGAGGTATTTTCAGAATTTGGGGACAGTTATAGAGACACCAGCAGTGTACATTGAGAGCAGTGTGCTTTGTGTCATTATTGTGTTAAAAGATGAAGTCGTCTCCAGAACACACCTCCATTCTGAAGCATGAAGGTGGAGGAGCTCTTGTGTGTGTGTTTCACATAAACTCACTCCTCATTTTTTCATTTACAAACTACTATATGCCCATTGGACCAAAAATTTTTTAATTTTCTATCATCTTGATGAATTTTCTGAAACTTAATCCCAAGAATCTGGTTGGATGAATGAACCATGCAGGTGGAAGTGTTCTTGTGAAGGGGTGTACATCGGCCTCAGAATTAGGTAATTTTTGATTGTATTGAGAATCATGCACTCTATTTAAGTATTTTAAAGAGAAATTTTAAATTATCCACCCAAAATTTGGATACTGGAAACAACTTTTTTTAACAGCATAATGATGCCAAGCGCACTGCTCTCAATGTACACTGCTGGTGTCTATAATTGTCCCCAAATTCTGAAAACACCTCCTCAATCACTTTATTTAGCACAGTAGAATACATTTGGTGAGAATTTGATTTTTTAAAAAAAGAAAACATGATTTATAAACACATAATGTGAAGTAAAAAGAATAACCACAGAAGAATGGTGGAAAATCGATACACATGCACACATATATACTAAAATATACATATACATTTACTCAATTCGATATGAACTAAACTTCTAGAAATCAAACTGTTAAATTAGAGAAGGGGTAGGGTATTTTATAAGTGAAGATTTTTTAATTTACATGCTATGAAACATTTCAGGAAACAGGTGTTTTCAAAATGAGAAGTTAAAGACCTTATTAAACACATTTGGAATCGTAAATGGTTGATTGGATTCGAAAACCTGCCTTTGATCACATCTATACGATTTATATGCAGACTATTAAATTTGGTTTGCTGAAATTTCCACCAGTAAAGAATTGCAGAATCCTGCTTAAAAGCATAAAATTTTTCATTAACAACTAAAATGTTAAAATAGTTATAAAACCATGTAAGCACATAATAAATAATTTTTTATTTGTAAATTAATCTTCCATTTTTCTTCTCTCACAAAAAAGCTACCAAACTTCTCCAATATTGCAAAGTGGTCATGATAATCATTGCATCCATAATGTTTAACATAATGCTAAACATATAAAGATATTTTTAATATTGTTAAATAATAAGTTAAAAAATCTTTCTATTTCAAGTGGAAATCTCAATTTAATATTTTTATGCATCTAAAAAATTAACTGAATAATGGAAAAATCCCAAGATTTTAAAATAAATGCTTTATTTAATGTTTACTAGAAATTTTTACAAAAAATATAATTTTTTAAAATAAATATACAATATAAAACAAAAAAAATCAGACAGCTTTTGATTATTTTTTAAGTTCATCATTAATATACAACCCATAGAAAAATTTATTCATTGTAATATTTTAAAACGAGCATGATTATTAAAATCCTTATGCACACATATATGTTATCTCTAATAAAAGAGTACAATATTTCAGTATAGTTTTTTTATGAAAGTATTTTTGAGTTTCTATTTTTAAATTATATAAAATAACAATAAATAAATAAAATAAAATAAAATAAAAATAAACTCTTATAAGTTTTTGAAATGCTAAAAGCTAATCAATCTCTGTTTCGGGAAAAATTTGTCATTACAGAAACCAAAATAGCATTTTAATTTTTTTAAATAAAAAAAAAATATATTTTTAAACTGCAAGTTTCTGTAACTATATTCTTAAGTAGTCATTTATTAAATGCACATTGATTTCATTAAATAAAAAAAATTGATGAAAAACATTTAATTCATCTTTAGAATATAAAAGCAATAGATAAAACTTAACATTAATTGTACATTAATGTTTCCATTTTTCAAGAGTGGGAAAAAAACAGTGATTTTCATGAACTTTAACAATATTTTAAGTATTACAGAAAGCATTTCTTTATCCTTCACCTTGCTTTGTTTGCCTGATCCATTAGGAACCTGTTAACAGATTTATAGGGGAAAAACTGGAAAATTAAAAACAAGTTTAATAGATCTACTACTCACTGTGACAGCAGGAAAAGAGGCATAGGGGGGTGGAGGGGCAGGTGGTATGTTGTATCTGTAAGTCCCTACACAGCCCTGTGGCCGATAGGAGTGGGCCCCCAGAGGAGCACCAGACACCTGGGAGCCAGAGGGAGCCCGCACTTGAGCCTGGCCACTCTTGGAATTGAAGAGGGGACGTACAGGCTAAAAGCAGAAGAAAAAAAAGGTATAAACACACAAAACACAGCAAACGAAATTAGCTTAGTTCCAACTAATATAAAAAATTCCTCAAGCTTTCAGGTGCACTAATTTTACTAAATTCCAAATGGCTGTGAGGAGGATGAGAAGGGCTCATTCACACTACATTAATAATATGACATAAAAATTTTTGCATTTTCTTATTCTAAAAGTACAACCAAAAGTTGTAAATTTTCAACTACCATTATTTGTGTTAAAACAAAATATTAGCCAATCAAGAACAGTGGAAATTCTTTGCTGTAGGGAGATCTTATTGAGAGATAAAGTATAAGATCACAGCAACTTTGGGTTGACATTAGAAGATCATCCTTATAGCTAGTAAAAATTCCTTTATTTTATTCAGATAGGTAATATTATATAAAACACTGAAACATTTTTTATCCAATTTGTTTTATTTCCTTTAAACACATACAAATAATACTAACAATATTCCCAACCACAACAAAAACAAACAAAAAAACATGTGGGTTCAGTACTACTTATAAACTGAAATCATTCTTAATTTTTTTTTATACTAACCAATATATAATACACATTAATGAAAAAAAAATTCAAATTTAACTTCTCAAATATTATGTGTAAAGTAACGAACCTTATGCATTGTTCTGATTACATTCCCAGATTCATAGTTTAAAGTTTGTATGAAAATAAGTTAATGTTTTAAGAATTCTCAGAGATTTCTTCCATAAAAGTTCAATCCCTGAAGAATGTTTTTATTATAAGTTTTATGAAATGTTCAAAATAGTTTTACAACATAAATATAGTTATAAATCTGATCAAGTATTTACAGCAACCAATTCAAATAAATAATTTTGAATTTTAAATACTGTTGCCCAATGTGCAACAACAAAGAAAAGTGACTATTGAGGATATTTGCAAGTGTCCCCATAGTTGAAAACAACAAACTGAACAATGAAATTAGCTTTATAAAATGAAAGTCAAGGTAAAGTGGTTCAGTTTGTCAGTAAAAGAAACCTCACGGAAGAGCTACATGGAGAGAGTGAGTTTGTAAAAGGCCATCTAGAAAAATAAGACCACAACCTCATGATGTCGGGATAAGGGGAACAGTTTACCACTTGGACTCACTTTTAGGAATGTTAAGCTTATGATACTTATTTCTTTTAAGGTCGTAGATTAATATTTGCACATTTATATTGATTACTTTTTATAGTTTTCTTATAAAAATTGTGTGCATTAATACATCAAATGGATACGTAACTTCAGAGAAAAAGGAAAGGAAAGGCTGGTAACAACATAGGAAAACAGTGAAACAGTACCATATTTATCTGTACAAAGATGATAAATACAATTTTACTGCACAATTTTTTTCAAATTACAGAATTTCCTGTACAGTAGCATAATAAACAGAAACAGTTCCAATTGCCTGTGTTGTCTAAATTAGGCTTTCAAAATTATCAATTTGGCATTTTAAAATTCTGTTTCTGTCAAAATATACTTTATTGCAATTGGAAGATGGTATTTATGATATGCTTCAAAGCAAAAAGTTTCCTTGGTCAAACTTTCTCGTTTGTTTTGTTTTAAATTTTTCCAAAAGTCCACCCATGAAATAAATTTTGCAAAAAAAAAAAAAAAAATAATAAAGCAATGTGTTATCACATATTAAGGAGAAAACTATTTTCCAATCTAAGATTTTGACCTTAAAGTCGGTTTTTTAATATGCTTTATTTGCCTAAAATATGGTTGATGAATATTCAGTGTCTTTAACCCCTTAAGCAGTTTGCCCGTACAGTGCACTTGCTACCCGAAATTGGCCTAATCTGATTTGCCCGTACGGCGTACGGGCATCGATATTTTCTCCTTTCCTTTTCTGGTTTGCCCGTATTTTCATTATTGAAAGAGACTATTTAGTATTATTATTTTTCAACAGATGGTGTGGCTTGTCCATGTCAATGAAATGCTTTTCATCCGGGTTTTTCTCTGTGGAAGAGACAAACAGTGCATCCAATCCAGTGTTGCAAGACAATTCTCAAAGAGTAAGTTTTGGGTAGAAACTACTGTGGAAGAGCTGCAAGTATTTTTCGCTCTCCCAATATACTTCAAGGAATTGTAAAGAAACCTGGAATTGATCATTATTGGAGCAAAAGATATTCAACTAATACACCTTTTTTTCTCTAAAATAATGTCTCATCGCCGATTCTGCCTTTTGCAATGCTACTTGCATTTTTCTGATAATGCAGCATTTGACTCACAAAATCACGAATGCCCAAAATTAGTAAAAGTTTGGCCAGTTCTGAAACATCTCAATGAGAAATTTAGTGAAACGGTGACACCAGAGCGAGATGTAACAGATGCAGAATGTACTTGAAAAAAGCAAACATTTATAGGGGGTTTTGTGTCCAAAATTGTAAAATAAAAAATGTTGTAAAAGCATTAAAAGTGAAAAAAATAAAAAAATTCTCTCACTCTCTCTTTTTAATATCCTTATTCTATTAAGTATGGTACTTAATTATATGCAATAAAAAATATGCCTTTTTTGGAAGTATTTCTGGTAAACTAATTGACCGCTTAAAGGGTTAAATATACACACACATTACTGGAGATATTGTCTAATTTATCTATTAAGTACAGTCATACATAGCTTTCCTCAACATTTTTAAACAATATTTTAGGAGCTAATTTAATCATATATTGCTCATTTCTTCATAGTAAATGTTAATAAATGATGAAAAGATGCTTTTAAAATCTGAGAAAATTTTGAAACAGGAAATATTAAAGAATCCATATCTTTCTGATTCAACTAGTTATTTTGTATAGATTTCATAAGATGTACAGAATCAAAAATAAGGCAATTTTTTCTGCACCATCAGCTAGATTCTGAATAATGCTCTTTATGATACCATTACACAGTTAAGAAAAGTAGTTTCTGTTTTTACTCTGCCAATATCACTTCCAATGAAGACAACTAAAAAATAATCTTTTCCTATCACTGACAAAATTTCTTAAGTCATAAGAATGCAAATCATTACAATAGAATGCATATGCTGTACAGGGTTTTCTCTCAATGATACTATTTCTTTTTCTGTAAAATCAACAATTGTATTACTTTTACATGTAAATGTTTATTTTACGAAAATTACATTAATTTATATTTCCTGTTTCTCATGATCTTTTAGTTCATTACATCTGCCTTGAGATCATTTAGACTAGCCAGAACTGGCAAAGTGGAAGTAGCATTTAATCTAGTTGCCACTCTTTGTAACTCTGTCGCAAACTTCGAATTATATTTCTCTTATTCTTAATGTAAGAATAGCATGCATACAAACTTTTGAAAGTAAAATATCTAAAAAAGAAAAACTTGATGTGAACAAAATTTGATGAGAAAAGTACTCATAGGAAGCTCTTTTGTACCACCTTGATTTATAAAAACTCATACACACTTAAATTTAAAATTGGATATTTAGTAACATACAAGAAAATAATTGACTTTCCAGTAAAGATGCTTTTATTAAAAAAATGCATCGAAATTGTCGCTGAACTTTAGATTATACAGGAGTTGCCTTCAAAACTATGACTAATCAATAATTGTTGAGCCCAAGAATGCTTTAAAATTTGAGACTTTTTTTTTACTCCCCAGATTTTGTGAAAGCTTCATAAATCGAATATATTTTTACAAGCATCTCCTCAACTTTTGAAAAATAAAGAAGCACCTTTTTTTTCTGATGCCAAACTTAAAATGACACAAGCAACTCTTACTTTTGAAGTTCTCGTGACTTTTTTTCATTTATGTAACTACAAACTTTCCCCAGCATTACTGCATAATTATATGTCATAGATAAATAAATCAAAATGTTCAAAAGGTATTTTTTATATTCCTCCAATGGAATCCAGTCAAGTGTGAAATTCAACACAATGAAATATGATTTGTAGTTTGTATCATTGCTGCCTAGTGTGAAAGGACTTTGTTTCATTTATAATAATGTAATTAGCCAAGAACCTAGTTCACTAATCACAGCAGATGTTTTAATCCTTGCACATCAGTACTGCTTGATAATATATCAGACTTTGGAAACATTTTCAAAGAACAAGAACTGGCTCAATCAGCTGCAATCAAATGGAACATTATACAAAAAGATGTCAACAATACTGTAGCTTTGATTACATTTGACTGGCCATAGTTCTTGAAAAAACAATCCAATTTTGAGCCACTGTTAATTTATTTCTCATTTGTGATGAGCTTTGAAACACTCACACGATGAGCAATATCATTTCGGCTAGTATGACAAATGTATGTCAGTACAGCATACATCACAAAATGCACCCTCCAACTTTTGAGATGCATTTATAAAACTGAATTCCTTTTTGTTACATTCTTTATATGTTTGAAGATATATTTTGCCTTCATTAAACACCATGGTAGCAATCAACAAAAATTGTTCAGCAATACAAAATGTGCAAAGCACAAAACAAGTTGAGTTCCCAAAAGTTGCAAAAGAAAAATAGAGTACTCGAATCTAAGTCACACTATTTTTCCACTGTTAATACTACTGAAAATCGGGTGCAGCTTAGAATCGAAGGCAAGACATTAGTTGGATGGGGAAAATTGAGTTCCCACTCCTTTCACGAAAAAATGTAGTCATCCATTCTGACCACTAGCATCAATGATTCTTATCCCATTCCACAGTTTATATCTTGTATTCAGTCTATCTAAATATTGTTGTTTGTTCATATTTAGGAAATCTTTTTGTATATACACTTTCTTTTAATCACTTAAAAGATAATACATATTGGTAATGGCATCAAGGCGAGTTCACTCTGACACAAGTTTGAAAATGGAGACTCAATTTATATGCAGAAAAAACAGAAACAAAGCAGGGGCCACTAAAATATTGACACGGATGACACAAATATACGTTGATGGTATAAGCAAAATTACATAGTTTTTGCCAGTAAAAATTCAACAATCTTTAATAATTCTTTTACACACTTTTATAATACATTCTTTAAAAAAAAATGTCACATAACAAATGCATTGGATGGCACGGAAGACGACACAGTGTGGGAAAATGGCGACACTGGCAAAAATTCGAAACTTATCATTGACACTGGGAGTGACAAATCATTTTCAAAACATAACGGTTAGAGTAATTATAGTTTCATGTTTGTATATGAAATATTTTAATACTGATAAAATAAATTATCAACTTATTATTTCTCATTTAAAAATTTTAAAATAAATTCTTAATAATTAGACATTTATGAGCCTTGTGCACAATTTTTAAAATTTTTTCTCAAAAATGTATAGAGAATTAGGGATGTAGCTTAAAATCGATGACAACAATTTTTCTCAAAAATGTGTAGAGAATTTGAGGTGTGGCTTATATTCAAGTAAATACGATAATAATACCTCGCTTAACAAACCTGCGTATATGAATGAGCAGTGGAAGAACCAACAGCTAATGAAATACATTATGCAGAAAGGATAAACATCATGGATTTTTTAAAAACGTAATAACAATGAATGATACATGTGGGGGGTTTTGTCTTAATTATTTTTCAGTCATTGTGAATGTAAAATAAATAACAGCTGTAGGGAGAAAATAGTCAGTGGATGATTAAAATTATGCAAAAGTTTGTACTAATGAGCAATTTAGGCTTAAAAGATAATGTACATAAAAGTTGATAATATAGCATGACATGGGCTTAATGTACATGCATAAAGACTCATAAGACATGCATAACTTTGACAATGCACCATCAAAAAGCAGTAACAAGAAATTCAGAATCGTTATCAATAACAGGTCTAATGCATGATGTAAACGTGGAAGTTAAAACATGTTACAACATAACAAAAAAATCCCTTCCCATTTTGGTAAAAATGAAAGTTATCAATTAATAAGGTTTTTCAATTTAAACTTCTTTTGTAATTAAGGCCTGTCTCTGCACAGAAAAAAAATTATGTGACTAAATTTTAAAATAAAGCCAAGAGTCAAAAATTAACTTTGTGTTTCTGTTCAATCGTGTTGTGTGTGAGGTGTTTTTTATGCATTGTGGTTTTACGAATTTGCAAATGTCACTTAATTGCACTACTGTCCAAAAAGAATCCACTATACGATTGGTAACTCCATAACAAAACACTTTGGGATAATCCCCATTTAACACCAGCAATTCTTTTTGATCAAGTCTACTTGTTACATTCTCAACCACTTTAGCAATATGTTTAGTCCAAGTTAGTTAGGAATCTACAGATATCATGAGGTAAGTAGAACAGTTGGTCCTAAGTAAAGCATTGTTATTGTATAACAGGTTCATATTGTGCTTTTTTGTACTTAGGGTGAAATGCTCAAAAAATTTGTCATTAGGGTTTACCTTAAAGTCCTTTTCAAGGACCAGTTCACCAGGGCAACCAGAGCCAAATTCAGGATAACTTCTAAATTAGGGATATCAGAACCAGTTGACCACAGAACAAAATCATCAGCATATAGTAAAAAATGAATCTCTGGCACTACATTGTCGATGAGACTCAAATGATCATTTGTCATGATAATAATAAAAAACTGCACTCAAGACGGATCCCCTTGAAAGGCTGTCTAGTTTGGCCATACCCCGAGTGAGAGTTTCCACACTTGGTATTTAGGAAGCGCTGAGAGAGGAAATCACTTATTCATTTAAAGAGATGACCGGAAACAATCATGAGTAAAAGTTTCAGGTCATTTAGATTTTTTTTAGGGTCAAGTGTTGAGGCATGAAGAATTAGATCACAAAAGCTGGTATCACTTTCCTGGCTTCCACAAGGTACTATGAAAGAAGTTTGAAGCCTAATTAGAGTTAACATGCAAAAGTTTCTATTAGTTTAAATCAGTGGAACCTTAGAACTATAAGGTGTTTTCAGGGAACCCCTTTTTCTATCTCTCACTTTCTCTCTCCAAACACACACCTTTAGAAGAATATATCATAAAATATTTAAAGTAGATTAACATGTTTTAGGTACTTTAATGCAAAGATAAAAAAGTACTGTATTTATTATAAAAAATTAATGTAATTTACTCAATATTAATTTAGGATTTAAGTATCGCCAACTCATGCATTACATTTAGTAACTGAGATATATGCACTTGAATTTTTTTTAACACAAACTGACAAGATCTAGGTCTATTGAAATTATTTGCAAGTCACATTTCATATTCTGCATTTAATTTGTTCTCTTGCTGCCATTTGTTTAAAATATTTTTTACTAATACTTAGTTCTAAATAGCATTAAAATGTTTATATCTTAGTAAAAAATCCTGCATATTTTGCATGAATTTGTACACCTAAAACTAAATGCAAAACATTTACTAATGAATATAAGAATTATTTTGTGAAACCCAGAATCGTAACAATAGAATACTCATAATCTAGTACAGAGGTTCCCAAACTTTTTAGTCTAATAGACCCCTAGCTATCTATTTCGGTTGGGATTAGACCCCTTCTTAATTAATATTGAAATTTTGCAAATTTATCAACTTAAATGTCTTTGACAGCTGGTACTACCACTACTTTGAAATAATTAAAATTCTAATTGTAATGAAGTATTGTGTTTAAAATTTAAAAAGCACATGTCAATTAAATTAGAAGTTAACTGTTAAATAAAATAACTAACAAATAAACAAATGCTTTTAATGGGACTGATAAATCTGGTGCTACAATAACAAATTTTCAGCATTTGGTGTCTCAATCTCGCCAGGTTTAACCTTAAATCTTCTCAGTTAGTAGTGTCCAGTTTTTTTTTCTTTTTTGCTTGTTTTGGAGATTGACAACCATGCTGAAACATCTTATCACTAGGAAAAAGCAATTAAAAATTTGCTCGTGATATTTTATAATTCAGGACAAATTAGACCAACCTGCAAAGTCAGGTTTTAGGCCCCAAGCCAAAATATGTACTTGGCTGGTCAGACTTGGGCCCTTAGAATCCATCCTCAGATCATTTTTCCTCAATACCTAAATGCATGAACAGCGGAGAATCATGACAAGCTTGATTTTGAAAACAATATGCTAAATAAAGAATATAGTTCTAGTCACATGCTATGATTGGGGTATATGCAACCAGTAGTCTTGGGAATGCTAAATAAAGAACATTGTTCTAGTCACGTTATAATTGGGGTATATGCAACTAGTAGTCATTGGCTGTGCTGCTATCTAGTGTTCAATTTCCAAGTTGGCACCTCAACCTTAAGATATTGATTTGGAGGCATAGCAATTTGAAATGTCAATCTTCGGGTTCATTAACCTGCAGACCACAATACATTCATCCACCGATTTAAAAAGGAATTCCTCCTGGGGCCAATTATTAAGAATTTTTACTACTTTTGATATTTGGAATTTGTGAAGCAGCAGGTTGCCACATGCATTTCATCCAGAAAGGAAAATTGTATCTCTTAAGAAACTTTCTTCCACATACATACACACCCCTTGTTAAATAGTAAATGAAATGTTGGGCTTTTTTTAACCAATGTTATTGGCAGTCTCTAGCTGAGATTGCATATTTGCCAAACCTAGTTATTCTCCAACTGTAATTTTAGGAAAAAGTCATAATTCAACTTTCTATAGGATAATATTTACTAGTGCTAGGCTATACTGTCCTCTTGCATTAATTTTTCAAATCACCACTTTGGTGCAAACTATTGATGATGGGTCATCCATGTTGACTTGGGCAGCTGTTTTGGGATCCGGGTGATTTGAAATGCCCAACTTCAGATTAAAGAGATATGCACTTTACAATGTCTTTAACAGCTAAGGCAAAAAGATATGCCCAATTATCAAGTGCCTTTCACTTGGCATTTTGAAAGAATTAGTTCACAGAATTTGGTACAACATAGTTTAAATTCTAGTTGAACTGTGTTATGTATAAAGAAAGACATACAGTATGAAAAAATAGTATTTTGAAGTAGCCTTGTTTATAATAAATACATATTGTGCATCATACTCAGGAAAACTGAAATAAAGAATTACATAGTTTCTATATACCTAAAGTACAGAATGACTATTAGATTATTTTTAGGATTATCTAATTTCTCATTAACAAAACAAACCAAACCTTTTGTCCTTTATACATTGACAACTGCCAAATGTCCTTCGACAAGATTCTAAATTTGTACTGTTAAGTTACCAATTTTCTTAAATTTTTTATTTCCATTACACTTTTTCACTCTATCTTATAACTGTTCTTCTTTACACACAGTCAACTGTTCTAAAAGTAAATATAAGATCATAGACATATTTTTTCAATATTCTAGCATGTGAAAAATTTAAATAGAAATGATTAAGACAAAAGCAGAACATCTGTACAGAAATTCTTACTAGTTTATTAATATTCTCTTTTTTCTCACCAGTATGAAATACATGTACTCTTTTAAAAGAAATTTTCTGTAAAAAGCATGTTGGCAATAGAAAACAGCATATGTACTGATTGGCTGGAAACATGTTACTATGACATCACACAAATTTATGCACTGACTGGCTAAAAATATGCAATTGCATTTATAATGTGACAATGACACCACATGAATTTATGAATTGACTGGCTGGAAATACATGATTGCATTTATAATGTGACTATGATGTCACATGAATGTAGCCCTTCATTTTGTTCCTTGCTAGCAATACAACTTCTACTTGAAAATAAGACAAATTTAACTTTACAAACACTTTAACAAGATGTTTGTTTTAAAATTTAAAACCCTTAATTATTTTTATTAGTTACCGTATTTTCCTGTATATAATATGCAGCGGCGTATTATCCGCAAAGCCTTTTTTCGAGTAAAAAAAAAAAACGTTGTATAATCCGCGGCAGTTTTTACGGTGAATAATCCAAAATATAAACCACCGATAATGAGTGTCATATAAGATAAAAAATACACAATATAATTAAAAATAGAAGTAAGAAATTGTACAGAAAATTTTTTTTATTATACGTTTTTTTAAATATGTTTGATAATACTTTTTACGACAATCTCAACAAAACAAAAAAAAATTCTTTGCTACTGCCATCTATGTTATGAGTTGTTAAACAAAACATTCCAAGCGGAAAAAAATCTTTCCTTTTTTTTTAATTTAGCAAGTTAACAGCAAAAAATTTAAGATAGAGACTCCTTCCCCATTGTCTCTTTCTTTTAAAATCCATTTATTTATTTCTTCCTCTAATTCTGGCCAGTGTAGTTTTCCACGACGATCGGCTCTTTAAAGTCGATCAGAATTTTCAAAGTTGATCTTGTTTTTTCTCCACAAACGAATATTCAATTCGTCAACGTTGAAAAACCTTGCAGCTTCCCGATTTCTGTCTTCGGTAGCCTTCTCTATAACTTTTAACTTGAAGTTTGCAGTGTAACTTAACGCTTTTGCTTCAACATGTGATGAAAACTTTCAAAGGACGTAATAGCTCTAGTCAAGGGAAAATTGGAAATGGCGCCAACGACTAGAAACTGTTTTTTCCTTTCGAGGATTAGAATTCGTTTTTGAATGTAATTGGACAAAAACTAGTTATGGCTGAAATACGTCATCCGAGTCATGAAAAATCGCCATCCATTATTTATTTTATAAAACATAAACAGCATTTCTTTCAAAATTATATTGTTAGCTTTTCTGATAGATAATGTTTTTTCTCAGATATCCGCGGCAGCGTATAATACGTACAATGAAATTTGAAACTTTTTTAACACATAATCCGCTGATTATATACCGGAAAATATGGTACTTAATTTGCTTACTTAAATACAGCACTATGAAATGGTGAATTTATTATTTAAACCTACAAAAATGTTTTTAAAAGCTGTAATTCTGATTCCTTTTGTGGACAATTCCCCAACAGATGCAAATTTTAAAGTCAATCTCGATATGCAGCATCCAATCACTCCATTTGATCCAAGTTCAGTATGGGCATTTTATGACTTAATTACTGAAGACAAATGATTAATTTAAATAATTTAATTTAAACTTGCATCAAAAACCAAGGATTAAATATGCGGAATTATAAAAACATTAAAATTTCAATGAAGGAAGAATTTTTAAAAGTATCAATATCTACTTCGATAAATTTTCGCAATTGAAAAAACTTAAAACTTATGGACTTGCCAGACTAATTTCCACAGAAAATTAATTTGGGCAAAAAATTAAGATAATTTCCTGCTGTTATAATAGAAGGTTCATCAAACAATTCGTTTAGGTGAACTTTTCAAATACTGTGACTATTTGGCTGACAATAGACTAACAATTTAATGCTAATAATAATTCTCAAGATAGAAAAGTGTATCTCAACCACCAAGTAGAACATGCACAAAACAAGGAATATAAAATCTATAACATAAGTACAAGTCTGCCCATTTAGAGAAAACTTATAACATAAAATAGAAATATGCCAAATATGACTTCCCCCAATAATGACGATTCTCAGATCCAAGTTTTGTCTTAGTCTGGACATGCCACAACCAAACAATGAACCAACAAAAAAATTTAGCGATTGATACTGGATCCCCCCATTACCTTACTTTCTCATATTCAAAAATAACTGCTTGAACTCATATATGATAGACAAACTACTGAATATTTTTCTTTGAGAGATAAAAATGTCTACTTCTTTTAAGAATTAATAATCATATAGGAGAAAATCCATTTTATGTAATTGACAATAACTTGGAACATCTAATTTTAAGGCTATCAGAATATAATATACTTGCTTTCTCTCTCAATATTAGTTGAAAATAACTAAAATATACATTAAATTATTTTATTTTCTAACTATTCACTTCTGATGATCTTGAATCAGTTTCTCTTCATCTACAATCAGATGACCTTCAAGGCCAAGCAACTGTTGTATCTATACATATAAAGATGCACTCTGGGTTAGTGCGTGAATATTAACGTTGCACTGTTCAGCTACACAAGGGCTTTTGGCGATGGACCACATAATTTTGAACCATGGCCAAGTGACATGGACGACACATGAGCTGGCACCCTCCTCTCCTAACTACCCCACCACACCTATGGGAGGATGTTTCAGCTCTCGACAGATTTAACGTGCATCGCTGCTCTACACAGCAGGTCTTTAGTGATACTGGGCTTGAACTTGTGACATGCCTGCCATAATCCGATACCTTGACCACTGGGCTACCGCAGTCCTGATGCACTCTGAAAGGAACTGCTCCTGAGGTAGTCTGGAAGCCCTGATGTGCTCTATGATCTTCCAGACTACCTAAGAAGCAGTTCCGTAGCTGCCTTTCATCTAGTTACGATGCACGACTGTTTATATGCACACATTCATAGATTCCAAATAGAGGACAATCCTGCCTGTCTTTGTTGCAAAGGTGTGCTGATGAATGCTGAGCATCTCCTAACATCTGCTCAGTGCTCTGTCAGAACAATGTTTTCACACGATACTGAGAGGCTAGACTTTCTAAACAGTCTACAGACTTGATCTTGTTTATTTATATAATATATATAATTTTATTCTTTTATATATTCTTTTCATGTAATTCTTTGTACAGACTTTTTCAGTGTACATTTTTGTATTGTGTGTTCTTTACATTGCTTTATAACTGTATTTTAATTTTGGATTTCTGTATGGCATAAGGATACTTGTCTCTTTATTGCCAGCTGCATTAGAAATAAAAAAAATCAAATGAAAAAGTTAATACTTCTGAAGCAACTTTTGTATCACCTCAAATTGTACAAACTGAAATTTTTAATTTAATAAATCAATATGATCATATTTTTCAAAAAATAAAGCTGATATAGGTTGGATAAATGTTACACTCAAAACAATAATTATATTAAGGAGATAGTTTATGTAAATAGGGAAGCAAATGTTTAACTGTTCCATTATAGCCCAATTAAACTATTTAACAATGTAAAAAAATCAGTTCAAAAGCCTCAGTATAAAGTTTAACATACTGAAATTTTTAAACTATGCTTAATTGTTTTTAATTTTCTTAATTGGATTAGTAAATTAACTACAGCCTTAATTCTAAAGAAGCAATAAAATATTGCCTCATTCACCAAATCTGACCAATAGACTTTTTTTTTCAAAAGTCAAATCACATGATTCTATTGAGCATTTTAAGTAGAAGCCTTTGGTGCAAGTGTTTACATTGACTGCTGCTTTTGTGAATGCCTTCTTTCCAAGTAATGTGCTGTTCATCAAAATAGCATTAATAAATGAATGTGTCATCACCATGCTTTCACGAATCTTTTTACACACATGACTACATCCAAAAAATCCATCATATTTCATACATACATATAGATAAAGCTTATAACTTAAACTTAATTTTCGTATTTTTAAAAATATTGAGATTTTGCTTCCTATATTTTATTTAAGAAAATTTTTCATATTTAACAATGAACTTACACCATCATGGTTTTTTAAGGAAACAGGGAGAGAAATTTAAAAATCTACTTACCATTCTATGAGCACCATTTGTAGGCAATTTGCGATTAATATTTTTACTCTGCGAATTCTGTTGAGGTGAGTAAATCCTCTGTAAAAATATTGAAAAGAGAAGTCACAATGTAATTAACTAGTTAAAATAAAACTAAATTTAAAATATTACTGAAATTTACAATTTACGAGTAATTGTTTTAAAACAATGACAAACTTCCATTTCAAGATTTCAAAAATAATTATCAACAAATAAACAATTCAAGAACAAATTTCAAAAACACATTTTTGAATAAAATTTCATACTTTTGTTATAAAAATAAAGAAAACTTATATAATGTTTTTTAAAAATTTGAATCTGAAAAAGAAAATGATTTGGCAGCTTGTTTTTTTAAGCCAATTTTAAAGTATAGATGAGATGACAAACCATTTCATTTACATAAATTAAAGCTCATGTAAATTCAAATTCATAATATTTAATCACTATAATGTACACAGTGATAAACTGAAAGAGGAAAGTGAAGGACTTTTCTGAAATATATTTTGCCCTAAGTTGATAATGGAAAAATTCATATATATATTCTTTGAAATTCCTTTTCCTAAACAACTAAATCTTGTTAAAAGACTGATTGCTCCATTAACATCATACATCAAAGCTACACAAAAATACTGATGATGGAACCTCATAATTTTGAATCACAGTCAAGTAAAAAAATATGACACTCAAACTGACAATCTTCTTTAAACTTCTATACAGTGCCAACATGAGAACATTAATCTACAAATTTAATACATGTTAGCCCCTCTAAAGAGACATAAAATATTCAGGGGCCTTCTATCTCCCAGAAATGTCTAATAAGAAAGGTGAAGTATAGAAGCATGAGTTTGTTAAAATGCAAATGTCCCTGAAGTTCTGTAGAACATAGAAGTTAGTTCTATGTCAATATATATTGCAAGTCTTTATCAATTGTTGCAATACTTTGAAAGGCTGCAGCTTCTCTCATGAAGCCAATAATTATTATTGCAGTGCTTATTTACACTCTTTCAAGTTTATTCAAATTAGCATCAGAAGCATAAAAATATACTACAAAGCCCTAATTTAAAATTGGTCTGACTAGTAAGATGTAGGTTGCTCTTAGAGTATTAGCATCTGCCCTCCAGTCATGTATGAAAGTATATTAAGAGTCTTTTCCTACATTCAGCCAACTGAGCCTCAATAAATTTATTACTTAATTCACCTGATTGAAAATATAACCCAAATGTATTGAATTTGGTTGCATAACCTAAACGATTGACCTTCATAAATATAGTTGGTTCATAACTATAGAAATGTCTTTTGGCAATAAAAAAAGGTAGGGGTTAGGAGTAAAAGGATGAGTAAGGATAAAAGGATATATAAAGTCAGTTTATGTTGATCAGTAAAGTACAAAACTCCTGAAGAGCAGAAATGAGGTTAGGCTCAATTTTCCCAATGTTGGAAGACAGAAAAAAAGAAACCCACACTACTGTTATTACTGATTGCTTTTTTGATGCCAGCAATATCTCGCAAAAACACTAACAGGCTTAGAATTGATCCCTGCAAAACAGCACTGTGCAATGCTCTCAATTATGCTGTTTATTAATTTTGTAAGAAGTGTGAGCCATTATTCTTATAAGGCATTTGAAAGTGTAGCTAGGGTACTCAAAGGAGGATCGAGATCAGCTAAACATTGTCTTAAAGCGTGCCAAACATGCTTGATGGTGTGAGGTCCAGTGATTGAGCTGGCCACTGAATACACTGAATTAATTCCTGCTCAAGATAAGCATCCTGGATGTGAACCCTATATGGTCTTGGATTATCTTGCAGTACAAAAGAATTGCCCATAGCCCCAGCATAAAAGGGCACATAAGCATCCAGGATGTCATCTCCATAGGTATAAGCTAACATTTCCATGGGAAAAGACATGGAGGTCTGTGCATCCACCCAAAAAGATACCATCCCAAACACAGACACTGCCTGATCCACACTGCCTGGATGAAAACAAGTTCCAGGTTCTCTCCAAGTGAAAAGACACCTACTATCACTTCAAAGGCTAAACCTGGACTTATCTGTAACAAGAACAACCCTCCATTGATCACACATCTAGTGGACTTGTTGATGTGCCCACTGCAAACATTTCCTACTATACCCTGGCATAAGCAGGAAGACCAAGTTTGTGAAGCCAGCAAAGCACAGTTGATCATGACACCTTACAGTTGGTTGTACCTTCTGGATGACAAATCCGCGGTTAGAAATTGTTGCCAAAATCTATGCATCACAGACTCTCATTTAGCCACTGTTATCTAATTCTGTCCAGCCTCTAGTCTCCTAATAGCTTGTCATTTCAGTTCCTTGGTCAAATGATACCTGGAGGTCATTGTTACAATTTCGCTAAACCAGATTTCTAATCTCAGACATGTGGCGGCAATTGCCACCTTGCTCTGGGACATTTTAATGCTCCTCACAAATGATGTATTCTGACTGCATCACCTTTATTTTGCATGTAATATTGTTCAGCTCCTTTTACTAACCAACATATTCAAATTTCATTGAGGTTGGCTTATTTTTGGGCAAGTCATTGCTATTTTTGCGATTTTTCCTTAATTTACGACAACCAATGTATTTTACTTTTTAATATCAGTTTTTTTATTCCAAAATAAATGCTTTCAATACAAAAAAATTTCAGATAAAATTTGTGTATCAAGATTAAGTACACACTTTAAGAAAATACAAAATTAAGCATGGTTTATTCAATATTTAAAGAAAATACAAGATGCAGGAAGAGGAAAAAGGTCTCAAGAAAGAGCTCATGAAGTTCAAAAAGTCTTTATTAAATTATTAAATAAATTTTTTATACTGATAAATTGGTTAACAAATCATTGACAAAGACAGAACTTTAAATTAAAGGTAAACTAAAATAACATTTGATTGAATTTATATTTTAGTCTAAATTAGCATTCTAAAACAGCAAATTAAATTTTTGGACGAACATTTATTTCCCTTCTTAAGTCATGAAAAATCGCTGTTTTAAGACGACAGAATCCCATAAGAGATCCCAAAAACGATAAAATAGTACTTGCACACATTAGACTGTGAACCAATAAAGTGATGGAAATTTTGAATTTATGACAAGGATTATGTTGGGACACAATAATTATATCTGAGCATAAGTGGTAACATTTTTTTTCAACTACACTATTAAAATTCGAAGGTAAATGTATCTATGTATGTCTATCTTATCTTGAACTGCACGATGCAGAAACTCGATGAAGGTACCAAAGATTGGGAATGATCCAAGGAAGCCGTTTTGACCATTTATATTCCGATATTGCAATTAGTTGAAAAGATATTAATTAAAAACATTAAAACGCATAATTGTTTTACCTCTGTGGGTTGTTCATTCCACTGTGCTTGGCGACGCAAAATGAACAATGAAAGGAAATTTTTTTTGCAGTTTTGACATTTTTTAAACAGCAATCTAATTTTTCTATGAAACTCAGATAAAAAAATAATTTCAAAATAGAAAAGATCATTTATTTCGCCACAATACGGTGTAATTTTTTTTACAAAAAAATGACACTTTCTATTTTTTACGATTTTTTCTAAAATGAGTCAAAACCGATGAGTTTTCATGAAAACAATTTCTCAATCGCTCCATATGAATTTTTTTTGTGTGTGTTAATGAATCGATATTCTACATTAAAAAAGTTCATGCTTTTCTCTTTTACAATCAGTTATTTAAAAAATAAAATGTCGAGAACTTATTTTTATGATTTTTCAAAAAATACTCAAAATTTTAATTAAAAATTTAATAACTTCATCATTTATAAAGACACAATCAGACGAAACTTTTTTCAGTGTAACTTTTTTTCGAATTGAAAAATAATATAAATATGGTGCAGTAACAATTATTTTTAAAAAACTACAATTTTTATAAAAAGTTCAAAACAAATCACATTCACATGTAGAAGATCCAATTCTTTTCTTTTTTTTCCTTTTCATATCAATAAGTGAATTAAGTGTACAAAAACAATGAAATACCAAATGTTCTTAGCACTAAATAAATTTATTTTATATTGTTTTTAATTAAAAGTTTCCATTTAACTGTTTCTAAAGGAGGAAAAAGCTGGTAACACTTTGTTATAAGGAAATATTTTACAGAAGTGTAATTTTTAATTATCAAAACATCTATCCTGTTGGAAACAGTTGTAACATATGGAGTAATATTAATGATAATAAAAGTTATCAATTACATTGAAATATTGCATAATAAAATTTTAAAAAAAGCCATTAGAAATTTTTAAAAATTAATTTATAAGAAAACTATTGTTAAACAGATAAGTTATTTCCAATTAAAGATAAATTAAAAATACTTGACCACTTTTAATGAGTGGATCATTAAGGTTAATTAATTTTATCAGCTTTGTATTATTGTTCTTCTACACTAATGGCGCTAAGTGTATAAAACCTAAAATGCAATGTGACGGTGTGTGCGCACATCATAAAAATTTACTCTCAACATTTCTCTATAATGCGCCAAAAGAAGTATTTTAAAACAAAAAACTAGACAAAATTGTTTATATTATGGTAAATAGCAGACGCACATTTCCTCGCCTTCTTAGGGATGTAACTTAATCTTTTAGTCACCAAATCTGGAAATAGTATATGGAATTAGTCACCAAATCTGGAAATCCTTATTTTTGATGATCCTGATCAGAACTACTGCACTAAACGAAACCATCCGTAAATGTTCAGCGTAAAATTCGATAAAGGTATAAAAACAAACTTGGTGCAAATCAAAAAAGCGATAATATGTTGTTGTTTCAAAATTCCCTTCAAGCAGCAAAGCCTTCACCAAGTCCATTTGACCTTTTCGCATAAGAATGTCACAAACCAGGTCATGATCTCCAAACAACTGTCCCAGGGAAATGCCCCAGCAGTCCAGAAGATGAGCAGGGACAGGTAAAGAAAGACTTTATCCCTTGTACAAAGGTCATACAATGCAGTGACCGCTTCTGAAGCGCGCAAGGCCATCTGAAGAGCTCCGGATCTTTTGCACTGTACAGATAGGCCAGGACTCTTAGCTGCATAACACGGTTTCACCAAGTCAGATTCATTTTAGCTCTGTGGAAAGAATGAATTTCAGTATGGCTCAAGACAAGAACTGGGGTTGGGGAGATCACAACTCCTATCAGCCAGCTCCACAGCTGCCTCGTTCCCAGGCACACCAAGATGCGACAGTATCCACTTTTTTCCTATGATCAAGCTTAGAAAATTTGGATACAATATCTACACCAAAACTGAGCATTATCTTTAGCCAATTCTTTAAATATTGTTAAGGAGCTTCTGCTCTGTCCATATTAGAGTTGAGAACATGATCAAGAGCACCACTGAAAGCAATTAAGCGATGGTATGAAAAGTTTAAAGAAGTGGGCAGCCCTAAGGATCTTTCTAGATTGATTGATTGAATATTAACGTCGAACTGTTCAGCTACACGAGGGCTTTTGGCGACGGACCACGCAATTTTGAACCATGGTCAAGTGACGTGGACGACACCTGAGCTGGCACCCCCCTCTCCTAACTACCACACCAACGGGAGGACGTTTCAGCTCTCGACAGATTTAACGTGCATCGCTGCCCTACACGGCGGGTCTTTAGTAGTACTGGGCTCGAACCCATGACAAAGCAAGCCACGTTCCGATACCAATATCACTCGGCTACCGCGGCCACAAGGATCTTTTTAGAAGTAGCAGGCTTAGTGTGAGAATAGCAACTGTTGAACATGTTCGGCAATCGGTTCAGCGGAGTCCGCAATCAATTTGTGAAGCATCATGTGAACTTCAAATGTCTCAAAAAAGTTTGGTAAGAATTCCACAGAAAATACTTAGGTTGTGTGTGCATGCTTATACAGTACAAGACATGTTGGAAAACACTTGGTGGGAACTGGAATATCACTCAAGACATTCTCCGTGCAACCAATTGGTCCCACTTCGAAATTTTTTTAAGAAAAATAATCTTTTTAAAAATTCGAAATTTATCTAAAAAAATAGTTTGAGCACAATAAATATTTATAATCAAATCAAAACGTTTGTTCACGTTATATGTTTACTCACGATTTCAAAGTTAAATTACAAAACATGCGCGCAAGCTACCTCATGTGAAAAAATTACTTATTAAACAAAAGGGTACATTTTAAAATTGAATCTGGATAAACAGTTTTCTGAATTAGAAACTACAGAATTTTGGTTTCCTCTGCTAAGTGATGTGCAATAGCACTCGAAGGAAGAATTCAGGTATTTGAAACATTTGTTAAGAGAGTTCACCAACATGATGTGGGTTAAAAAAAAACCTAATTCCCTCTCCCATCATAAATAGCTCCCATAACATGTCTAGAATATGGTGCTAAAGGGATTTTTTAAAATTCAAAGTCATTATAAAGATACAGCAGTTACAAGAAGCAATTCGGAGTGCTGAGTTGGCAGTTGAAGGTTGGGCCTATTGTGTACAGTCGGCTTGATCCCCGAAACCCTTCTATACAAATATATGTTCATTAAAATATTGTACAGGTTTAAAAGAAAATATCTATAGTTATTGAATATTTTGTTGAACTTGTTTTAGTCTTAGATTCGAAGAACACAAAAGCTACAAATTATTTATTTTCGCAATGAGTGGTCGAAAAGGAAGTACAACTGGAAATGTTCATCTTGGTCGTGGTAAAAAGCAAAACTTTTGTAGAAACTGTTTTACCACTCAAAATGATACCGAATTTACATACATCAGCATCATGAGAAATCTAAAAAACAACATGGACGTTCCCATTGCTTCAAGTTTTGCGTATTTCATTTAGGAGTTTGTTTCAGTATTTGCTGCTATTTCTGAAACCGTAATATGCAAGACTTGTATAAGTGATTTATCTTTTTCGAAAGAAATGCAAAACAATAAAAATCTATAAATTCATTGATTTGGACTTTTGCTCCAAAGCATCTACACTGGCACCAAGATCGTTGAAATTGCAACATACTTAGAATCTGGAATACCTATTGGCATCCTGTCAGTGTGTCAATACGGCCTGGTTTGCAAAATGTAAGATAAGCGAACTGAAAGAAATGTGGAAGAGCCAAGTTTGAAATATTTAATACGGAAGAATGTGTGAAGTCAATGATATTTTTCATTAAAAAGAATGTAATTTGTTTTAAACATGAGCGTTTTCACTTTAGGGTTGTAACTTAATCTTTTAGTCATCAAATCTGGAAATGGGACCTGGAATTAATCGCAAAATCTAGGAATGGGAAATTGTTAATCCTGATGTGACCTTGATTAAGACAATGGAACTAAATCATTGTATTGTCATCGGTCCTTGACAAGTGTGCAAAATTTCGAATTAATCTGACCTTTTAAAGTGGGTAAAAATTGAGTTCTGTTACATACAAGTGAAACTTATAAAAGCATGTTAAAAAAATTTCAATCCTCTTTGATTTTAAACACATGCTATACTTTCAACATTTAATAAATGTTACGTGGTTCATGAGGAATAAAGACCACTGTTTCATGAGGAATAAAGACCCTGTTTCATGAGCAAAATGATTTTGTTAAGGCAATTTATTTAAAAAATTAGCCATTAACTATTTTAATAACTGGAAAATATGTCCCGGATTTAAATTTTAACAGACCAAGGTATAATCTAATTGATCCAACATTCAATAAATTTTCTTTTAGAAAAAATTCTCTAAGTTATTCTCCCTCATTTTAAAGGATTTTCACCACCTGCGATCAAGTCTAACTGGTAGGGTGGTTAGCATATGTGACTTGCACCAATTAGAACTGGGTTCTATTATGGATATTTTCAAACTGCATTCCTTTTTCTTGGAAAATATTTGTTCAGTTTTTTTTAATTATTTTTCCCACATGAAGTATTTTTATAACTTTTAAAAAAGCTCTTTCTTGCAATCACTGATCAGCTTTCTTAGCTGCAACTTAATAATGAACACACACACACACATTTCTAATCCATTTTGTAATTTTAAATTCTAAGAATATATTTATAAAAAAAAACAGCGGGAACCCGATTTAACGAATTCATAGTCTGAACATTTTTTTCTTTAATTCGGTGTTACTCGTTACACCCGGGGGGAAATAAAATACCAATTTTTTTTGCACTTATCTGTTGGAAATTCTATAATAAGCAAGACTCTTTCTCTCTCAAAAGTTCTTTTTTTTACTTTTATGCCAAGAAGAAAATACTACGTCTCATTTATGTCCTGCTGTGCATAAAGTATGTTTTCATAGTTTCCAAACAATGTAAAACATTTACAAATGTAACAGTTTGGATAGGAGTTTCATTATCAATTTCAGCATCAGAATCGCTATTCATTGGCATAAATCAACAGTTAAGCCTACAAAGAAATGAAAAAAAAATTCTCAATTGTGTCAAGGTCACTTTGCGTTAGCTTCCCATTTGGAAGTAAGACGCCTGGGTGAGGGGGTTGAATGACATAAAAAATGGGGGGAAGGGGAGGTTCCTTCTAACATCGCTTTAGTTATTTGGGACAAAAAAGAAGTCATAACACATAACAACAGATAGATTTATTGAAGAACAGTGGAAAGAACCTTTAAGAAAAATAAGAAAATTCTGAATGTGCTAGAATCATATAGTATTAATGAGCCAAAATCGATACATTTTTAAGAAAATGATTTTTAAATCATTCCATATGAATTTTTTATCATTTTAATGAATCGATATACTGCACTGAAAAAGTTCATGATTTTCTCTTTTAGAATCAGTCATTTAAAAAGTAAAATGCCAAAAACTTTTTTTTACGATTTTTCAAAAATTACTCAAAATTTTAGTTAAACATTTAACAACTTCGTCCTTTATGAAGATAAGCTCACAAAGCTTTTTTCATGTGTTGAACACTTATCAGTAATTTTTCAGAAGAGTGAAAAACTTGCATAAAAGTTACGTATTTTAAATTTAAATTAATAAAAAAATTTGGGGGCTGTTTAAAAAATTCATTAGCTCAGGGTTTATTATTCCTTAAATAGGGGTTTTTGCATTCATTTTAATCGGGAAAAGAGACTAATTTGTTAAATAGGGATTCATTACCATAGGTTTCGACTGTATATCTATATTAATAAAACAGAAGATAAGCATGTGTGTTTCACCTCTACCGCCCAAACTATGCAACCCAGAATTAAAAACTTGGCACATAATTATTCTAGGTCCTGATGATGTGCACTACGAAGAGTTTTTTTCGAAATTCCCTTTAGATTTTTTTAAACTAAACTTTTAAGCAATTTTTTTCTCAAAAGCTGGGTTTTTAGTTATTTTTTTTTGGCAACAGTTTTATTTGTTTTGCTTATCCATTTGATTCTTCCGAACTATTTTTACATTCAACGCATTTTATCCTTTTACTTAATTTCAAAAAAAAAGAGAAAAGGATGTAATTTAATTAATATTATTTCTACTATATTCTAGGTTACTTCATATTTATGCTTGGGCTACAATTTATCTGATTTTGATATCAAGGTAGTAAGCCCCAAAGTAAGTAAAGCTTGAAATTAAATCATTGCCTGAATATCGGCACACTTAAGCTTTACGTCTTGCCTACTTCCAACCTAATAGTGTGATAATTTGGACTGGAAAAGCTTATTGTTCTTTTATCGGCTAATTCCATGTTTCATCAGTAGCAAAATAGTACAAAATTATAGCTGACTAGCCATTATCCACCCGCTTCACTGTATTTCACAATGTTGTATAAATAAATACTGTTTACATATTCCTAAATTTTTTATATCTAGCATAAGAATTTGATTGTATTGAAAAATATATTTATAGCTGTATCCCCTCTTGATATAAAAACAGAATTAATAATATCTAATAATATCTAAAATAGAAGTAGAAAGATCTTTTGCGCTTGCTTAACCCAATAATCAAGTGAATTTCCACAAAAGCAACTTTAAATAGATCTCTACTCCATAAAATAATTATATGTACTAAAATTCAAGTCTAAATCTAATAGACCCTAACAAAATTTTTAACATCAATTCCTCCGGAGCATTCTTGGCGGATTTCAATTCAACAAAAGAAACATGCAAACTAAATTTTATTATTATGGTCCAGAAGTGATAAAAGTATTTATTTTGATGTAAGGATCAATTTGTTCCTACCAAACGTTCTTAATAAAATCATTAAAAAAATGTGTGTAGAAAAATTTATTTATTACTATATTCTCTTTATTATATTGCTAGCTAGGATTTTCAAATTTATTGTTACAATAAGCAAGATTTAGAATTTGTCGTTGAACAAAGAAAAGAAATAAAGTTTTTTGTAACAGATTATTATTATTTTTGAACATAAGAATAAAAGCAGGTAAGTAGTGAATTTCATTGTCTAAAATAATCCACTGATATTTGCGTTAAAGAATAAGTAATTATTATCAGTACTTACGTATAATCGTCACCGCAGCCAAATTGGCGCCTCATGAATCGTGCTATTTTCCGCCCAAATCTGACTGATTTTATATAAAATGTCAGAATCTGTTGTTTTGGTATCAAGGTGTGATTCGCATGGCACCAATTTTGCTGTGGTGATGCTAATACATAAGTATCACATTATCTAAGCTCCTGTTTACAAAAAGCTTCACAAATCATTTTTTAACTTAAAAACTTGAGTCACGGTATCATATAATTAAAACTACAAGAAGCAAGAAAAAGTTATATTATTGCATAAGCTATAATATTGTAAAGTTTCATTAAAATCCGTTCAGTTGTTATTGCATGAAAGAGTAACAAACATCCATCCAAACAAACTTTTGCGATTATATTAGGATAACAAAAAGAAAATGGAACTCAATGCAGAACTAATTGGGATTATAAGATTGTAGATATCATAATTAAGGTTAGATTTTTAAGCAATAACCTATGAGTATCACCACAACCAAATTGGTGCCACACAAATCATTCCTTGATATCAAAACAAAGATTTTTATACGAAACAAAAAAAGATTTGTAAGATTTTGGCGAGAAATAGCACAGTTCGCCTGGTGCCAATTTAAATGCAGTGATGCTAATAGGCAAGAATACAAATGCCAATGCAAATTTTTATTTATGTCTGAGATTTTCTGAGCTGTTTATGGTAATTTCATCAAAATCAGACTATGGATGGGATTGAATGCTCAAAAAAGTAATTCTTTGCACATTAAAATTCAGAGTTAATGCAATTTTTGTTGTGTTGCATTATGATATAACTTTCCTTCACACAATCTGTTCTTCATATATATTTTTAAAGATTTTTATGCATGTACATTTCTATGATATTTTCTTTCATTGAAAAAAAATTGTTTTTCTTCCTTCATCAGCAGATGCTGATCATTGTTAAATATCATGAAAGATAAGCATAGTTATTTAGACTCACATTCGTGAAATGAATGAAAAAAGGGACGATATTTAACAATTTGACACTATAAAAAGCAATGCAAAGAAAAATATCAGATTACCATAATATTGGGCGAATAATGCTCACCTATACCTTTTGAGCTGCATTTTTTAATGTTTGTTATGCTCGCCATATAACGCACTCTCTCTTTTGTACGAAGAGACCTGAATGTACATATGCAATGCTCTCATGTTTTGAAGCAATTTATTTGAGGTATTATTCCAAGGTATAGAAAAAAATAGTATACATCTATATAGAATTTTACAACTCTTTTTCATAAGCAGTGTCATTTCTTTTAAATAAACAGTATTTCAATATTTCTAGAAGTCAAAATTTTTTTCTATACTTATCTTTTATTTTTAAAAGTCTTGAAGCCCTAAATTTCAATTTAATTTTTTATGCTGAAAGTGGGCGTTATACACCAGATTTTACGGTATGTAAGATTTTCTGTTATTTTGTTGTTGTTCAAAACTGTTTGTGGCATCATTGCTTAATGTTCCTCCTGAAAATATGTTCTTCATGTAGTTTTTAGCTAATTGTACATATGCATTGTATACCTTTTTACATATAAATACATTGCTATAATATTTTCTGTCATTGAAAATAAAGATTTTTGCTATTCTTCCTTCATCAGCTAATTCAATGTTTTCATCTTTGTAGAAAAACATTGCTTGAAGTATAACAGAGAGAAAATGACACTTAATTCAAACTAATTGCTATTGACAAATTGGCAATATTGTGAACCATGTTTTTTTTTGTATGTCACTGTTTATGGCCTTATGATCTCTATGACCTTATGATCTCATCTTTGTTTTAAATGAAAAAAAAAATCAGAATTTTTTTTAAACAAAAAGCTATTTGCTGATCTAAGATACAACTAAGATATATTTGCTGACCTTGAAACAATATTTCTCATATTTTCTTCTGGATTCCTTTAAGTTCAATGTTGACCTGAGTTTTTTGTCTCGACTTAACTTTGCTTCTGACAATCTTGCAGTATATAAATCAATCATTTGTGATAAATGAAAGTGTTGGCTGAAAAAATATGCACCTTGAAAAGATTCTCATATCTCCTTTTGGAATTCTTTAAAATTCAGTGTTGATGTGATTTTAAATCTGATGGTTTTTTTAATGTTGCTTCTGATAATCTTATCCTCATGTAGTTTTTTGGGGATCGTATATATTTTTTATATATTATCATACTGCCCATATATGATATATATTCAGTTATCACTATAGTTATTTATGATTGTATGTACTCATTTGTCTGTGCTCTTTGTAATAGAATTACAATTGCCAATAGAAATATTGCGAAAAAGTATTATTTGAATAATTAATTTTTTAGCAACCTGTTTTATTGTTTGTATCATTCAGTACTGTTATTGATTTTAGATTATTTCAACAGGGACCTATTTTAGATATATTTTTTATTTCAGTTCATACTAACTTAATTTGTTTAGTATTGAATTATATCTAATACTTTATATTAGATATATTACAGAGATATTAGATAGTATTACTCTCCATTCCTCATGTAATACTAATTTAATTTTTTTCCTGTTGGTGGCTTCCTAATATTTCTTATTTATGATATTTTGTTAATGTTTATTATCATTAATTTTTTTTTTCGGTTTATCTATTTCAGGTTATTTCACCCATAGTTCAATATCAGAAACTTACTACTGCTATTACTTTTCTGATATAATTTTTATTTCCTTTTACATTCATTCATTTCTGTTTACTTTATAGCTTGCTAATTTTCTCACTTACATTGAAATATTTGTTTTTGATAAATTATTGTTTAATTTGAGACCAAATATAGAAAAATATTTTATAATTAATATAATAAAAGTAATATATATCTTAAATATTGATTAATTATTTTACAATCTTCTTAAATATTAAATAAGTCTTTTTCAATAAACGAGATTTTTCTTTTACAGTCATTTTTTAATGTAACAATATGTCACAACTAATTGCTCAATGAACATTTTTAATCAGTTTTTTTATTTCAAAACCTGAAAAGGAAATTATTGTTATATAACGATTGATTGAGTAAATGAAAATACCAAACGACTTTTATTATTTTAAGCTCTAAGAAAATAATTATTGTTAAAATAATGACTATGTTACTCTTGTATAATATACTTTTTTTTTGTCAGATACATGTTTAAATGATTTACCAAACACAATGGAATGAAAAACTACAAAATTGTAATAAAATACTAAAATATTTTTATCAGACAGTATTCTTTTATGATGTTTATTATCATTAATTTTTTTCTTTCATTTTATCTATTTCAGGTTATTTCACCCATAGTTCAATAGCAGAAACTTACACTACTGCTATTACTTTTCTGATATAATTTTTATTTCTATTTACATTCACTAATTTTTTTTACTTTATAGCATGCTAATTTTCTCACATTGAAATATTTGTTTTTGTTATTATTTAATTTGAGACCAAATGTAGAAAAAATATTTTATATATAATTAATATAACAAAAGTAAAATATATATCTTATATATTGATTTAATTATTTTACAATCTTTTTAAATATTAAATAAGTCTTTATCAATAAACGAGATTTTTCTTTTACAGCCATTTTTTAATACAACGATATGTCACAACTAATTTCTCAATGAACATTTTTTTAATCAGTTTTTTTAATTTAAACCTGAAAAGGAAATTATTGTTATGTAATGATTGATTGAGTAAATGAAAATACAAAACCCAGTTCATTATTTTAAGCTCTAAGAAAATAGTTATTGTTAAAATAATGAATATGTTAGTTTTGTATAATATTTGTTTTTGTCTGAATATTTGATAATAGTTTGATTTGGCAAAAATGGTCAACAGGGCACAAGAAACAAATAAAATACTCACATTCTTATCTTCATACTTGCACTCTCTTGCACCATTCCCTAAGGCAGGAGCTGGGGGAGGAGCAGGTGCAGGGACAGGAGGGATCGACACTGCTGCAGTCTCATTTCCATTCACCACGGGCAAGACAGGCACCATGGCAATGGGAATCCCCCGTCCCATTAAGAGGGGTCCACTCATTCCATTCATCTGCACTAAATGGCCATGTTCATCCTACAAAGGAACAGTGCAAAGTTAATATTCAGTCACTCCAAAAAATACAGTACTGTAGTTATAATTATTTTATACTTAAAAATGCAATATACGCCAATTCAATTAAAATTATAGCGTTATAATTGGTTGAATCCTAGGAGGACCCACTTTTGGTCGCCAAATTTTGAGCGATAAAGGTTACAATATGGTAACCCTTCCATTTCATCAAAAAAATTGGATTTTCAAATCACCGAAAAAATGGCAACCCTAAATAAAGTGCAACATTTTTCGCCTTTTCCAAAAAAACGTCATTTTGACATTTGACTTCGCTGGAGAAGGTTCGCTCTCCACCGGTTGTTGTTAAGAATGGCGTGTGAAAGGAAATTACTTGAAAGTGAACCAGTCGAAAGATAATCGCCACGACGTCGTTCGGAGTGTGAGAAAGGGCACTTGGTTTAGCGAAAGCAAGCTTGCTATAACTATTATCTTGCGTTTGACGAGATATTGGTTTGGCAAGAGCATGAATGCGTTCGTGGTGAATGACTTGAAAGTTAATAAGACATGTGGCGGCGATCTAACGATCACAAGTTGGTGAATGAGAATTTTCATAAATTCCTTGCATCCATCGCAAGGGTGTATCCACCAACAGATCATGACGAAATGCAAGCGTAAGGTAAGTGCTTTTTAACATTTTTTTAAATGATTGATTTCATGTATTTCTTCGATTTTATCTTTGCGAAACGCCCCTTTCGTCCTTTTTTAAAAATGTAAATCATGCTGTACACACTGGTTTTAGAATGCTTTTTTTGTACCAGAGGCAATAAAAGTATTTATTTTGAAAAAAGATCAATTTCTTACTACCAATTGTGCATAATAGAATCATTAAAAAAAACATTCAAATAAAGAGAGATTTATGACAACCTCTCCCTTCAAAACTTAGTTTTATTTTGAAATAAAAAAAATTAGGGATTATGCTGATCACAGGAATTAATTAGAAGCGAGCCCCTTGCGTAGCCAAAACAAAAAGGATTCTTTCACAAACAAAAGAGATATATGCTGACGTGGGCTTTTTTGCAGCGCATGCCAGAATTGCTTGCAGATGGCAGAAATTTTTCCTACTTACTTGACAAATATCGTTATATTTTGGACACTTCTCACAATATCTTTATAAATTATATAGCCTATATATGTAAAGTTTCATTAAAACCCATTGTTGTTTTTGCGTGAAAGACGCCCAAACATCCTCACAAACTTTCGCATTTATAATATATATCTAGATTATTATTTCTAATAACTGTTATAAAATCGTACTATATGAATATATTATGTATAATTACGATAAAATATAAAATTATTATATGCTGCTTATAATACTATTATTAGAACATGTTACTTTACATTACATATTATTCATTGTTTATTGATTTATCTAGGTTATTCTCAATATCTTCCTATATCCGTTATTTGAAATACATTTTAATGTATTTCAAAACAATTCTTTTAAATTATTGTGTATCATTAAATTACCGTTAGGCCGCCATATTGGATTCCATTTAATCTACAGCAAACGCTGCAAATCGCGCCAAGCAGCGCTTGGCGCAATTACCCCCAATATCAAAATATTTCCACAACTTCTTCATTTATAAAAATAATTGCATGAAACTTTTTCCCCATGTATCAAACATTTAAAAAAATACTCACAATTTTAATTCAGAATTTAATATAGTTGTGATGTTTTGTAATTATAAAAATTTCTACTTTCTTCCACATACAACAATTTTTAAAAAGGTAAATTTTCGTTTCCGGAGCCTAACAAGTTGCAGAGTGAGTGAGTGAATATTAAAGTCCCACTGTTCACTTACTCGAGAGCTTTTGGGGACGCACCTCGACATTTTGAACCATTGTCAAGTGACGAGTGCGAGACTTGAGCTGGCACCCACCTCTCTTAACTACCATACCACACCATTGCTAGGATGTTTAAACTCTCGATATATTCAACTGCGGGTTTTCAGCAATAGCCAAAATTTTAAAAGGGCAGTAATAATTGTGGGAAATTACCACACGAATTTTGTAATGACATTAATATAGAAATCAAACACACATACCACGAACGGCTGATAGCGAGAAGGGAAGGGCAATTTCCATGACAATATGTTATGCATTTAAAAATGTTCATGCAACGCTGGGGGAAATAAACCTGTCTAACAAAGAAAAGGGGGAAAATTTCGAAACAGGGAATTTTAAGTTATACACTCGGTAAAAGCCCAAACAACGCCGGGCTAAGCGGAGGAGGGTGGAAGTCATTTATAAATCAAGTAATAGAAGTGCTGATTTTGTGAAGGAAAGGGAAAATTTCTAAAAGTAGAGAAAGCAATGCAACTGGTTTCATAAACTAAACCTTTGAACCTTGCATGGCCGCACATATTTTGCTAAATTTTTTTATGCCAAATTAATACTAAAATATACCTGATGGTCAAAAACTACTGCAAAAATGGTTTAAAGAAATTCTGCTCCTAGCAATAACAGATTAATATGCTCTATCCACTAAAGTTTAATTAAATAAATTACTCTTATCCTGTTCTCTAAAACCATCATTTAAAAATATTTCAAGACTTCCATAGCATTCACATAAAATTCCTTAATTTCTCACTAAGCTTCCATCAAATATCATTGGATAAACAGTAAAACAAATCAGTTATTTCTTTTCCATCAGCCCATTGCTGGTCAATAATTTCAAAAGATTTGACATTCATTATAGAAAAAAAAAGTGCTTCAAATAATTTGTACAGTTCATGAATTACATTCTTTTAAAATTTTCAAAGACAACGATGTTAGATTTTTAATTTTAAAACATTTTAATAGGTATTTTAACCCAAAATTAATATTCATATAACACTCATAAAATTTTATATATTTCTTAATTTCAAAGCACCTAATTATGAAAACTGTGATAAAACGACCGAAATAAATTTCTTTTACTAATTCTAATCTGATTATTATATCTTTCTTTCTCACGAAAAATTGCATTTCATGATTGATGTTTTTCCTTCGTTTTTAAATCACTCGGTTTCTTTCATCCCTAATTTAACAGTTAATATATTGAGAACAGTAAGCGATCATTTAACAAATTTCTCAAAAATAATTTTTAAGATTGATATTTCATGTGTTTTACACTAATTGTACATATAAAACAAGTCAATGCAACATAAAAACAAAGAAAGAAAATCAAAACAGTAGGCGACGTTTGTCCCATAAATTTGCATTGTTAGACAGACCTTGATACACACACACAATCCACTTATAAAAGTACATTTTAATAAGAATCTAAGAAATAAGGAACACGAAATTTATTAAATCACTCACATGTTTACTTTGAAAATAAATTAAGAATAAAAGTAAAAATGAGAAACAGCAAAACTTACTCTCATGGTATAAAAAGTTGAAAATGAAACTTGGGATATGCTTTGACAATTAGCCGTAGCGTCTGAATAAAGTAATATCTATACTTCTTCAAAAAATGGAACTGATCTGAATGTTGCTGTTATGCGAGTATGCAGCATTGATAATGTACGATTTACATGAAATTTCAGCAACTTGCGTTAAAATCATTTGAAATTTATTCCGTATTATACTACACAATAGGCTTAACAATTACAAAAATATCACGCGCGGCACTTTATAACAAAGACCTAGACTACTGTACAATCAAAGCATATAAACTACATTTTCACAAATGTAGAAATAAATTATTGTTATAACATTATTCTAATAAAATAACAAAATGCGTCGATTTATACCAAACCGGGCTACTAACACTTAGGATAAGACAACAAGCAATACAACAAAAAAAGGAATTATACAAAACAATCTGAAGCTTGTGCTCTGACTGCCGCCTGCAGCAAAGTGCTCATTGGTTGAAATTGTGATTGTTGAAAGTATTCATTGCACTACGACGCATGCCCATTTTCACATCCCTAGGCACCTCATACTCAAAGTAGTTAAGCAGCTTTCTACATTTTAAATGCTGTGCTATAAATTTAATGAAGTATAATATTTATAAAATTTGCATAGACAAGTTTCTAATTTAAATTTAAGAGCAATTTAATTAATTTCTTTTTATAGAAAAAAAGAAAGAGTGCTGTATTAGACTATTGTTGTAAAAGGATCGGTCTACATTTATGGAGAACATAGATCAAATAAAAGTATGTAATCATAAACACATGTTTAACACTTTAAGATAAGTTACTGGAGAAATATTAGCCATTCAAAGCCCGAATCAAACTAATGCAAAACAAAAAACGTTAATTTTTAAAGGTTTTCAGCTGCTTATTAATAACTTCTAATTTTTTTAAAATTCAAAGTAAGTAGTACTATTATCATTACTCCTGTATTAATTATTTCAAAATTTCTTAATCTTATTTTTCTTTTTCTCACCAAAATTTATTGAATTCGAAAATCTTTCAGAGACTGATACTCGAATCGAATGACTTAAAAACTATTATCTTTGCGCATGCGCCATTCTGCAATGAAATCTGACCTCGTTGCTTATATACTTTTCTTGTAAACCGCTCCGATATGTTTTTCATTTCAAGAGCGTGAAAATCTGCTTGAATGGGGAAAGAAAATGAAAATTTTTAGCAAAGAGAAATGACGATTTCATATAAAACGTAGTAACTAATGTGATAAAGTTTGGTCTTTCATATTGAAGCTTTAAAAAATTATTGTTGTGTTTAAGGATTATAATTGCTCTCGCAGTTGTAGTATTCATTTTATATACATTTTTTTTCATTTTTAATCTTTTACTTGTTTTATAGGTAAGCAAATGTATTCTTTAGGGAGGTAAAAATTAATCTTATTTTCAATCAACCAAAGATTCTGTGTTTCACACACACACACACACAAATTACTTATTCTCTAAAACGTTTTATTTTGCATTTTATATGGCTTAATATAAATTTTCTTGCAATACAAAATAAAAAAGCTGTCATTTTATTTTGTATTGTATTTGTTTTTTCATATTTAAGTGTATTGTGTATTAAGAAAATTATACAAAATCCAAGCAAATTCTTTTTCCCATTGATTTTTATTTTGAAAAATTGATGTACATATATTTTTCGTATTTTATAAAGTAGAATTATATATATATGTTGTAACATTTTCTTTCAAGGTCTCCTCCAACTATATTCTAACATAAGTCTTCTGCTTATTTAAACATATAATTATATCTCTTAGTCTGAGTTTTTGTTTTTATAGTTAAAGCTATTTGGAAATGTAAAGAAAATATGCTTTGCAAATAATTATTGTAATACAGTAAGTTAAGAATTTTATTTTGAATCCATTATTTGCTGTCAGTAAATTTTGTAGGGTGGAGGTGATGAAAATGAAATAATAGTTTTTTTTTTTTCCGAATTCCATTGTTTGCCTTACCTTATCATATCTTTCAACCATTATATTCAATTAAAAATGAAATATAGTTTGCAAGTTGATGAATTTTTAGGTGGCATCAAAAATAGATCACCACAATTTCAATTTTGGAGATATATCAAAATTAAATTTATTTTAGCATTGTTAAAATTCAAGCTTATTGTTTTAACTATTTCCAATGCAAATTTCAACATAAATAAGAATTCAATATTTTTTTTTTAAAAAAAAGACATACTTTTTAAAAAAAATCAATTCTTTCAATAGGTGATAAGCCTTTTTAAGAGCATAGAGAAAGAGAGATACAACAGATATCATTTTATTGCTGGTTTTGTTAACCTTTTTTAACCACAAACTTTACAAGATAAGAAATCAATTGACTCTTGCAACTATATGTTCCATAGAACAATGTACTTTTCTTGATGGATTCAAGGGATGGATCCATTGTGACACTTATCTCTGAAGATATGAAATCACGATTAGTCTTTGGTACCTGCATATTCATCTTTAAAGTCTGTCATTCTTAACTTGTTCAGTGGCCGCGGTAGCCGAGTGGTATAGGTATCGGACCGTGGCTTGCTTTGTCACGGGTTCGAGCCCAGTACCACTAAAGACCCGCTGTGTAGGGCAGCGATGCACATTAAATCTGTCGAGAGCTGAAACGTCCTCCCGTTGGTGTGGTGTGGTAGTTAGGAGAGGGGGGTGCCAGCTCAGGTGTCGTCCACGTCACTTGACCATGGTTCAAAATTACGTGGTCCGTCGCCAAAAGCCCTCGTGTAGCTGAACAGTGCGACGTTAATATTCAATCAATCAATCAATCTTGTTCATTTAAAGTAAACTATTATTTCTCTCACTGTTCTTCTAATACAATGCTTGCTCATTCCACTCTCTTGCTAATAAATCCTAGCATTCTACTCTTTTTTTTCCACTCAGGAAAATATTATAGAAAGGAGCTTTACATTTAAATTTTAAAAATAGAAATTCTGTTGTCATCTACCAAACACAACACATTGGGTGACTAATTCCTTAAAAACTAATAATTTTGCAAACACAAAAAAAAAAGTGTTTGAAAAATGTCTGCTACTATAAAAACAGAAATTAAGAGTAGAAAATACATTGCTTATGCAGAGTTCTATATTTTAATTGATCAGTTACCAAAACAATTTTCCGGAATGAAATAGTTAACAAGTCATAAAGTCATCAAATTTGGTGTGCATTTTATTTTGATCAATTAATCATGTTCTTGTCATTTTATGTAAGTACCAGCTTAAATTATTGTTATTTACAGTTCTTACATAAGACTACCATTGAAAATTTCATAACTTTTTGCACATGCTACTTCAAAGAAAATGTTAATTTATAAATGATTTTTTTAAACTCTGTGTGTGTGCTGACAGATGGTCATTAGAGATCGTCTTTTTTTCAGGAATTTTCTTTAAGAATTTCAGTAGATGAATTTTACCTGGGATACTCAACTTACGACCCAGTAGGAATTTTTAAGTGGCCTGCCTATGGTCCAGTGTAGTAAGAAATTGCTGTTGTTACTAATCTCCCATCTGGTCAGACTAGATCTGTGAAACTGTTGACTTTAATGAAGTCTGATACTAGAAATGAGCTATCAAAGATATCTTCCCAGTCCAAAATGTACTGAGATGAAGCCTGTTCTAGCTGGCATTTAGGGCAAATAGGAAACCTCTTATTGCCTCCAGAAAAGTGAGACTTTAAGTATCCTCTGGCAAGTCAGGACAATCAAGTGTTGGTCTGTCTGTCACAAGAAAGAGATAAAGAAAGCCCTGGTCTTTTGCCTTTATACCATTTATGAAAAGGAGGTTTTAACCATTTTTCTTTATTTTGGGCCTTTTGCCTTGAGAATAATTCAAAATGTGTGAGCTCTGAGGTGGAAGGGACTGGATGGTTTAATCCCTCCTTTACAAGAGTGTCAGCTAATTCATTTCCATAGATATTGACATAGGATGGGATCCATTGAAAATGTACTTTTGTGATGGTGTTAAATGAGCTTAACTTTTTGAAGGATAGATAAACTAATTTTATCTCATGTGTTTCCAGTTTTTGAGGTGTTGAATTGAACTATAACTGTCAGATAGAATCCGGAGGTCTTCGTAGTTACTTTCGCTCATGGATTTTCTCCAATCCCATGTTAATTGCAATTAATTCGCTTCAGAAAACGGAACAGAAATCTGTTGCGTTGTTTTATGGAGTTTCTCTAGATGTGTTTGAATATAAGCTCCACTGCCTGCCTGTATATCTATTTTACTGCCATTGGTGTAGATTGTGATGTGAGTTGGAGGAATTTAGAGTAAGAAACTAAACTATTTAAGAACAATGTATTAAAATTTTAGCAACAAATTTTATCAGTCAATTCTATTTGTATTAGTTAGCAATAATAAATGACAGTTAAGTAGCGACCAACACATTTCACAGGAGTAATTAATTTTAGTACTTACATATTATCGCAACAATCGCCAACGTTCAAGATAACTCTCGCTAAATTGGCAACCCTAATTTCGCATGTGTGCGCTGGATTGGCATTTGTGGGCTTCATTTCATATAATGTTGCCAATATGTAAGTATCATAAAGTTAGTTCTCATTGGTTTTTCAACAATTTATGATGTATTATGAAAAAGACATTAGTGATAAGAAAAGGTTACTACTTGTTTTGAAAAGGTGGTGGTAAAAAGTTACCAGCAAGAATATTCCATTTGGTGTTAATTTTTAACTATCCCTCATTCCTTTCAAGCTAAAAAATATCAAAAAAAGATAGGTTGCTTCAGGACGATCGTTGACTATTTTGCTGTGGAAAACAAACATGAATCAGCAACTCATTTAAATTGTTGCGAAAGTTTAAAAAACATATATAAGGTATATCGGGGGAAGTTGCCACATATTTAAGGATTTTTTTATTCGTACATTGAAAATTGAAATAACAAGACCATGGAAAAAATACCTTATTTTTCAATATTTATTTGGTTATGTATACAAGTTAATTTTCTTCATTGTATGAAAATAACTAAGAAATCTCATGTGTTAAAAAATTCATTCAATTGTGGCATGTGTTCTCCCATATATATGGGGAAGATACCACCAGTCATGGAGTAAAATGCAACAACACTATAGTAAATAAAAAAAATAAAACAAACATTACCAAATTAAATGTGAAGTAACAATAACTATTGAAAAACAAAAAATTAAATTCTTTCATAATTAGTTTGCTAAAAATAACAGTACAGGTTCAAATGATAACCTACACAACATTTCACTCAGTGCAAATAATTATCATAACAATCTTCTTGTAATCATTTGTTACATTCGATGCACTGAATTCAGTCACACTTGAGACTTTTTTAGTATAAAAGTACCCTTAACACACAGCACAAAAGTCATTATTATCCTCGTCAAAACTGTCACCACTGATATTTAAGGAATTTCTTCACTTGAGAATGGCAAGTTGACACATCTTTTTTTGTCTGTTTTTTCGAATGTTTCTTGTTATTTGTTTTGCCCTTACCCACTTTTTCTAGCTTTCCTTGTGCCTTTTCCCTCATAGTTGCCTCTCCTCTGTGATTTACCGTAGAAACCGGCATATAATGCGCACTTTGAACACAAAAAATGAGATCGAAATATAAGGGTGCGCGTTATACACCAGGTATAAAAACGATAGCTTTAAAAATAAGAGATGAATATTAAAATAATTTTACTTTTAGACATATCGAAATATTGTTTATTTAAAAGAAATGATATACTTTATGAACTAAAAGAGTTCTAGTTCTAGAAATATACTATTATTTCAAAACTCTGGCATAGTATTTCGAATAAATGACTTCAAAACATAAGAACGTTGTATACTAAAATTTCAGATTTCTTCTTAAAAAGTGGGGTGAGTGTTATATGGCAAATATATCTGAAAATTAAAAAATTCAGCTTGTGTGTGTGAATGTATGGGTGTGCGTTATACGCCGGATTGTACAGTAATTAAGACTTCTGATGTTTGTGTTTACACCTAGATGGTTTACATTTTCTGACCAAAGGAATAGGGCTAATTGCTTCTAGACAGGAAATCCCTTCTCTACTGGTGGAGGCAACCGATGGTGATAGTCCACTGGCACTAGCTCTTCTGGTGAAAGCAACTACTGGTATAGGCATGTCTCATGCTCTACTTGTGGAAGTTACAGCTGTATCACTGCTGGAACCATCAGAAATAGCAAATGTATACTTGCTTGCTATTGGATTTCTTGTGGGTTATAGGGGTAAATCTCAGTGGCTGCCTTGCTCCAAGCTGCATTCAGAAGAGATCCAAACTGAAGTCTTTACTGTTTACGATTTGGCTTGTTGTGTATTAAGGAGCTCAGAGCTTGTCACCAATATGTTTTCTGTGGTTTGTAAAAGGAGCGATCGAGTGGCTGTAAATACTGGGTGAAGGGGCTTGGAAGAGAAAAAAAAATTGCATCATTTTCTGCAACTAAATATAATGCTGCCACATCTGAGTAATGGGATGTGATTATCTAAAATAAGGAGCACTTTTTTTGGAATAAAATGATTCTTCAGAAACTTCATGAACACATTCGAGTTGATGTAGGCAGATGTTTCGTTCATCTCTACATGTGAAACCAGTGACATGCCATCCTCAAACTCAGGCTTCTCCCATTTACCTTTAAAAATACAATATGGAGGATAGAAATTACCTTTGGCATTGCAGCATGCCATTACAGTTATGATCTCTCCCTTTTCCCCTGTGTGACGTGGTGGTTACTAAGCGATCCTTTCTTTGCTATAACTTTCTCGGTTTACAGCAGGCTGAAGTAGTAGTCAACTTCAGCCCTACACATTGCTAATCCTTGTCCTATGGAGATTGTCTATGCCATCCTCACAGCATAATTATAAATTGTGTAGTTATATTTTATACGATAATATAGTGTTATAAAATGAAAAGAAAATGTTTAAGTTCATTTCATTTATTTCTGAACTATGTGGTGTCTTCTCCCAAGTATAAGGAGCAGATGCCACATATGCTTATCTCCTTATTGCTACAGTGTTATGGCAGTTTTTATATGCATCGTATGTGTAACATTACGCGTAACTCACTTACATTGCTAATATCTTATTTTAAATAACAAGTACATTTTTCAACTTTAAATATAAAAGTTGCACTTGCCACTTTAAATGCTCACAAGATCGAAAAATAAGGCCCATTAACGATGATTAATTCACAAGCCAAACCCAATGTTGGCCCTGATTCTTCACACAAGTGGCTCAAAATTGCCATCTATTGATGCATAAAAGTACTATTAACAAACTGGAGTCTTCCCCTGAATTACCTTATTTCTTGTCATATTACCACTAAATACATATAGTTTCATGTCATTTTCCTCCCAAGGATCTCTTTCAAGAGGCAATAAACTGAGTTTTTGCGAAAAGACTTTGCAACACCAACAAAATGTTTTGATGGTGATAATAATGTTACAAGATGCAGCCATAACAAAGCCTGCTATGAAATTTACTATTTTATTGGTAAACATATGTAACAGTTTACTGATACAGGAATTGTGAAGGAATGTTTCTCAAATGGAATTCAGGAATAACTCTCGTATTCTGCTGGTGCTAAATGTATTGATGATATTGCAAGGCAAATTTCTAATAACTTAAGAAGACTTAAAAACTGCAAGTATTTTAGCTTGGCTATTGACTTTAGTTTAGATGTTTTATGGTTTTTAAAGCAAAAATGGAGCATTGAGATTGGGGATTGAGTTTTTGAAATTCCTTCCAATGAAGAGCAAAACTAGAGGTGAATATATTATATTGAAGTTATTTCCTCTTTTCTAGAGCAGAATATAAATATTAAAAAAAATTTAGTGTGTCCCGAAGGCTGTCCTTCAATTACTGGGTATGACTTATATTATATTTGTGTTCAACTGACTACAATTCCTTGTTGAACACAAATATAAATTGATACGTCTGCTATATGATTTCATTGCAATATTCACCAGAAAAATATGCCTGAACTTTTTTTAATCCTGAATTGGAAACTGTTAATAAGTGTGATGAATTACATTCGGGCACGAGAATTGAATCACTGAAGATTCAAAAATCTATAGTGGTGTTCTTTTGGAGAGTTTAAGGAATACTTTTTGTGAGTTTTGTAATAACTTGATAAAAATTTCAAAGCATGAAGTATTTTAAATTTTGGTTTTGAGGCAAAATTTTTATTTAAAGATATTTTTTTTAATAATTTTAACAGTTTTTTAAAAAATCAAATTAGTTATATAACCACAAATTTGATTTAAAAGAATTCTAATACAATAATGTACTTTATTATTACTTTAACCATATATTACGTTTGATGCATTTCAGTAATCGCTCTAAGTTGTAAGAAAATGTTTCAATACAATATTACGAATTCAAAAATTATTCTCGTATAAACAGAAAATTTTTTGCAGTCTTGCACAACAAAAATTAAAATACCCTGCTACCATAGGTTGAATCTATATTGGTTGTATTTCTTTTTTTAGGGTATGGATTCCACCTTTTAATAATTATTTAAAAGTTTCATTCAAGATACTTTACGTAACCTAAATTATACTTTTCAACGACATCTATCCAGCTAATTTTGGACTTTTTTTTTAGACAAACCATTGGACATTATCATCAAATGCAGCTATTGACACTTTCATTAGAGTTTTGAGTTTTCCAACAATGCTTCTATCAAGTGTAGAGTTTGATACTAAATGTTGTTATAACTTGATGCTAAAGGTTGATATATATTTTTTCAATAATTTGCTGCAACAAAGAAATCTTCATGAAACTATGATTCCCTTTCCAGACTTATAGGGTGGAGGGGGGTCTTTGTCGGTTAATGAACATAGTTTTTTTAGGCCAGCATAAATTTTCCTTTTTTGAGTGTGTGGTGCATTGTCTTTTATGGCATTTCTATGAACATTTAGTATTTTCATGAAATTTTGTTTTATTAATAAAGCTTTCCTGCTTAGGTTTACCAAGTTACCTTCATTCCAATATTGCTCAGTAACTCCTCTTTTTTAATTTTGTAATCGAATTCATGCTTTTTTTCTGTTAAAAATTTAAAGGATTTTAGTTACCATAACTCAGTATGGAAACAAATCTTATTTAGCATTATTTAATTGATTGTCATCTTATTTAGGCAGTATGCATATCTATGGCTCCAAATTCTCTATCGAAATTCTTGTCACACGCACCAACATGTCCTTTTTGCGATATGTGATACTGTGTCAGCTCCCTTAAGTCTTCTACAATTCTGATAGTTCTTTAACAAAACTTTTCTCACACACAAAGTTAAATTTAAGTTCACTAAGGATATCAATAACTATACCTAATCCTAGAATATTCATAGGTTCATGTTTTTAAAAAATCAACATATGAGACACATTAATGATTTCATTTTTTAGAGAATCATCAACTTTTATGTCAGTTTCTCTGGCTGCTTGGCTTGAAACTTCAAGCGTGTGTCTTTACTTCGTTTTTCGTCAGTAATATTATGTATGCACTGAACAAATATATATTTTTATCTTTTGTTGGCATGCTTAGCAAAAAAGAAAAAAATTGCAAAGGTTTCTTGGCTTCTGGATAAGAAGGCTCTAATCACACACACACACACACAGTATTCTATTCACTGCTGAGCAATTATATTTCATTGAGCTTTTTGCATCCTCTTGAAAACTCGAGTAAACAGTTCTGTAACTTTCATTATCAGACGTATAAAAGTTCCATTTTACTCCATAGAATGGTGGTGTTGATAGTAACATAGTAAATTGTTTTTACAAGGAACTTTCTGCAATAATTCAGAAAACACAGCTTATGTATTAAAATATAATTTTCTTCTGATTGGGAAGATGTCATATACCAGTGTTGGATGACTAACCTTGCTGTAGGATCTCAGTATTGCAGTTTTCATCAAAAGTTGGTACAGTTTCAGATTATTTCTGCCATCGTTTCTTTCTTTATTCAGATGCCGTACTAAAAAAAAGATGTTGACTTTAAGTTTTTCTATATTTGCATGTTATAAGATCCATAGTTATTATTTTTATCAACAAATGAAAGCTAAAATGACTTTTAGTTCTGAAAAGAACTATTTAATTTAATAGAATCAAAACTTGTTTGAATAAATTTGAAAAACAATGCACATGTCTATCGGAACGAATTACAAACAAATAATACTGATTTTTGTCAGCAGTTCAATTAAAAATCTTAGCTGTCATCCTAAACATTTGATAAATAAATATCAAAAGTATATGTAAAAGTAAGTGAGATTTTGTCAAAAAAAAAATAAAATTATCAAAGTATTACATGGCAGCTTAGTTTTTATGATAGAATGTAAACAAGGGGTTTTTATCATTTATGTGTGTGGACTAAAAGAAATTGAAAGTATCCTGGAGCGCTGCAAAAAATGCTTAAAATGAATTTAGTGTGTGTGTGATAGAGAAAGTTAACACAGCATTAAAATAAAAGCCAAAAATCAGTTTCAATATTTTGATCAATTTTTCACAAATTAATGTCCATAATGTAATTTCCATAAATCGATAATTTAAATGTCTACTGTAGCCTTGGTCTTATTTTTGACATTAATTCTCATATATATGGCCCTTGTGAAATAGCTGTCTTATGAATGCGGCCCGAGGCAAAAAAGGTCGAGTGCCCTTCATTGTTATTGTGTGGTGCTTTTAAGTTATTAGGATCCATGGGTTAGCAACTGTTTTTCTAAGTTGTTGCTAACACAAACTTTGCCGACATATTTGATAAGATGTGTTTACTATATACTTACTATATATGGCAGAGAAGAATTGTATGCATTTTTCAATATATTGTTGTTTGGCCCATGTAGCTAAGTACCCATTGTTTGTTATTATGTGAAAAGCAGGAGTGTAGCTACCGCCATATTAATGATATGGGACCCTCAAGCTACAGGGGCCCCAAAGTGTGTAACTACAGTCCCACTAACAGGGTTCTCATGTCTAATAAAGGGCCCCGAAGGAATTTTGATACAGGGTCCGTTCAGAACTAGCTACGCCAGTGGCGAAAAGGATAATTTTATGTTCACAAAAAGGATACTATATAATACTATAGAATTTCTTAAAACACAAACTACCGTTCTGTTTTAGATTAATTTATTGGTTAATTTTATTATTTACAATATAATTAATTTTAAAACTTTAAAATATGATCCTTTATTTTACAAATGGATTACTTCATGAAAATCAACTAATATTACAATACAGAAATAAAATTAGTTTGTAAGTTTTATTCTGTAAAATTTGTTAGCTTTTAAGTTTCATTTCTATTATTTATTTCAAAATGGGATTTAACCTAAAAGTTGGAGATGACCTTTCTTCAAGAACTTTCATTGTACAAATTTATCCTTGTGATGTAGAACTCTCCCAGAAGATTCCTTAGATATGGAAATTGATGTATTTTGCTTATTGGAATTTCAGAGCATAAATATTAATTTTAGTAATATTTTTAACATTTAGAAAAAAGTAATATTGGGAGATTTTTTTCATTCGATTATAGTTATCTTCGTCTTACAATTTCAAAAAGCATAAACTTTTTGTAAAATCTAAATAAAAAAAAATCCAAAAGAATATAGAAATTTCTTATCTTATACCTTTGTAAATTATATATCTTTTTTTCTCCAAAATTTAAGTTGTAATATAAAATATGGTACTTAAACTATATTAATTTTGCCAAGTAAAAAGACATTGCTAAATACTGTCTTTGTTGTTATTGTTTGGGAATAGTTTTCCTGTTATTGACTGCACATTGTGGCATTTGGTGATGCCTTTTGAATTGAAGAAATTGATTGATGTTATAAAACGTAAGCACCCAAAATATACCTTAAGAATAAAATTTTTGGTGGATATGGATTTTTTCTTCCTTGTGTAAACTTTTAGAATTTTGTTGAATAAGTTTCTTTCCAATTAAATGGTGCAATCCTAATGTATTAAAATGTGAGCTTCTGACACTATTTTTACCCAAGATATTCTTTGTTTTTTTCCATAAAATTTACTTTAGTTAACTATGTGATTCATCCTGAGGAACTTTAATGATCTTTCTCTATTTTCATTCCCCCTTGTCAACTTGTGCTTGTCTTAGTGTCATAAAATCTAAATCGGAAATTTATTTTGTTTGTCTAGCATAGCAAAATTGGTTCTTATACTAAAAAAAAATTTACAATTGCTTACTTATGTACATCACTTTTTGATATTTTTTCTGTCAACCTGTATGATCTGGTTTGTTCCAAGAAATTAACTTTATTTGTCTCTGATTTCCTTGAGTTTTTTTTTAGTGTGAAATACATGTTTCATTTTTAGAAAGATGTGCGTTCTTTTACATCATGAAAGATTTTTATGTAACAGAAGGTTTTTATAGATAAGTAAAACATTAATGCATAGCTATCTTTATAAATCAGCAAGGGTGGCTCTAGGGCTGGACAAATCGGACCCCTGCCCGGGGTGGCAAATTTTAAGAGTGGCATTTGGATCAAATTTAAAAAATATTTGTTTTGTTACAAAAATTTGATATATTTTCTGAAATATTATTGGGTGTTAATTTGGTATTTCATTTCACATATCTTATATCCGTTTTATAAAATCCTTGTATGTTTAAAGTCAGTTTTCTTTTATGTTGGAACTTGTAGGGTTTACGGTGGGAGTATATGTTAAATTATGAAATTTGATATCTTTACACATCTTTCACTAGTAACTTTTCCCCCATCCTGGAGCGAGGGAACAACAGATATTCCTTTCACCCATATGATGTCCAGTGTCAGTTATCCAAAAGAAGACAGGCTAATAAGAGATTTTGGTAGAGAGAGATCCAAAGGAGGTGTTTTATTTTAGTCTTGAGCACTTATTTTACCATAAGTTAAAATAAGTGCTTGTGATCCCCAGCATCAATACTCTTTTTCAAAGAAACTGGCCTACTGAAATGGGCAATTCCTTCTCTTACATTTTACTTGTTTGAAATAATAATAAGTAATTATGTCATTCATTCAAAATTATTTTGTATTTTTAAGACTTAAAATAATATATATTTATATTGATTGTTATTCTGCCTTTTTTTGTTCACAAGAATTAATCGAATTTTATTCATGTATATCAATTGAAACAATTGATCTTTTTTAATTATATATATATATATATATATATATATATATATATATATTTGGAGAGAGGAACGGTATTTTCCATTTTTGTCCGGGGCGGCACAACTACTAGAGCCGGCCCTGAAATCGGATGCTATCTTTTGTACCTAAAATTTCTTTTTTCAGTAGCATTTTTTTATTTTAAAGTTAATGTGTAATAAAATTGAATATATATTGACACATTGATAGATAGATCACAAATTAGTTAAGATGAAAGATGGTTATAAGAAAAACACATAATATCAAAAAAAAAAAATTCTTGTGATATGGTGTGGTTTAATTTTTTTTTCCTATTAGTTATTCATTATATTGAAATACTTTATGGCTTCTATTGATTTCAGTCTTCTTGGACGCGATGGATTATGATTTTAAAGTCCGAACTGCGAACGAATGTGCTAAAGTAGAAGATTTATTTGAATACGAAGGCTGTAAAGTTGGCCGAGGAACTTATGGACATGTTTATAAGGCAAGGAGAAAAGATGGGTAAGTTTATTATACTGCATTTTGTTATGCAGCTCTGTTTAAACTTTTTGCTAAGTAATCTTCATGAAATGAATTTACATTTATTTTTCATGGGTAATTATTCAAATATGTTTAAATTATTCTATTAAAAAATTAAAGAATCTTGTCATTTTTATATAATATGTATAGCAGTGTGTATTTTTTATTATGTGTATTTAATACCAAGGGCAGTAACTACTGATCATTATGACCCCATACCCTTCATGCTTTTTACATTTCATGATATACACAAAATGCTTGATTGCACATCAATTTATCTTTAAAATAACCAGCTTTTTTCCCCCTTAAATGCATCTTTTAGTCAACATGAATCATTAAAGTGGTTGATTGGTGTGGATGGAAAATCTTTCATTTCTTCAATAATTCATTTTTCTTCACTATAGAGAATGTAAAAATTGATATTCTATAACTTTTTTCCTAAAAAACAAGTTTTGGGAGTATGTACTGTAAAAAAACTGTAAACAAAAGGTTAAAATGTGGGTAAAAAACTTATTTCAAAGCAGCTGTATCTTTAAGACTTGAATGGGCCATATCCCCTCAGGGGGCTCACCTTTTTTAGGTGAGTGCGGGTTTCACGCTCCCGAGGTACCCTAGTGATCTTTTCCTTTTCCCTAGGGGTTTACTGTCTTTGGTAAACACGGGCTTCACGAACCCGGGGAACCCTAGTTATCTTTCTCTATTTTCGGCCCTGTTTCTTGCCATTCATATTTCCCTTTTCTTTTCACGTCGAGACCACAGACCTACATTGGACAATGAACTTTGTTTTTGACATTCTTTTAACAAGTGTTTGGCGCATCTTGGCCAAAATTGGCCCTTGCACCATTAAAACTCCCAATCATCATCATCATGAATGGGCGATATACCATATTTTCTCTAATCTTAGCCACACTTTTTTCCAATGTTAATGCTACTGAAAATCGGGTGTGGCTTAGAATCGAAGGAAAAAAATTTGCATGATGGGGCAATTAGAGCAATTGCAGATTCCTGTATGTATTTAAAAGTTTATAATATGGATAAAATAATTATTCACTTCTTAGTTCTATAATTTTATTATTATTATTATTTTCATAAAATTAGGTGTCAATAAATCATTTTACTCCATTTTTCACAAAAACAGAATTTGTTGCTTAGAATTGCAGCTTAGATTCAAATAAATAATGGTTATAATATCTAATCAAGTTAGAGAGGATAATACTAGTAGGTCCAGTGTGTGTACTTCAGTTCTGTAAAAATCTTTAAAAAAATGAGTCGCAAGAAATTATATAAAATGAAAACACAATTTTTATGTTTGGAAATCTGATTTATTTTAAACAAAGAATTTTATACCATTTCTCATTTTAAGGAATAAAACAAATGTATGAATTATTTGATTTAAATGAAGAATAATTTTGTTTGTTATATAATTGTAAAAATCTCTGAAAGTGTTTTTAATTATGTCTAATTAGTAAATTTTCAATGAAGGTAGATTTTAATTATGACGAATTTAAAGAAAAATAAGAGGTATTGACATATTTCAAACAGGATAAGTTTGAATCAGCCACAACAGATGAAAAAATGTGTCAACTTTCCAGGGAGAAATCATTTAAGATTTGGATCTCCTACCTTACTTAACATCTTTGTTGTTATTTGATTCTGGTACCATATGGTGAGAATGATGATGATTTAAGTTATAATATGATATTTCATTAAGCAATTTAAATATCTTTCAAAAAGCATACAATAATTACCAATCCAGCAGTTGTTTCCTCAAGGCGAACTTGGATAAAGTAACAGCTAAAAGTATTGTTTCAAAGTTTATCAGAAATACTAGCACTCATGTTTAAAGTCCTATCTGTTTCCTAATATTTCTACTTACATGAAGCTCCACTAGGAATTACCTAGTTCAAACTAGAAACAATTCATAACATGACCATTTTTATAAAAGATTAAATCTGAAAATGCTTTTGATAATTCAGCTGATATTTGAACATTTTTTTTAAAAAAAACTAGTTTTTGTAACACAATTACAAATATTCATTTAATTTATCTTTGCTCTTTTCATTCTATTGATCACTGAGCTCTTGTGAAAGCTTTTTGATCTTCTCTTTAGTAAAACTGCATTAATAATTTGTCATGTTGCATTATAAAAATCAGCACTCCATTCACAGCCTAGGTTTGACTTTTATGGACTTGAATGGGTTTTTTTTATTCAAGATAACATTACTCTGCAGCAATCACATAATTGTGATATTTATCATGTGCAGCAAACCTAATATTTGTAGAAGAGCAACACACTCAATGACATTGTTGTTTCTACATTTTGGTACACTCACACCATGTATTAATCATTCATTAAGGTGAAGCATATTTAAAAAATACTAATTGGTTTTAGGTGCATGTTAATAATATGGGTCAATTTGACCCAGACACACAGGTAAAATATCACTTTTTTCCCCCATGTTCATTTAAAAAATATTTACGACTCTGAAAGTGTTACATACCGATTGATTCATAAATAGTGTGACACCAATTACAGAGAATCATAAATTTTTACTGAATAAAGTTAATTACATTGAATTTTCAATATGGTTTCCTCTAGCACAATACACTTTTCATAAGCGTTTTGGCTAAGTTAAGAGTTTTTTCGATCATTTTGGGGATATTTTTCCAAATCTCTTAAATTGCTTTTTGGAGCCCTTGAAATACTCTTACTTTACATTTATTTAATTGTTTTTTTAAGTATCCGCATAAAAAATAATCACAAGGAACACAGACAGGGGTAGTGGTAGTCATTTATCTGGAGGCAGAAAATCTATTTTTTAATCTTTCACCTATTTTATAGTTGATTTTGCGGTATGACTTAGTGCAGAATCTTGATGAAAAACTAAGATTCCTTGAGGGTAAAGACATTTACTTCTTTTGATCAAATGTTTCAAAACTTTATTCTGATAGTATTTAGCATCTATTTGATTCTACAAAAAATGGTTTTGTTAAGCCTTGAGAGGACATTTCCATCCATACCATAACACCTTATGGCCAACTTGCATTTTTCAAAACAGCTGCGTCTTTGCGACGTTTTTTGCTTGAAATATATTGAATCTTCATTTTGCCAGTTGTGGATGACAGATGAAACAGTGCTTCATCAGAAGTTATCCATTCTTTATATCTACCTTTGAGTAACATTAAATACAGAGGCCAAGAACGTTTTTTTTTTTTTTTTTTTTTTTTTTCATTTTTCTAGGGTCTTTACAGACATTTGATGACAGACTAGAAAATTTACCTTTTTATAGCCAATTTTCTTTATCTGATGATAAATTGTCAATTGCTATATCTATAGGTTTTTGAGGCAAAGAATTTTCTACAACGTTAATTCTTTTCAACTTCTTTTTTTCTCTTTCATTAAGGACTTCCTTTTGTTTATATTTTTTTTCTTGAAGCTTTTGATTGGGAGCCAAATTTTACTTATTTTGGAAGTTTAGATAGTAATACAATGGAAAAATGTTTTTTCTGATTTTTAAAGGCTTTATTACTTACAGAATTTGAACAACTATCTTTCAAAAGCTGTAAAATTTCGTTCTGGATTTGAGGAGCTAATTTCAGTACTGTAATTTACTCCAAGTAATAAAAATAGTTAGATTAGTAATTTAAGTGTTTCATTTTTTAAATAAAACCAGTAGTAGAATGATAAAATTCATCATAAAAAGTTATATGCTTTTAAAATTAGTCACACTAATTTTGAATCAACCGGTATTAAAGGAATACATATGTTTGAGGAGTGTCTAACATTGAAACAATAGGAATCAAAATCTGCACAAGATATTGAAAGATCAATTTTGGAAATGAGTGTTTTATCTTAGTAAGGTTATGTTGTAGTGGATGTGTGAATGGATACAAGTGAAATAAAAGTAACTATACCTATTGAATTATGAATAATCTTGTTCAGAGATTTATTATAATTATACCTATGAATTTATTCAAAATATTTTTTAAATTTTCAATGATATTTACCACATGAAATATGACTGGAATCAATCATCTTATAAATGTTACTTATGCCCAAATTATTTCTTTAGGTCTGATCCCAAAGATTATGCCTTAAAACAGATGGAAGGAACTGGTATGTCTGCTTGCAGAGTGGCCGCGGTAGCCGAGTGGTATAGGTATCGGATCGTGGCTTGCCTGGTCACGAGTTCGATCCCAGTACCACTAAAGACCCGCCGTGTAGGGCAGCGATGCACGTTAAATCTGTCGAGAGCTGAAACGTCCTCCCGTTGGTGTGGTGTGGTAGTTAGGAGAGGGGGGTGCCAGCTCAGGTGTCGTCCACGTCACTTGACCATGGTTCAAAATTACGTGGTCCGTCGCCAAAAGCCCTCGTGTAGCTGAACAGTGCGACGTTAATATTAAATCAATCAATCAATCAGTCTGCTTGCAGAGAAATTGCTGTAAGTCTTTCTTCTTTAAATTGTTTTTTAATGCACCACTAGTAGTTATTTTACGTTATAAAATTTTAAATTAAAGCATTTTTAATGAAGAGACTTTCCCTCTGAGTTTCTGTTAAAATGTTTGAAATATTTGGGTACTTATATATTATATAGTCAATCAATTTCATCAAATCTAAGATAATGGCATAATTTTCAAAGTATCCTTAAGAATAAAGTTTTTTCACTCTAGGAAATTCATCTGTTGTTTCAAAATCTTCCTTTTGTAAATTTTTAATTCTTTATAGTTGTATTTTTAGTTGGATATTCTTTCTTTTTATTTAAAAGGGAGAATTCTGTGTTATTTTTACCAGTCTTCTCAGAATATGGAATAATAATCACCTTCCAATTAAGAATTGCTGGAGAATGATAAGTAAAAAGATTGTTGAGGCTTAAAAATGGATTGTGTATATATTAACTTATGTTGAATGTTTTAAAGATTCTTGCTTGTGTGAATTTTGTGCATATTTTATCTGTATTAATTATAGGAGTTAGGAAGAGAGTACAAAATATAGCTACTGATTTTTATTTAGAATACATGATGTAAAAATATGTTTAATTTTTTGATATCCAAGCCCTACCATTTAGCTTTCGATTGTACAGAAAATCATTCTTATAACCATCACCTCTTGATTTAAAAAGGACAGGACTTAAACTTCTAAAATGGAAGTATAGTTATCTTTTACTTTCCCCCAATTCGATTTCTTCACAACCCATTTTTAGCACATCTTTACTCAACAAAATAAACATACTTGCCAAATTTCAAGTCTGTAGATCTAATAGTTTTAAAAGAAATTTCAACAATTATTGCTTCTTAACCCCAAATAACCCTCCTTGGGAGTCAATTTCCTTAAAACCTGTTCTTAGCAAACTTCTACTCAACAGAAAAAAACATGGCAACCAAATTTCCATACTGTAGGTCAAATAGTGTAAAAACGGGAATTTTTTTTATCTACTTAGCCTCGCAACCTCCCTTGGAAAATGATTTCGGTAAAACTTCTACTGCATGAATCTCTATTCAACAAAAGAAACATTCTTGCCTAATTTCAAGTCTGTAAATCTAATATTTCGGAAATGGAAAATTTCGTTTGTTACACCACTTTAACCTCTCGTAACCTTTCTTGAAAGTATATTTCTGTTCTTAGTGGATCTATTAGCTAGAGAATTTAAGTCTGTACATCTAATAGTGCAAAAATAAACAATTTTTTAATGCCTTGTAACTCCTTTTTGAAGTTGGTTTTTATTAAAATCTGTTCTTAGTGGATCTCTACTCAACAAAAAGAAATATGCTTACTAAATTTCAAGTCTGAGGTCTCATTGTTCAAAAATGGGAAATTTAATCAATAATGCTCCCTTAACCTCCTGTGACGCTCCCCCCTCCTTTTGAGTCAATTTCCTTAGCAGATTTCTACTCGACAAAAGAAGCATGCTTGCTAAATTTCAAGTCTGTGAGTCCAATATTTCAAAAATAAAAAAATTTTCATCTATAACACCCACTTAACTCCTCTCAACCATCCTCAGGAGACCCATTCTTAGTAGATCTTTATTCAGCAAGAGAAGTGTGCTTACAAATTTCAACACTGTAGGTTAAATAGTTTTAAAGAGGAATTTTTTTATCTTTTCCTCCTTAACCTCATGCGATCTTCCTTGAAAGTAGAGTTCCACATATCCCATTCTAAGTGGGTATGTAATTGACAAAAGAGACATGCTTACCAATTTTCAAACCTGTAGGTTAAATAGTACAAAAATGGTAATTGTCATCAGTAATGCCCCTTTAAACCCTCAGATTGATCCCTTTTGGGCATCAGTTTCCAAAAAAAAAAATCCCTTCTTATCAAATCTTTGTTTTAAAAAAAGATACATGTCTGCCAAATTTCAAATCTGTGGGTCTAATAGTTCAAAAACAATTTTTTTAAAAAAAATCTAGCAATCCAATGTGGGAGTCAATTTCCTCAAAACCTGGTCTGATCAGATTTCTACTTAACAAAAGAAACATGCTGGCCAAATTTCGAATCTATAGTTCTGAAGTGATGAGTGGTATAGAACAAGTTGCTTTTCTCCTATATATATATATTGATAAGGTTTTTTTACTGTGGATGTCCAGTGTTATATTAACTATACGATGGTCAATTTAAAAATTCATATTCATTTAAAAAATTCTTAAGTTTCCTTTCTTATATATAAGTATAGAAATTCAAAAATTTTAAGTTACCAACTTAAAATATTTATTTTAAATAGCTTCTTCGAGAACTAAAGCATTCTAATGTCATTAGCCTTCAAAGGGTTTTCCTTTCTCACACTGACAGAAAAGTTTTCCTTTTATTTGATTATGCAGAACATGACTTATGGGTAAGTTTACTGGCTTTATGATTTCATATGCACAAAAGAGAAATGTATTGTACATAGGATAGAGTCATGAATGTTTAAATTTATTTCCATGGTTTATTCAAAGTGTTAAATTACTTTTATTGCTTTGCATAAACTTCATTTGTAAATACTAAAGTAAAAAAAAAAGTTAAAAATTTACTTTTAAAATAAAAGAATGTTACAATTGAAAAATCTCAAACTTTTTAATTCTAAATAAAAAAAAAATTGATATTTTACGTCCTGTATTTCCTTAATACTTCTGCGGAAGAAAATGTAGCCCATGATAGAGACTGATGGATTTTCATCTGGACATTTATTTTAAAATTGATTTATAGTATTTTTTTTAACTTAAAAGTTATTTTTAACAAATGGTTTGATTCTGTGTAAATTGTAGGATTCAAAAATTGTTTAAATTGTTCATCACTTAGGATTGTAAATAGAAAAATCAGTCAGTCATCCTGTCCCCTTCTTAAAAATATGTACCTTGTAACTTCTATTTATTAGTTTTCTGTTCAACTTTGTCTTGTAATCGCTGATAGAGTGCTTGTTGCTATGATGTATATATATCATTCTATAATTGCAATTAAAATGTTAAACAGAATTAATCACCTCTTATTGTGACCAACATCCCTGAATTTTAATTATTTCAGGAACATTTTCAGTGAAACATTCTATATCTTAATATTAATGTTCTTGGAAATTTAATTTTTTATATTCTATTGAAATCAATGTAAAAATTGTCAGTTTTCTTGCAAAATCTTGGAACATTTTTGTTCAGTTAATATCATATTTGTATTAAATATTTAAATATTGATGAATTTTAAGAATTATTTTAAGTTTGAAAAAAAAAAAAGATTTTATATAGAGAGAGTTGTTCCTATCCAAATCATTGTTAAGCAACAAAAGAAAAAAAGATTTTATTCCAATTGATTTTTTTAAGATTATTTACTCTATTTATATCTGTATTTTATAAATATTCATCTATTTCATAAAAAAAACTGCATGCTAAAAATTTTTTGCATTTTTAAGAGGATTCCAATTTGTCTTATTTCATTCTTAAATTTTTTGTGTAAAATGATTAGCTAATTTGTTACTTTTCAAAGACTGTTGTACATTTCAGTTATGATTTAACCCCTTCCTTCTTGCTCCCATCAAAATCACAGGGTAAAATTTCCCCCTCTATTTTTTGCACTCGTGATATTTCTGGGCTGGAATTTGAGTTTGGTTAGTGAATCTCAGAGTAATGATTTTGGATCTGTACTGTTACCTGTGATGCTTGCCTTTGTATCTCATGCTTTGAAATTTATCTCACGAGAAAAAAATTACTAATGTGTATTTACATTATGCATAAGTGTAAAAAAAAATTCCTTCTTTAAACCATGTTTTAAAAAAAAATTCTTGTTGCTGGAAAACCAAAATTCAGTCATAATAGCCCTAAATATGCCTTTTCTAAAAAAATTAATTTTTTGTATTTCAAGATAAAAATTTACACAGTTTAAAAATAAATACAAATATTGTGCGTACACTTAGTTTTATATAACTTTTTTGAATAAAAAAGCACTTTTATGGCCATTTTCTTCCAAATTATGTGACCATTAAGGGATTAATTAATAAAAGCATTCACTTTGAAATTTTTTTGCTAATTTAAAGAAAGTTTCAGCTAAAATATCAACTGTTTTTATAAATATTGTTTAAAAGCAAATTGATAAGATAATTTTAATCTTTCAAACACCTGGCAGAGCCAGAAGGAGTTTAAAGCTTTTTTTAAAGGAGTGGGGAAAATATAGAAGTTTTCCTTTCCCTACCTTCCGTGGTACACTTTCTGAAAGAAAATAGATTCTTCATTTTCCGATTTATTTCTAAAATATACTTTTTCAAAGCTGTAGATCTTGAAGAATCATTTGTGGATAGCAAAATTGTTAATATTTGGAAAGTGGGAAATATATAATATTTTAATAACAAAGTTTTGTATGTTTATGTTACTATAAAGATTCTAATTTAAATCAATTTTGCAGCATATTATCAAATTTCACAGAGCTGCCAAAGCCAAGAAAAAACCAGTGATGGTGCCAAAAGGAATGGTGAAGTCACTTTTATATCAAATTTTAGATGGTATCCATTACTTACATTCCAATTGGGTGCTACATAGAGATTTGGTAAGTAATTAAACATTCTGATTACATTAAATTTTATTTTTAAATGTTTTTATTGTTCATTTATTATTCTTTCAGTTATGAAAATAATTTTTAAAAACAACTTTATACATATGTATATACAGTCGGACCTATAACAAAGTCACTAAATCCCCAAAAAAGCTTGTTTCTGAAAAATTCCTTAAATAGATTCATTTACATTATATATTATGTTCTTGGTTCCATGATAAAGTTTGTAAAACATAGATATTAACAAAATGGAGTTTGGTAAAATGATGGTCCAACTGTATACTTATATAGCCATAATTCTAAATAATCATAAGTAGAAATATAACCAAACAGTATAGATAAGAAATAAGTAGACACAGTAGTACATTAGCAAACTCTTAACCTTTGGAACTAAGAATGCAAGTTTAAACATTGTTTTGAGGCCTTGTACTAATAACCTTTTGGGAAAGGAAATAGGATTATAAATATGTCATATTACTAGCTGCATGGCCCGGCGTTGCACAGGCTATCTCTACTTTTGTAAAGTTTCCCTTTCTTTCACAAAATCAGAACTTCTAATACTCTTTTTCAAAATAACTTCCACCCCCCTCCACCGCTTAGCCCAGCGTTGCTCAGGCTTTCTCTTTTCCTCATGACACCAGCATTTCTGTGTGTGTGTTTGTATGTGCACAATGTCAGTGATTACTAAAATTATGTCAAAAAATTTCCCTTTTTCGAAATTTGTTCCATTCCACTTATTTTTGATTTAAGACAGGTTTCTTTCCCCTCTCTATAGCCTGAACACATTTTTTTTATTGTAAAATTATTGTTCTGTCTTCCCCTCCTTCTCACAGATAAGATATAGCATCAAATTTCGATGTATGACTTATAAAAAAAATAATTGCGTTATAAATGACTTATAAAAAGAAATATTGCGTTAGAATTAAAAAATTATTAACATGAAGCAATAAAAAGAAAATTATTCTGATTCTAAGAGTGAAACAAAAAACATTCATCATTTTTTTAATAATAGTTAGTTTCTAAGAGTCTAAAATAATAAAACAGATTTCAGATTTTCATGAATCAATCAATCGTTACATATAGTTAGCTTAAAAATGTCTCTAAAATGTATTTTGATCCTAAATAATAGACGATGCATTTTTTAATTAACAAAGAATTCATTTCATAATGAAACAATAGAAATAATCCTTTTAAAAAAAACATATATGTATTTCTTAAAATCAAATTTCTATAAGTAATAAATGAAAGAAAAATTAACAGATAGCTATTGAAATGATTGCTTTTTTCTGAACGTTTGATTAAACATATAAATATACTAGTTGTACCCTGCCACGCGTTGCTGTGGCTGAGTCTTGTTTAACAGAAAGGACATATTTTCAGTATGTTAAATAATTTGCATTGCACGTATGATCTTTTATAAAAAAAATGTATAAATATATATACGAAAAACTTTCCTAAACGGATATTTATAATTTGCTAACCAAATGCTTGAATTTATTACAGCTTATTTTTGTCCTTATGTCATGTTATGAACCTCTCTCTCTCTCTAAATTTATTTACATTGTCTTTAAAGTGGCATCCTCAAGTTTGAAGATAAACTTTAAATGGCTCTACTCTGGATTCATTTAAGGAATTGGGTTAGTTTTACAATGCTTATGGATATTTTAATAAATCAGAGGTGTGTTCACAAATGCACATTTATTCAAACAATGTCACTTGGAAACATGAATTGTATTTCCTGATGTCAAATAGGAAATGTTTAGATTCCGCAGTATACCTAGCAAGCAAAATTTGTAATGGCTCTGTTCTCTGAGTTGAGGCAGTTTAATTTTTTCAGTGGTACAAAACATTCCTTTGGTTTCTCCCTTAAATTCCAGAACATTGCAATAAGGATACACTTCCATCATTGTGTAAATGAGAACATGCTGCCTGAACCTAGAATCTTCCACTGGGTTGTACCGGAATGCAAGTTGACTGTTATTGTGTGATTGCTCACCGCAAAGTCATGTTTGACGCAGATGTGCTGTTTTTGGTTAACATCTTTCTGATGTTGTAAAACACGAATGATGTGCTCGCAAATGAGCTTCCTCAAGTCTGGCTGCATGTTGCTTTGCTGCGCCCTCAGCCTGTGTTTGTGACATTCTTTGTCTGCTTTTCTCATTTGCTGATATCCATTCTTTCTCAGTTTGATGTGCAATTACACTCATTCTAGTACTTTTGCCTTGCAAGTATGACAACCTAAGTTTGATTTCCCGCAAGGCATTATTTTTATCTAGTGAAGCCAATTGACTACACTTAAAAAGAAAAAAAATTCAAACAAAAACATATAAAATTTCAAAACATGAAAAAAAGAAAAATCAGAAACAAAAATAAAAGGAAAAAATAAAAAATGTTAATGAAATATTTAACTTTAAATGTGCATCAATTGACACAGCTGAAATTAAACGCAATGAGAGGCTGAAGGTATTTTTAATCGAATACGCCAGGAAAATTCCAATATAAACACGGATTTTGCAGCAGAAAACTACGACAAAGTGTTGATAATGATGGGAGTATTTTTGCAATTCACAATTCGATTAGTATTAGCAATTATTATCAACAAAGTTAAGGGCTTATCTTAACCCTCTGACTGGATGACCCGCTAATTGAATTTCAGATCTCATTTTTTTAAGCTAGCTACTCCGAAAATGCTCCGATAAATTTCGCGAACTGCTTCAAAAACGAATGGCTGTTTAGTGCTTTCCCCTGTTAACGCCGCAGGAGGTCCCAATTGGTTTTGCAGGGAAGGATTTTATTGCTTTTCGGTCTCTGTGTTCTTCGAAACAGGTTTCTCATTCACAGCTGTGGCCTAGGGCGAGGATTGTGAAAGGGACATTTTCTACACTTCACGGCCAACAGAGAGTTCACCCAATTTATTGCAAATATATATTTCATATATTTGGAAAACTTGCTCAATTTCTGATCTAAAAACCAATTAGGTTTTAAGAAATTTTAATTTTCTGAGTTTTGATTTTAAATTCGGTTTCATTTTAAAGCATTTTTGCATTCCTAGATTGAATTAATTAAAAATATTTTTTAACACAATCCAATATTTCATGTGAAACGGCAATTAACTACAATTTTAGTTTCTAAAATCATTTCTGTTTGCTCATGTTTTTAAGTTTTTGAGTTTTCTCACATTTACTTAATTAAGATTGATTTAAAGACCAATATATTTTTTGACACATAGTTTATATAATTTAAAAGCTCTTTACTTTGTTTTCATTATTTTTTTTTTTCCTTTTGAAAATGCCATGACCAAAATGTACGCAGGCTACTGTGATAAATAATACTTGAAAGGGATGGAATATGACTGAAAATGGTAAATCTAAAATGCAGCTTTTTCAGGTAATATTACAATTAGACCACAGAATACAAATGTTGCAGAATGAACTAAATATTTCCCTGATGTACCACAAACTACATTATAATAAATCTATTGTAGTACTACACTGCAGTATTTTAAAGTCATGCAACAAAAACTTAAACTTGCTTAACTGCCACGATGGGGAACTGAGAAAAAAATAGATATTGTTTACAAACTTGGTGATTTCTGGATTACGTTTGTATAACTACTAATTTCTATATAAATATTTTGCATTTAAAACTCTTGTGAATATATAAGGTTCTGATAAAAGTGAATGATTGATCAAATTAACAGTTGTTATCAATGTTATGTCTTAGAATATTTTGAATTAAAAAAGATATTTCAGTCATATTTATTTCAAGTAGAATTTTCATGTAGAGCATAAGTTGGATAGTAACAGATTGAAAAATTAAAGCTTTACAGGCAATGGAATTTTTTTTTATGCCATTACAAATTTTAAATATGTTTTTCTCAGATTTTTAATTTTGAAGATGAGAGTGTTTTCTAATCCCTAAGGCGTTTTTCCTGTTCAAGATAGTCTTGAAATATCTTGTAAATGTTCCCTTACATATGTTCTATAACAGTTCATATGGATTTAGGTCTGAGAGCTCTAATTATTTTTTAAAAATATCTTAATGTTAATATTTAAAGAAAATTGGGTTTTTTTTTCAGGTTAAGCCATAAAAATAATTATTAAAATTCAAAGAGATATATTTTAAATTTTATACTTTTTGTTTCCAATAATCTAAGAAATATTAATCACTTACAATAATTAAATATTTTTAATAATTTAACATTTTATAAAAGTTTTAAAAATTTCAAAACTGTTCAATGCTTTAAAATTGTGAAATAATGGCTTGTCAAACTAACCTATTATTTTCAGAATCAATATAATAGTATAATTTGAATATGAAACAAAAATTAATTTTACTGTGACAAAACTGTTTACGACTTCTACTCATACTGTAAAAAGAATGAAAGATAAATATATAACATAGTGGCAATCAAAAACACATTCATAATATGTTAAAATCCTGTCCCGATACAAATTTCAATGCATTTTCCAAACTGTAGCTAAAAACAATTATGGCCAGAAATTATTTATATTTAGATATATTTTTCCTTATTAAGTACATAATGAATAATGGCAAGGTAATTTGTAAAATCCTGAAAGATTTTAATGAAGAAAAAAGCCAGACATAATTTTAGATAGTTAGAAATTTAATTATATAATACACAAATATGCATGTTTTAAAAGAAATAAGTTGGCTAAGAAAATGAAATTTACTAAAAATTTCCTGAATAAAGTAAATCAGATTTCCTCCTCAAATACATATAATTGTAAAAAAAGGTTTTATTCAATTTACAATTAGTTACAAAAAACCTTTTATAAAAAATAATTTTAACAGGTATAAATAGCAAAAAATATCAAAGAAGTATGAGAAAGACACATACATGTCGTTTACAGAAATGTCACAGTGTGATATTTTTCGAAACACGGCACTGCACACAGTCCAACATTACAATCTTTACATTGAAAACGAGTTTTTGATGTTTAACGATTAAATCGTAAATATAAGAAACAACAGTCAAATATCTCGAGTGCAGACGGCGCTCGCTGATATTTGAGTGAGAAAATTAAAGCAGCATAAAATGCGACCTCGTTTGAATTATATCTAATGTGCATATTTGGAACTGTTTAGCGTACTCGAATTAACTCAAGTGCACACGTCAAGGGTTTATATTGCATTCTAAGTCAACACGGTGGCTACTGACGAGCGACTACGTAATTTTGAACCACGGTTAAGTGACGAGGACGATACCTGAGCTGGTAACTCCCCTTCCAAACTTCCACATCACACCAACGTGAGGACTTTTGACGTCGACGTGTTTAACGTGCATCAGCTCCTCTTCAACGCTAAACTTTTGTGGTACCAGGGCTCGAACACTGGACACGAGTTCATAACCACGACCATCAGGCTACCGTGGCCGCAAAAGAAAATAGCAAGTTTGAAAGAAATGTAATGGAGAAGTATATTTGAAGAAATAACTTCAAAACTTAACGAAAAACCAAAATATCAAAATTTATTTTAGGAATAATAGTGAATATAACTTCGTACACCTAAAACCACTTTACGCAGTGTATTTTGAAAGTGAATGTTTCCCCTTTTAGAGAAACTTACTATAATTATGTCAAATTCCTTTCATTTTGCTCTAGGGGATCCCCGAAACAACGTAATTTATTTGAAACACAAAATTACTTATGGTTGAATCTAATACAATTCCCTACAAAATGAATGAAAACCCTTTTTTACCATATAAATTGTGTTTGAATAGGAGATGGTTAGTTAATAAGAACATTTAAAACGTGTCGGCAATCTATGGACCTGTGGCACGTGGTACAATTCTTAGTGGCACTCAGCACTACTCTACAAATTTGTCAATTCTTGAGTGGATGGAAGTTGATAATAGACCTTATTTGACAAACATCTTCTGAGTTATGGACATTTATGGAACTACAAAATAATCTGAAAGATAATTCTAAGGATAAATTTACAGCTATTTTGTAAATAATTGAGTGTTATTGCTAGGGGATTTAATTGTTGAAAAAAGAAAATTGCAAGTACTCTGCTTTCTACTTATGTGATTCGGCATATCAAAGTAAAAAATCTTTCCTAATATGAAAAATATTTCGACTCCGCAAAGAAATTGTTTAACAACTGAATGATCAGAATCGTGTCATGCATTATACCCCTGGTTTTGCGATATGAAAGAAGAGTCGTGAAAGAGTTAATTCGCATTACAATTTTTATTTAACTATAATGAAGGGAATCATTTATATATATATTTCACTTTGTCTATTTCTTATTTAAGTAAATATGTTGGGGGGGAACATACATTTTTAATTTTTTTTTTATCTGTTGAAGAAATAGTAACATCTTATATTGTTTATTTTTATGTTAATAAATGTATTTTATTGATCCATAATTAATATAAAATAAAACTGTAAATCTAAATTTTTTACCTCTATTCTTTAAATCTGCAAATATTACCGTAAGAATCGAAGGATTTCAAAAATTTCCTACTATGTGGCACGCTGAATGATACTGACAGATTGGTTTGGCACGTCTTAGCTACACAGTTGCCGCCCCTGATTTAAAATGTTGGGTAAGATAACCATTATATTTTTAAAATTTTATAAATATACAAAAGGAGAGTATTTTGTCAATACATGTTTTAAAAGGAGTAAAGTTTACGAGAACGAAATATAAAATTGCGTTAAAATTATTGGTACTCTATCAACCGTACTTTTATATATATATATATATATAAGAAGTACGTCGATAGAGTACCGTAGTTACTGCCAACTCGTGACAATGAATTGGAAATTAAGTTCACAATTCATTGTTATTAAAATATATAAAATTTTACATGACTTATTTTTGTATTTGTTATTTTTATATTCCTTACTGAAAGCAACAAATGGGAGTTCATTATCTGCCAAAACTGCAGAGGCCTGGTTGTTTACTCCACAAGCTCCTACCTTATGCTTACTCTGCCCTACTAAGTAAAAATGCCGTCTTCTGCTCGTCAAGATCGTGGAATTGCAGATATTGTTTTCCATATACACTCTGTCGCAAAAAAATATATGCACCCAGAAGAAATCAAGCTACAATCACGAAACTCGGCAAGAATGTAGTCTGGTAAGAGATATGCAAATGATTAAAATTTCGAAGCCAATGAGACAAGGCTAAGTGTGCTATGCGCATATTAGTTGCGCAACTGGGAGAGTTTAAAAGCATGATTACGAGCGCCGTACGGCTATCCAAACGAATCGGATGACTTTGATTGAGACTTAGGATGCCTCTAAGACGTAACCGGCGAGCAGCTGACGGACTTTGATAGGGGCGCCTCAGAGAAGCAGGTGGGTCGAATAGACGTATCGGTCGGAGCGATAGGGTAGTTGATCGGTGTTGGCAACAGTGGATCACAGAAGGTAGAGTGTACCGTCGCGGAGGGTCAGGACGTCCCAGGAACACAAATGATCGCGAGGATCGTGCAATCAGAAGAGTGGCCACTTCGGCACCAACAACGTCGCTAGCATCGATTCAACGCCACTTACCTCCTTCCAGACATCCAGTGCCATCAAGAGAAACCATAAGGAGACGACTGACCGAAGTTGGCTTGAGGAGCCGACGTCCGCTAAGACGCTTACCACTGACCCCACATCATAGGCAGTGTCGACTGGATTTTTGCCGACCTCGGGCAACTTGGAGTGTGACAGACTGGAGACGTGTCATCTTCAGTGATGAATCCCGATTCAGTCTCAGTGCTGATGACCACCGCACACGTGTCTGGAGGCGCACCGGCCAGCGGTCCGATCCGGCATTTATTGTCGAGCGGCATACAGCAATTTCACAAGGTGTGACAGTGTGGGGAGCAATTTCTTGGGACACACGATCATCTTTAGTGGTCCTTCAAGGCACTTTGACAGCTCGCAGATACGTGGACGATATTTTAACGCCGATTGTGCTACCCATGCTATCAAGTCGCCCAGGTGCCATTTATCAACAGGATAATGCTCGTCCACATACTGCGCGACTCTCCCAACAATGTCTTCAAGGATATGACGTCCTACCATGGCCTGCCAGGTCACCAGATCTTTCGCCAATAGAGCATGTCTGGGACGCGCTGGGAAGGCAACTGCAGCCGTCCCGAGATACAGGAGAATTAACTGCGCAGATGCAAAGACTATGGCAGGATCTTCCACAGGGGGTCATAAGTGATCTAATTGAATCGATGCCACGCCGAATTTCGACTTGTATAGCTGCCAGAGGTGGCTTTACTACTTACTGATTTTTAACCTTTTGCAAGCTGTAACTGCTTAATAAAATGATATTTTGTTCTGAATTTTTAATCATTTGTTTATTTTCATATACTACACTACATGCATACCAAATTTCGTGAATGTAGCTCAATTTCTTCTGGGTGCATATATTTTTTTGCGACAGAGTGTATTTTAAATATTAGTTTTCTAACTTCTACATCAGCCTTTTAATAGTCTACACTCCTGCAAAGAAGTCTGAATTCACAAAACTATAAAAACTTATTATTCCCAACAATGTCATTTATACCTTTATTTTTTATAATCTATGAATGCGTTAAACTATTAATTTGTTATCGCGACTATTTAATATTAAATGCGAAAAAAAGCGAATAAGTTTCAGACTGAAACTTAAATTGAATTTTTCAAAAATTGTCATCGATATTCTCATAACTTTTACATATTGTCATTTTAGCATATCACACATCTATCTTCTATGCAAAAATCTATTATAAGTTCATATCAAATGTTTCAGCATATTTTTACTCATAACATGCAGTTTTCAACCACATTGTGAGGCCGCGGTAGCCTAATGGTCAAAGTAACGGACTCGTAGCTGACGTGTCATGAGTTCGACCCCAGCACTACTGAAGATCCGCCGTGTAAGGGAGCGATGCTCAAGCGTCATCCTCGTCACTTGACCATGGTTTAAAATTACGAGGTCCGTCGCCAAGTGAGTGAATATTAACGTCGCACTGTTCAGCTACACGAGTGCTTTTAGTGATGGACCTCGTAATTTTGAAAAATGGTCAAATGACGAGGGCGATACCTGAGCTGGCACCCCCTCTCCTAACTACCACACCACACCGAGAGGACATTTCAGCTCTCGATAGATTTAACGTGCATCGCTGCCCTACACGGCGGGTCTTTTGTGGCACTGGGCTCGAACTCGAGACATGCCAACCATGATTCGATACCTTGACCACCTGATACCCCGGCCACAGGACCGTCGCCAAAAGCCCTCAAGAAGTTGAGTAGAAAAGAGAGAGAGTGCGACTTTAATATCCCCTCACTTAATTAAATTATATGAAATTTAAGGAATACTTGAAAAAATATTAGAAGTCGAATATATATATATATATGTACATATATATTAAAAAATTAATCATATGATAATTTTAAATATCTAAAGAATTATTAGTATTTATGGTAAATATATGTTTTTCAACTGAGTATGTGAGTTACGCATAAATATCTTTTTCGAAATTCCAATGCAGAATTTTAGTGGAGCTAATACAAAATTCCTAGTTTTGCATGGTTAAGATTATAAAAATGTCCAAATTTTAATAACCTTTTCTTCAGTCAACCACTAATGGAACATGAATGATGAGGGATTATGCATAAATATATATTTTTTTAACTTCAATTTAAAAAGGATCTTTATATTTATTTATATGCGCAAATGTTAACTCTAAATTTGTCCAGATGCTTTTAAATACTCTATTTGAAGATTCAAGTTAAAAAATATAAACTTGAAATTAAAATTCTCTTTGAATGAAATTAATGTTCAGACATTCAAAATTCAAATATAATTTGTTATCTGAACAATACAAAACAAGGGATTCTATGTAAGATGCCCTGAATATCTGGCTTTAAAATTATGAAAAACTAAAAGATTTAAATAGGGTTTTTTTTAACAATACATATAAAGTTTTTTGCAAATAATGTAATACAGAAGCTTAAAAATTATTCATGTTTAGAAGTGTCCGAAATTTTAAGATTTTAAATTTTAAACCTTTTTTTTTATTTTTTTGACACAAACAAAATAATCATTTTTAAAAAAAATCCCTGAAAGTATTGATTAAAGTAAGAAAAATGAAACAGTAAATTATCCTCAATGTTTTAATATATAATTTGAATTTAAATACTACAGATATTTTTTTAAAACTTAGACATACATTATAAAAACTTAATTCCATTTGAGAATTTTAAGGTAAAGAAAAAAATGAGAATTCTCAAATCGTTGACTCGCTATTTGTGTACACTTTAGGTTGAACATTTTATGATTGCCACAGGAACCGGTCTCCCCGTGACCATAAAAGTTTCCCCTCAATGCCCATTGTGTCTCCCCGACCGTCTCTAATTATCTTTCAAGATCGTAAACCTTTAAAGGGGGAAAAGAATTCGGAAAAATACCACCTTACCGGTTTTGAACACATTACTTGAAGGGGAAAAAATCTGTTTGGTTCATTTTTGGTGAGTCCCCGGCCTTAGGAAAAATTCAGTGTGGTCCGTTTTCGAAGCCTCTCTAGTAGGGTGGAAAAAGCCGTGCTGTCCAGTTGGAGGGTTAAAAACAGAGTGGCTTATATCTAGACACAGACAGCTTTTCACATGGAAAATTATTTGTTATCTGTGTACTTAAATATTAGCATCACCACAGCCAAATTACCGCAATGCAAATCGCAACATTTTCCCTCCATTTCTTTTCATAAACAAAATGTTAGATTCTTTATTGTTTAGATATTAAGGTACGATATACATGGCACCAATTTTGTTACAGTGATGCCAATACATAATTACTGATGTGTGTTACAGAGCAGCAGTCACCAATTGGTGATGCGTGAAAAATTTTGGATGGTATGCAGAAAAATTGGGAAATTATTTATACTTTTATGAAGATTCAGTTTAAAAAAAGATGAACAAAGCAACATATTACGGAACACAAATTATTCTTTACTAAAAGCTTTTAGTTACTGAAATAACTAAGCAAAAAAACATAATTCCTGAGGTTAGCGATTTTTGGTAACCTCAACCATTTTTTGGAAAATTGTAGGTAAAACACTTCAGTTTGTTGATCGTTGCTTTTCATGAAGCTTATTTGGTTCACTCCTAGAAGAGCCCACACCCTTGGCGCGAATTACTTTGGTTGGCGATAATTGCGCCATCTTGGTAACCCTACTTTTAAACACTACATACGACAACCCTAACTATTTCTAGCATTTTCGTATTTTGTGGGCGCGCATTTTGAATTTCATTTTGTTGGTCTCTGGGCTGGTTGCGTGTGTGAGGGAATCTACTTTAGAATTTTTTACTTTGTTGAATGCAAAAGGTAAGAATGAATTGATTGAGAGAGAGAATGGTGTATGAAGGAAGGATTGATTGCTTCGAATTATGAATGTCCTAAATGTAATGATCAGCATGATGTAACATGGTCGGCAATAAAGCGCTTTCTTCAAAATCGTGCCAGCCACGCCGAATGTATGTTCGACCATTACCTCGCAGAATAAATATGGCGGCGTTCACACGATCATTCGCTTAGCGATGAGACCTTTAAGACTTTTTTAAAATCTGTTAAGCTGTCCCCTCCACTCGGAAAAGATCACCAGTAAGAAAGTAAGTGCTGTTTTTATATTTTTTTATCTCAAATGTTTAATTTCTGTATTGCTTACATATATTTTCATTATGCATCCACCTTATCCCGCTATATTTCCTTGCCACCATTGTCGCTTTCGCTTGGCACCATCTTGTTCTGTCTTGGCGCCTTTTTTGGTTTGTCGCCAAGGGTGTGGGCTCTCCTAGGATTTTACCGCTTATTTTCAGGGCATAGAAGATTAAATAAAGACGTAAATATAGCTATAGTGCTCCACCACATAGAGGTCAATCCTATTAGTGAAACGCTAATTATAAAGTTATACATTAAGTGGTTCATGAAGTGTTGAAAAATGGCAACTACTGCTCTAAAGCAGGCACAGCAGACAATTTCTGTATATATACAGATAATGAAGCAACACAAAATGTCTACTCATAAGCATTGTAAAATTAACCCTTTCACCTCAAGAAGAGTCATTTAATTTGTTTTCAAACTTGGCACCTCTTCTATGGAGACAATGCAAATAATTTTAGATTCATACCATGACAAAAAAAACCATAATAATTTGGGAGTATTCTGTTAACAAATTACAAATGAAATAAATCTGTTTAGAAAAGTTTTGTTCGTGTATATTTCCACTTTTTATAAAAAAAAATCATACCTCAAGTGCAAGCAGTTAAAGATATTAGAAATGTGTGCTTTCTCTTTTCTTTCTTTTTAACCAGACTGAGCCACAGGAAAACATGATTGGGTACAGCTAGCTAGCTATATCAAGCTTAAATGATAAAAAGCTATCAAAAACCAATTAACAACAAATTATCATTTTGATAAAATCATCAAAAAAAGTTGCAAACAAAGTTTCTTGGGTACTATTGCAACTATATCAACCCCGACTTTGTTCGCATCATACACGGTGAATTGGCAATTAAGCGCTAATGTTGCCAATATGGTTGCGATAATACATAAATATCAAAACTAACACAAAATATACATCAGAAAATCTTAATTTTTCCATTTATATTTCACAGTAACACCAAATAAAATTTTGAAATTACACAAAATAGATATTTCGTGAGTCTAATGTTATTGCCCCAACTATTAAAAACTACAATAACTATTTCGTGGAAAAATTCACTACCAAGTGCAAAAAAGTATTATTATTGTGCACAAACAGGCATAGAATGTTCTTCCCTTATTGAATGCATATTGCAGTATTTGGCGATGTCTTTTGATTTTAGGTAAATGGCCGACTAAAGAAAAAATATAAGTACCATAAAAAATTATATATTAATTTAATTTAGATTCATTGGAGAAAGATAAAATATATACTGTAAAGTCCGGCATATAACGCACACCCATACTTTCAAGCTGCAAGTTTTAAATTTTAGGTATATTCGCTATATAATGTGCACCCCTTTTTTACGAAGAAACCTGAAATGTACAAATGCAATGTTATGTTTAGTAGCGATTTATTCAAGGTGTTTATCTAAGCAATTGCAAAAATAGTATACTTTTAGAACTACCACCTTTTAAGTTCAATAAGAATGTCATCTTTTAAATAAATAGTATTTCGAAATATTTAGAAGTTTAACTTTTTTATGCTCATTTATTTTTTAATTTTTAAAGCCCTCATTTTTATACCCAGCGTATAACTCACACCTGTAAATTTCGATCTTATTTTTTGTGTTCAAAGTGCGTGTTATAAGCCGGATTTTATGGTAGGTGGAAGATTTTAATCGGTATACTACTCGCTAAACACATACATAGTGTACAGAATTACATTTAGTATTTTATATATAAAAATTATCCAAAGTAAATAGTCTGTGCTTAAAAATAAATTGAAAAATGATATACAATACGAACAGTAATTGACATAAAAAGAGCTGAACTATCTTTATCAACGTGAAAGTAAAATTTGAAAAAATAATTACAATCTTATGACAACCTGCTTCCTGTATTTGAGCCCTCTGTCTGTTTTGCTCATTCACTGATGCTTACTCTAATTTGATCAGCATTTATCCCTTGCACTGCGTTTGCTTGGCCAGTATGATGACCTAAGTTCGAGTTTCTGCAATACAATTTTATGTACTCAAGCCGATTGACTGCAGTTAAAGTGAAGGTTTAAAGAAAAACATATGAAATTACAAAACAGCTCTGAGTGGGCCTTGTTTCCGAATTCCTTTGTGGCCCTTTTTCAGATATGAGCACCATGTAAGTGGAATTGTAATAACATTCGTTGGGGCTCTTGCATCATTGATACAGCGGTAGCTCTATATCCCTGACAAAAACAAACCATAATAACTTCCAGTATTTTTTTTAACAAATTACTAATGGAATCTGTTTAAGAAGGTAATAATCTTATAAAGCAATGAAAAACAAAATAAGGTGCAACATTTTGATGACTCAAAATCAGTAAATCTTAGTTTTAACATTTGTATTTCAATACTAACATCAAATGAAAGGTACTTACGTATTATCGCAACCTATTAGGGATATTGTATAAAACGAAGCACGATTGCCAATTCCGCGCGTACAACATCTGCGAAAATGGAATGGCCAACTTTGCGAGTTATCATTAAAGTTGGCGATTGTTGCGATAATACGTAAGAATCAAATGAAGTTTAAAAAGTTGTCTAAAAAAGAAAAAAAAACATTCCTAATAAAAACTCCGTCCATTAATTTCGTCACATTAAAATATCTCCAAGTGGGAAAAAAATATTGTTACCAAACATTGAATGTTATATCGCGGCATTTGGCTACATCTGTTTATTTCAGGTAAATGGTTGACGGAAACTATTTAGTAGAAAAATAAGTAGCGTACAGAAGTCAATTATGTTAGTTATATTTTCGCTTAGTAAAGAGAAATAAATTTAGCTTATAAAATTACAGAAAAAACACGATGTAGAATTTAATCAAAGTCGTAAACATCCCGCGATAATACTATCCAACTGTTGCCAAACCTACAAACAAAATTTGAGTACTTAAAAGAAAAAATTTAAAAAAAAAGATTTATTCGAAAAATAATCCCAATTACGTATCAAAGGACAATAAATAGATAAATATGATAACGCATAAACATAAAAATAAAAGAGTTGTACAATAATTTGGAAAAATCTAATTGTAAAGTTTAAATTTTCGCATTCAGAGCGAATCGTGACGTCATAACACCAAAAATTCACTTAAAAATTAAATTTTAAAAAATTAAGAGAGAAATTCCAAATAAAAAGTACATAAGATCCTGACCAGAGACAAATGCAACGTTGTGTCAATATTTCAGATTAATCCATGCAGAACTTTTTGAGTTATGCGCGCATACACAAACCAACACAACATTTATATATATATAGATAAGTAAGAAAAACAGTATGGGGGAAAGCCTATATATATATATATACATGTACTGAAAAAAACGATCTGATAAAAACATTTTGATATTTCATTTTAGTTTTAACCTTTTTCATTCCACTAAAAAAATTTTAAACTTTAAAAGCGTAATGCGAAATTGAAAGCTTCTTCCTCTTCAGTTTCGAACCTGGGAACTGCCGTTTTATAAAGCAGCGTGTAGGTATAGATTCGAACCGGGCACTTTCCGTTCCGAACGCCAGTACTTTATCGTTCACGCCAAGACGATCGTCTTCCCGTGATGTCTAAGTACTGGTTTACTTAGATACCGCTACACTACTCTCCCACCAGTGAGGTGGATAGGCGAACGATTTTTCCCCGTTCGTTTTTTTTTTTGGAGAGAGCTTATGTTTTTTTTTTATTTACTTATTTTATTCTCTCATTCTTATTTATTTTTCTTGCTGAGATGAGAGAAAGATGATCTATCGTTTGTTTCGGAGAGAGTATGTGTTTTATTTATTTATATTTTTCTTTTCTATTATTTTTTCACTCTCCCTTATTTTTTTATTTACTTTTTCTTGCGGTAGATGGCGCCACGACAGTTCAGGAAGTTGCATTTTTTTACTTCAGTCCAGGGTCACCAATGTAGGTATAGATTCGAACCGGGCACCTTCAGATCCGAACACCAGTACTTTATCGATCACGCCAAGACGATCGTCTTCGCGTGATGTCTAAGTACTGGTTTACTTAGATACCGCTACAAGCGCTTTAAACAACCGCACTGTTTTTTCTTTCGGGGAGTACAGTAAAAAAAAAAGAATTTCGGACTTCATTTGATAAAGACTGATAAAATATTTTTTAAAAATTGTAAAATAATTAAATTGAAAGAAAGATATATATATATATAATTTTATTATATTAATTTTTAAATAAATTTATTTATATGCAAAGCTTTGTTGTTTTGTAAAAACATAATTTTTAAGGCAAAGTAAATGATCTTTCCGATTCTCTGCAGATGGCACCACGTGTATAATAAATTTTGATTATATTTTGAAAAACGTGTGCGTAACAAACGAAAAACACATTTTTTTTTTAAAAAAAAAAAACGTAGTTTTTAAGATATCAATCTTTGTACAAATTGTTCTACACGCGGAAAAAAAGTTTTGTGAGATTATTTCTATAAATAAAAAAGTTCTTGAGTATTTAAATAAAATTTTGAGTATTTTTTGAAAAATCGTGAAAAAAAGTTTTTGACATTAAATTTTTTAAATGACTGATTCTAAAAGAGAAAAGTGTGAACTTTTTTAGTGTAAAATATTTTTTTCATTAACGCGAAAGAAAGTCCGAGCGGAACAACTTATAATTCGTATTCAAAAAAAAGGAACCGATTTCGACTCATTTTAAAAAAATCGTAAAAATACAAAATATAATTATTTTCTAAAATAAATTATAGCATATCGTGGCGAAATAAATGATCTTTACGAATCTGTAATTATTTTTTGTGTGAGTTTCATGAAAAAAATTAGATCATGTTTTAAAAACCTACGAAAAAAGTTCGGAATTTTCCCCTGGTGGTGAGAAATGGTACTAAATATGCGTTTTAAGGTTTTTAATCAATATCTTTTTAACTAATTGGAATATCAGAACATAAATGGTCAAAACGGATTCCTCGGATCATTCCCGAAATTTTGGTACCTTCGGCGAGTTTCTGCGTCTTGTGGTTCGTGAGAAAAAATTGGGCTACATTCATTTATACCTACATACATAAATACGTTTGTTTAACTACGAATTTTAATAGTGTAGATTAGAAGACTATATACACTAATGCTATTATTACACAAAGTTATAACATGAAAAATTAATTAAATCTTACTTTATGTAGAAAATTTAAAATATTAGAGTAAAAAGTGTACCATAAAACACAATAAAACATATCCTTGCAACAAATCGCCATATTAAACTTCCCGCCAATACATACATCTTAGAGCATCAACGCATAAAGTAAAAATTAGTAAATTGGAAAGATCAGCTATAAATCAAGCTTAAAATCTAATTTATTTTTAAGGAAAATTTAAGAAAAAATGAGGGCCCTCAATCATGCAGAACAAGACTATTATAAATTAAAGTATATTTACATTTTTTTATCTTGTGGCACCATCTTGTGACTGTTTGCAATAAAATTGTAAAACGTTATACTTAAAAATAATACAAAATAATTTAGATGACTAAAAAGTAGAAAAATAAAATTTAAACCTATTAAAAATGTAATTGTAAAGAAAATTAGTGAGATATTCAAGTTCAATAACTAATTTATTAAGTGATATTAGATTTACCACTAACCAATATATTGTAAGGATTTATATAGTTAATAATAATATTTCTATGAATAAAAATTAAAATATTCAAATTCCAAAAAGGCTTTTTAATAATATTAAAATTTTAATACATTTCTTTTATCATAAATATTACTATGTAATTTATTATTCACGGGCATTGAACAGGCTTTCTCTACTTTTATCAATTTCCCCTTTCCTTTACAAAATCAGCATTTCCATTATTCTTTTTCAAAATTACTTTGACTTTGTTTCTTTCCCCTCCACTTAGCTTGGCTTTGCACAGGCTTTTACTGAGTGTATAACTTAATCCCCATATTAATTTCCTCTTTTCTTCATGATGCTAGACTGTGTGGGTGTGTACAAGTACAATGCGAGTAATTGCTATTATAATCTCATTAAAATTCCATTTTTCAAAATTTTTTCACTTTTTATTCTTAGACAGGTTTTTTCCCCCTTCATTTACCCCTGGCGTTGCACCAACATTTTTGAATGCTTAACATATTGTCATCAAAAAAAATTCCCCTTTCCCTCTCGCTGTCAACACTTCCTGGTGTGTGTGCGATTTCTGTATTAACGTCATTACAGTTCCCTTTTTTGAAATTTCTTCCAGATATTTCCATTGTCAGACATGTTTCTTTTATCTCTCTATAGCCCAGCATTACAGTAGCTATTTTGAGTTTAGAATCCCCCCCCCTCCAGATTTTCCATTTATCTACAAATTTTGATCAATAACTTATATAAAACAATATTGCTTAAGTTAAAAAATTATAAATTTAAAGGAATAAAAAGAAAACGATTCTGATGCTCTAAGAGTAAAAAGAAACACTTTCATCATTTTTTAATAATCAAAAATAATAAAGCAGATTTCAGATTTTCAATCAATCGTTACATACAGTTAATGAATTAAAAAAATCTTACAGATAGCTATTGAAATGATTTTTTTTCTGATCGTTTGAATGTTTGATTAAACATATGTAAGTGTAAAAAAAAAACATTCTTAAATAAAAGAATACTATATGATAAAAATATTTTAGTATTTTATTATAATTTTATAGTTTTTCATTCCACTGTGTTTAGTAAATTATTTAAACACGTATCTGACGAATAAAATGTATACTACACAAAACTAACATATTCATTATATTATAAAATTTATTAAAAATGTTCATTTAGCAATTGTGACATACTGTTTGCTTAAAAAAGGGCAATAGAAGAAAAAATCGCACTTATTGATATCCATCTCAAGGGCAAAAAAGAAGGGAGGGGGGAGTAGTAAGGTTGCCAAATTTATTTTACTGCCCTTTGGCAATTTTGGCTACCGCTAAGAGGAGCAATACACATTTAATCTGTTGAGAACTCAAGCGTCCTAGCGTTGGTGTGGTGTGATGTGGTCGTTAGGAGAGTTGGGTGCCAGCTCAGGTGTCATCCTCGTCACTGGACCATGGTTCAAAATTTCGAGGCCAAAAGTGAACAGTGTGACTTTAATATTCACTCGCTCATTTTTCAACTTTTTAGCCCCCAGAAACAAAAATGTACCTTTTTTAAAAATAGTTGTATGTTGAAAAAAGACAGAAAAGTAGAAATTTTTAAAATTACAAAATTCCACAACTATATATATTAAATTTTGAATTAAAATTGTGAGCATTTTTTTAAATGTTTGACACACGGGAAAAAAGTTTCATGCAATTATCTTTAGAAATGAAGAAGTTATTAAATGTTTGATTTATATTTTGAGTATTTTTTAAAAATTCGTAAAAAAAGTTTTTGGCATTTCATTTTTTAAATTCACTGATTCTAAAAGATAAAAAAGTATGAATTTTTTTAAAATCATTATCATTTAATTGCATTGATATGCTTCATTTTAGAAAAAAATCATAAAATATGCAAAGTGTTATTGTTTTGTGAAAAAAAAACCCATCCCATAATATCGTGGTGAATTAAAAATATATAAGAATAAAGGTAAAAAAGGCTGGAAATTTATTTGCATTCACTATATAAAATCATTAAAAAGAGAAAATAATACTTTGTGATAAACATATTTTTCAGAATTTTCTTTTATTTTTAAGGTTTTTTATTCAACAAATTCTTTAAAAATGAAGAAAACTGTCAGTTACAAAAATAAAAGTTTGCACCTTAAAACAATTATTTGTAATGAATGAAATACTGCTATACATAGCAAATAACTTAAGTGATGAGAGAGTATAAAACAAGGGGGAATTCTTTCATCACTCAAAACTGCCCTTCCCATTTCTAAATGGATCTATGAACAGAGTGACTTAAGCTGATTCGCTCTCGCGCATGCACAACTCGCTCAAAATATTGCGAATGTTTTTTTTTAAGTTTTCATTATTTTTTAGGGCTTAATTTTTAAGTTGAAGTTTCCAGATATCACTCATCAATTGCTAACAACAACAATATTTTTAAACAAAAAGTGTAAGAAAAATGATAGATCGTCGAAAAAAGCGTGTTTGACGAAAAACACACACAAAAAATTTTTTTAATCCATAATTTTTGAACAATTTTTTCAATCTTTGTACAGATGTTGAATAATATTGTTGCTTCACATGCAAAAAAAAAACTTTCATGCGATTATCTTTATAAATGACAAAGTTATTAAATGTTTACTTAAAATCTTGAGTATTTTTTGAAAAACTATAAAAAAAAGTTTTTGGTATTTTATTTTTTAAATGACTGATTCTTAAAGAGAAAAGTGTGAACTTTTTTAGTGTAGATTATCAATTCATTAACACGAAAGGAAATTCAAATAAATTGACTTAGAAATCATTTTAATAAAAACTTATCAATTTTCACTCATTTTAGAAAAAATAAAAAATATCATTACTTTGTAAAAAAAAATTGTACCATATCGTGGTGAAATAAATGATCTTTTCGATTCTGTAATTATTTTTTGTCTGATTTTGATAAAAAGAATTAGGGGGCTTTTTTAAAAACGTGGGAAAATTCTGAACTTCTCTCTCTGCTGAAATCGAAATGACGCTCGGCTGACTATACAGCACACAGAGGTAAAACAATTGTGTTTTAATGTTTTTAATCAATATCTTTTTAACCAATCGTAATATTGGAATATAAATGGGAAAAACGGCTTCCTCGGATCATTCCTGACATTTTGGTACCTTCGACCAGTTTCTACATTGTGTGGTTCGTCAGAAGATAGATGTACATACATAGATAGATAGTTACATGCATTTGTTTACCTACAAACTTTAATAGTGTAGATAATATACAACAATACTTCTGAGTAAGCATCCTCAATACTGAGTATAATATGTACAGGAAACCTTCAATAGTGCGTTTCCCTGAGTCACTCATAACCGGTGCAGTTAAACCGACATCCAATCTTGGCAATGCAGTGTTTAACAAATCATAAACCTATTGAAGGTATTGTTAAAGAAATGGCATTAACTTTATTTGAGAAACTTATTATACCACCTTCAAATAATTACTGGAGAGAATATAATACTGAACAATTAAGAAAGTTAAAAACTCTACAGGGATTCATGCAAAAAGTAATTGAGTATCACCTTGAACTTTTTGGTAATCCTGAAAAGCTGTTCCCAATCATAAATCCAACACAGTTACCTTTAATATGGGGTAACACAGAGTTGTTGAAAGTAAGGAAAATCCAAAAATGCATACTACAGGGCTGTTTTAAAATTAATAAATTAGAGAATTCTTAACATCTGTTTTTCGCCTAAAGATATCGAAAAATGTATGTATCAACTTTTAAAAAAGATATTTTATTTATCAGTGCATGAAAGCATATGAATAAATAATTCGTGAAAATATTGTTTTCCATTTTCTTTTATTAAAAACTTCTCAACTTTGTCATTTCCGCTCATATTTAGGCTGTCAACCTTAGCTGGAGTTAAGCTGCTATCGCGGGGAGTCCCCGGTCAGAGACGGGGCATAGCTCGGGACTTCCCATCATAAGAAAGCCAATTAAGTATCGCTTGTTAATGCAGTCTCTCGCTTCATGTTTCTATATCATATAAGTCGCACAACCGGTATAGTGGCTAGCGACGACTGGATTCAAATCCCGGAGAAGACATGGATGTTTGTAAATGTATAGTGCCTTTGCGGCATGGGGATACTCTAAATAGCAGTCAAGCCGCGAGTCCTCTTATGTGGTTGGTGGAAGGGGAAGAGGGGTGGGAGACCCCTGACCACCCCCAGGGTTTTTTCCCTCTAAATTGGGGTGGAACAGAGCAAAAACGTACTATCACCTGCATGGTGCTCAAGGCTAAAACTAACTTCTAGCCCTTAGCCGCGATGAATTTCGCGGGCCTCAACCTGACTTCGTCAGGCAGGTGGCATTAGTCGCAACAGAACATATCATATAAATCTTAAAAGTATTTGATGTGAGAATAAATAATAGGGGTTCTGGGCATTTTTCATAATTTATCTATCATGTCAGGCGTAGGCACTGAGAGAGATAGAGATAAAGGGAGAATATGGGAATATGGAGCAGCAAAAAAGAAAGAATTGTCAGGTATGATGAAATTTCTCAGCCAGATTTAATCTGGCAGTACAGAATCAAATTAATCTGTTCCTTCGACTTTTCAACAACATTTATCCATATCCGAATCTCCGTTGAATTTGAAAGTTAATCCAGATGCACCAACTATTGATACCGAATGATGAAAATCGGAAAAAGAAATAGGATCAAAAGCTTTCAAATCATAATCTGACGCTGAGATTTCTGTGTTTATGTTGAGTAGCTTACGTCACAGTCAAGAAGAAGAGATTGAGATTAGTTCTTCGCCTGTGAACAGAGATGGCAGTGACGTAGTGAAACAAGCATTTTCCAGTTTTGACCCAGAATTGTGTATGTTTTCCATGATGAATGCTCACCGGTCATGATATAATTCAAAGCAGTTCCACACAGCAGTTAAATTACAGTGATGGATATTATCCTAAAGATAATTATCATAGACACTTTTCCAGTTTTCATTTTTCAAGAAAACTAAATAGTGGTGAAATTCAACGTCCTTGCTGGTTGGTTTATTCAAGTTCTAAAAATAAAATTTTCTGTTTTCCGTGCAGACTATTTGGCAATCCACAAACTCCAATGGTACAGGAAGGGTGCTGTGATTGGAAACACTTAAGTGGTATTTTACACAGACATGAGAATACTAGAGAACAAATGGCCTATATATGTTCCAATGGATAACATTAGAGAAGGGAATAAAGCATGAGAAAGAACATTAGAAAAAAAAGAAGGTAAATTCTTGAATCTCAAAAACATTGGTACAATTTGTTTGAGAGATTGATATAAATTTTTCTTAGCTTATCTTAATCTGGTGTTTAGAGGTCATAGAGAATCTCTCAAACAAACGAAGACTCTAAGAATTCTGTGTGTGTGTGTGTGGAAGCTTCATAGACTTATTTAAATTGATATCTAAATATGGTCCTATGATACAGAAACACATAAATCACATTGATAATAAATAACTTCCACATCAATATCTAAGCCATGATATTCAAAATGAATTGATCACAATCAAGTCAAACACAGTTACCAGTGAAGTGATTGGTAGGATAAAAGAGGCAAAATATTATTCTTTTTTACTCGACTACACTAAAGACTGTAGCAGAATTTAACAAATGTTGGTCATTTTAAGATATTTCAGTACATCAACTGAAAGTATAAATGAAAACTTGATCAGATTTTTTGCTGTCACTGAAATGACTGGAGAATATTTGACCAATGCAATACTGGGAGAACTATAAAAAAATGGCTTATATATTTAGAACTTTCATTGGCAAGGCTACGACAATGGTGCAAACAAGGTAGGCATAAATAGTGGAGTTAGAATTCGTATTAAATATAAATCCCAGGTCATTTTTCACAACTTGCAGTTATCATCACTGGAATCTGTTATTGGTAGACGTAGCTAGTTCGTCAATGGCAACAAAAACATTTTTTGGTTTTATTCAGAAGATATTTTTTGCTATTTTCAAGTTCCAGCAAATGCTGGAAAATTATCCAAGATAAATTAAAGTTTACTATTAAGCCTTTATCAGACACAAGGTGGGAAAGCAGAATTCAGGCAGTGAAAGCTGCATTGTTAAAATTTGATGATGTTGTTGAATGCATTGAAATCTTAAGAAACCAAATGGAACACAGTCCGACACACTCAGTGAGTGTAATAATAAAATGTTCAGTTTGGAATTTATTGTATCACTATATGTATTGTATGAGTTATCAATGTGTGTCAATACCATAAGCAAATTGTGGCACTCTATACAAGCCCAATTATGCATTACTGTTGTGAACTGTATGACCTCCTGAGTGGGTGGAACATAGCTGACAACATGCTCAAACCCCCGTGTCCTATCTCAACAAAAACCATGTGGGTGTTAATCTTGAACTTGACTTCAGTGTTCTAGGTGCTGTTGTTTTTCATGGATAATTTTGTAATCTTGATCTTGGCTTCAGCATAACTAGGTGTGCCATTGTTTTCTGGTATTTTTATCTTGATTATTTTAAGTCTAATATTTAAATTATTAAGTTTTTTGTTTTATTGAAGTTTATCGAATGTTATCAATAAATCCAGGAAAATACCAACTTGAATTCCAGTATTATTTGAACAACACACAAGCACCAGCATTATTATCATTTTATTTTATTACTCTTGAATATTTGCGTACATTTTCTAACTGAATCAAAGAATATTGTCAAACTGGATTAAAAAAATGCTTGTCTGGCGCTCGTAAGCTTATTGAGAAAAGCAGTTATGAGATTTGTCAAAAGATTTTAAAAATAAAGAGGTAGCCAAAAAGAAAAGGATGTTATATTATGAAGGCAGCGACCAACCTATACAGTGTGTCGAAACCCGGTATGAAACAGACTTTTTTAAATACCATGAGTGATTCTGTGATAACAATATGGATTCAAGATTTGTCTTTAACTAAACATTTTGAAAATTTTCGTTTTCTCTATGACATAAACAAGTTAAAAATATTCCAAAAAAGCTGTCAAAATTTACACACAGTTCTGCAAGTTGCTGAGAGCAGTGACTTCCAACCTTGTGAATTATATGAAGAACTAGCCGTTACCCACCCGCTTCACTGGGTATTTCACGATGTTGTATATATGTATACTGTTTGCATATGTATTAATTATTGATATCTAGCATTAAGAATTCAATTGTATAGAAAAATATATTTATAGCTGTTACACTCTCGCCCCTTGATATAAAAAGAACATAAATTATAGTATCTAATTTCTATTTATACCTAAAATAGAAGGAGAAAGATTGTTTTCGCTCACTTAACCTAATAATCAAGTGGATTTCCACCAAAGCAAATTTCAGTGGATCTCTACTCCATAAAATAAACATGCGTGCTAAATTTCAAGTCTAAATCTAACAGAGCAAAAACGGAATTTTTATCATCAATACCTCGTTGACAGCATTCTTAGCGGATTCTAATTCAACAAAAAAGAAGCATGCAAACCAAATTTTATTATTATAGTCTTAGCAGTTCAAAAACGGGAATTTTGTCTATCAATACGCCCCAATAACTCTTCCCCCTGGAGTTGATTTCCCTAAAATCCATTCTTAGTGGAACTCTATTCAACTATAAAGAAAAGTGCTCAACAGATTTCAAATAAATGAGTTAAATTCAAAAACAGGAATTTTTCTATAACAAGCCTTAATCCCTCGCAACCCCACTCCTTTGGGGGTCCGTTTTCGCAAAAATCTTTGTAAAAAGAACTTTATTCCATGAACGGAACATACCTTCTAATTTTCAAGCACGTGTTTCTATTAGTTGAAAAGCGGAAATATTTATATTACGCCCCTTAATCCCCCTCAGTGACCCTTGGGGATCAATTTTCCCCAAAACTATTTTGTAGCGGATCTCTACACCATTAAAGGAATTCGCTTACCAAATTTTAAGACTGTACGTCTAATAGTTTAAAAATGGAAATAATTATCTATAATCCCCTTAAGCCCCCGCAACGCCACTTAGGAAACGATTTTCACAAAACCCATCTTATAGCGGATCTCTACTTAATGAATGGAATGAGCTTACTAAATTTCGAGATTTTACGTCTAATAGTTTAAAAAAAAAGAGTTAATTACCTATAACGCCACTTGGGAGTCGATTTTGACAAAACCCATTTTGCAGCAGATCTGTATTCTATGAAAGGAATCCGATTACTAAATTTCAAGACTGTACGTCTAATAGTTTAAAAATGGAAATAATTATCTATAACGCCCCTTAAGCCCCCGCAACGCCACTTAGGAAACGATTTTCACAAAGCTCATTTTATGACAGATCTCTACACTCAGTGAATGGAATCTGCTTACTCAATTTAAAGGTTTTACGTCTAATAGTTTAAAAAAGGAGTTAATTGCCTATAACGCCACTTAATTCTCTACAACGCCCCTTGGGGGTCGATTTTCATAAAAATCATTATGTAGGGAATCTCTACTTTATGAAAGAAATCTGTGTACGAAGTTTTTTTCAAGACTACATCTAATAGTTTCGTAATGGAAATATTTATCTATAACGCCCGTTAAACCCCCGTAACGCCCCTTGGGGTTCGAACTTTTCAAAATCCGTTCTTAGCTGACGTCTACTCCATGAAGGAAACCTACCTACCAAATTTCAAGTCTGTAGGTTTAATAGTTCCGGAGATATCGTGATTAGTCAGTGAGTGAGTCGCTTTTCTCCTTTATATATATATAGATAGATTACAAAATATGATCCCAAATTTACCTAACACCATTACAGACGTGAAACATCTGCTCTAGTATGTCATAGAGATCAGTTTGAAAGAAATTTCCCCAAATATTTGCATTATCTTTCAAATTTTCTTAACGATACCTGTAAGTACCGCTTTTGCTGAGAGGAGCTTTTCAAAAACAAAACTGATAAAACATTATGTAAGACATACAATGGGTCAGGAAAGACTTCCAGCTTTGGCAGATGTAGCATCAAAGATAAATTAAGAACCAATCGTTAGGGATTTCAGCAAAACTAAAAGCAGAAAATTTCTGTTTCTTTAATTTCTTTTTCATTATTATTTAATGTGCTAAAGAAATATATATATGAGTAAAAAGTTTTGTTTTTTTCTTTATGAATAAAAATTGGTCTTTTATTTTATAAACCCTCTTTTACGCCACCAGAGGGCCTCGCAAAATGTATCTTGCCCACATTAAGTTCAGCTCTCTCGCCACCATTGTTAACAAGTTACATGCACATGTAATGGAAACTTTTACATTAAGAACCCATAAGCAAATGACTCCATGTTTATACAGACGGCTCTCGACTATCTGGAAGAGAATGCAGGTGCTGGAAATGACTCAGAACTTTTAGCATTATATGCATCCCTGAGAAAAAATGCAACACTTTTCAATGGAGAGGTGTAGGCTATCAGTATTGCCGCACAACAATTATAAGAAAAAAGGATTTCAAAAAAGCAGTTATTTCATCAGATTCTATCTCTGCTAATCAAACATTAACTCCCTTTAATCCCCGACTCAAGAAGAATTGAAGATTGCAGGAAAAACTTTAAACAACTGAAAAAGAGTGGAAAGGAAGTAGAGAGAGAGAAATATAATTGATCGTGTCAGTGGAATTCACGGGAATGGACTAACCTATTGGTCAATAAAGGAAATAAAATAATACAAACAACAAAATATCTTTCATTTCAATATCAAGAATTATTAAGATAAAAAATGAATTCTATAAAAGGAAAAACCTGAGTGAAATTGAAAATAAAGAGGATGGAAAAATCTCATTTCTCTACAACATCAAGAACAAGTGTTGCCTTATTTAGATTTGCCATGCTACATGATTGTTCATTTAATAAACTTTTCAGATTTGGTATCCTCGAAAGTCCAAATTGCTCTATTGTGGACAGGATGTAATCTTGAATGCACAGCACTTACTACTGTGCCCCGTATGGTGTGATGAGGTAATCTAGTTAAGATTTGAATTCACACCATAAAAATAATATTAAATTATGATTAAAAATAAAAATATGATTAATATTTTAATTACATTTAAGATCATTACAGAATTGCAGAAACTAATATGGTTAAGGCATAGAAAAGTAAGTGAAGGGAAGAATGCTTGCTCTTGTTACTTTGCGAGTCAGAGAGTTCTTCCAATAGTACAAGAGCTAGCAACGTCAGAAAAACAAGAATTTTAGAAAAGCTGATTTTTTAATATTTCTTTATCTATGCCCTTTCGAACATCGTGCGGGCCATCTGGCTGCCGGTAAACGTTGCGTTTATCATACCTTTACAGGTAAAAATATTGATTTTTTAAATAATTTTAGAAAGAAAGGTTTTGTTTTCACAAAATTTAAAATGTTATTAGCAACATGAATTTATTAATGCCAGACATTTTTGTTGTTGAAAATAATGTGCCAGATGCCATTTTGTATGAAAAAAATCATTAATTTCAAACCATTTTAGAATGTCTGTAATTTCAATATTATTTTATTTATACATAAATAAGTACAAATTTAAATTGCCAGACATTAATTCGGTTGCTTACTTAACATAAGGCCGATTTATACCGCGGTATTATGCCTGTCGTTAGAGCGAGACAGTGGCAAAGTAGGTAGGCGGAAGAGTGACAGGAATATTTTCGAAACATTTTTTTTTTAATTTTTATGTCTTCGAGGATAAATGTAATAAAAAAATAATATTTAAATTCTATATAATTAATAACATTAAATACTTGATTAAAGTATTTATAACAAAAGGGAAAATATTGTTTTTTAAATATCATATAAATTTAATTGTAACTGAATAAAAGGATTTTATAAAAGATGAAGGAAAAATTGCCATTGATACAATAACAAAATTCTCACTTTTATTAATACATATTATGTTTATATGGTCGAAATCATTTTTCCATGAAATATGTATTTTCATTCCGTAAAAGTGTCACAAAAAACCGATGCATCTTCATAGTCGTCATCATTGTCACTGCTCCCATTATTATCATAATCATCATCTTGCTTTGTGTTTTGGTTTTCTAGTAGTGTTGGTTCTTGAGCAAAAAAAATCATTATTAGGTTATCATGGTCTAAATAATAATTTACTCTTTCGATTTATCCTATTATAAATAATACTTTACTTTTATGACAATGTCAGCAGCTGATGACGGAAACTGCTCCCCAGCAAACCAAACGAAATCGTATTTATCATCATTGACGATCCACCCGGAAGCTAACGGCGTTAAAGATGATGGATTTTTTAAATAAACATTTCTCTCCAAAACTTTGTCACATACCACACTCTCAATAAATGCTGATATAATTCAGCTTTACATGGTGGTAAACTCGATTAATCGAAACTTCGACATTTCTTTTCGAAATTATCATTGAGTTCTTTTGATTGATAAGTTTTGGAAAATAGATTGAAGCGAACACCATTAACATTTGAAGAGTTAGGCACCCCATACATGTGACATATAAATTTTTCCAAAGTGGCAAATATACGTTCAAGTTCATCGTCATCATCAGTTATAATCTCTTGAGATGCTGATACTCGACAGATTTTTCGAGCAGCTTGAAGGGCCTTAGTTTACCTTTCCGAAAAAATGCTGGGGTATAATCGCACCCTGTTATTGCGTGGAAGCATGGTAGAGCTTTCGATAAAGAAATACAAAGATCTTGATATATATCATTGATGCTTATTAGACGTTCATGGTTTCCTACACCCCATTGGATCCAAAGCTTCAAAGATGCATTCAGATGATCCAAATTGCCAAGAAATATAATCAGAATATCGGAGTCTGAGCAGCGTACAACAACTTGAGCGTCAACGCTTATCTGGCAAATATGATATATAATTCGAGTATCAGCTTCATGTTCATCACATGATAATGATTCTTCAATACTTCTAATAACTTGGTTATTTACAACGCGATACGAATAACACTTATCGAAGCTTAGATAAATAGTTTTATTCCCAATAAAACGATACATCGTTAGCCCAATGATCAATAAAAAATTTTATGAGAGCTTCCTTGAACTGAGTATTTTTCAGTTCACCAGCAAAATTATGATGCCGAATTTGATTAGGTCCGATGGAAACTGTACTGGTTGTTTCGTTGCGACGTAAGCGCTCACAATCTTTTATAGAAGGTGTGAAATACTGATCAAATACAATATCAATGCGAGGTGATTTAAACTGTGAAATCATTTTAAGGAATTTTTTTGATATGCCATCGAAAGTTTGGGGCACTTCTTTCATGATGTGTAACATGAGGAAACCGTCTAAAATACTAATATCAAAAAATAAGGATTGCTGATTGACCTTTCTAACTTTTTTTTCGAAAACTTTAATTAATTGTGCTTTATCTGTTTTACAAATACTACCGTCTGTATGACACATCGATGTTGGTATCGACGTTAGTGGAAATCACAGTACTTTTTCAATATCGACTTTGTTGATCATAGATTATACCTAAGAGTCGACCAAACAGATCTCGTTGCATTCTTAGCTCAATAACTTTGTTACCAAGAGTTATTTTTTTCTTCTTTGGAGCACCAGCAAAATTAAGCACTTGGTTTTTTTATTGGCTTATCAAATCTATTCTGATCTTCAGCACATTCAGTAATAAACTGTTTCCGTAAATCTTCACCATTTTTCTCAATGTTCAACAAAAAGTTTGCTACATTTTCAGGTACAGGCTTGGCAGTTGCAATATTATATAAACTATCTTTGTCTACACTTTCATCAAATGGATTAATATTATTTTCAAAAATTTCATTGAAATCAGAGATTGGTTGCAAATCCGCAGACACGTCTTGTAATTGCTCCAATCCACAAACATCGAGAACGTGAGAGATTATAGTAGCTCTAATACTGTGACTTTCGGTCCAGCGTTGACGGGCAGCTAAGGAATTAGTAAAATGTGCAATACCACTTAGGCATCTAGCCGCTTCAGAATTGATAGTCTCTCCAGTGTAAAATCAATTGGTATGCTCGAAAATGGTTTGTCGATTTTTTTTATTCATTCATTCATGAAATCATTTTTTAGTCCAGGATGTGTTTCATCTACTTTATTTAGATTGTCTAAATATTTAACACACCATCGAGCATAATTCGGTTGATTTACTGCGAAAAATAAATTGGTTATTTTTGGAATAACATATTTGAACATTTCGAAATCTCCCTTGCGTATGCTTCTTGACAGGGTTATATAAACAAGCTGGATGTAAATCAAATAGAATTGAGCCGTTTTCCCATGCTCACCTTGTCTTGTTTCTTCTACGAATTTTTGATATGCAGATAATACTCTCGATAATACATTATTAGGTAATTCTATTGGTATAGACGAGTGAGAATCTATAACTTCTTGATAATGAAGGAGATCGTCGATAACTTGTTCCTTCATGAAATTGTATTCAATATTGTCCAAAAAGTGATCAAAATGTAACATTTTCAAACCAAGAGCCATCAACGGATGCAGACGTTTGCAACGATTAAAATGTTTACCTTCAACTAAACCGTTCACTGAGCCAGAAGCAATAATATTACTCTCAATCATCATATGAGATAGACCACACTCATTTATAAAAACTCCTATGGCTTTGAAGAAAGCCATTCTTAAATGGAATGAGCCAAGATGGATGAAACGATTATTGAATTGGGGCTTTGACGTTGATTGGATTTTATATGCTATTTTAGCTATTGCCAGGTCATAAGTAACTTGCACGTATATGTTTGATTACATTCCTTTCCAACAACTTGGGCCTGTTCCATTGTATGTGTAACTACCGCTACATTTGTCGGTGAAAAATTAATATGTGTAAGTTAAGATACTTTTTGTTTGGGACTAGTATCTTTAATAATTTTAGAATTAAAACCTGTCCCCATTGGGGTATTTGGCATATGTAAGAAGTGTGAAAGTAAATATAACAGATCTATTGTTTATATATATATATATATATATATATATATATATATATATATATATATATATATATATATATATATATATATATATATATATCAAAGGTAAATTTGCGGGAAGAGTTCGTTCATTCTCAACTGGTGTTAAATTTTCTAACATTTGCAATCGATGACTAAACGACGGTAGTTCTGGAATTTCCTCGTTAAAAGTACGTCTTCTTTTGTCGGTGGTAGCGGTATGTCAATATTTCCACTTATACTACTTGAAATTAATTCAATATCGTAATCATGACTTACATTTTGGTAAATGATTCCTACGGTGTCATGTAAAGTGTCCTTTCCAGTTAAAGTATCGACGTATCTATCAAAATTATCAAATGCTACACCTGAGCTTAATGACGGACCTTGAATAATGTCAGGAGGGCAAATTTGAGAACGGTTTACAGATGAGATCGTAGCTTCAGTTTCTAGTTCTTCCAGCGTATTGTAGTTACAACAATGACCAAGTCGATTTAAAATATTAATCATTTTTCTACTACTTGTAAGACTTTTCGCGGTCATGCCCAGTGTTATGTGCTTTGAGGGTTTAACAGTACCATTACTGACACAATAAATAGCATCAGAAGCCAATGAATTGCTTAACCTATGACAATTGACTCCATCTCGGCGACGGATATCTTTCCCTCCAATTAATGCTTTGAAAAAGCTATCTAGTTTTTCTGGAATAGTATACTCACCATTAATCAAATCTTCCATCTTCATTACAGCAGGTAATGTTGTTTTATCCATTTTTAAAATAGTACTTCGTAGAATGAATGCAACTTTATCAATGAGATCATTCTCTTCGAGTTTTTTTAGATCTTCTTGTTCCAATAAGTTACTATTTTTATGCATAATAATTTTTCTTTTCTTTTTTATTACAATCTTAATTTGCTTGAATTGTTTTACTATTTTTTCTTCAAGTTGATGATTTGTCATTAAACTTACATCTGCTTCAGGTTGATGTATTAACTCTTCTTGTAATTCTTTATTATACATGTCACAAAGGGAAGTTAATGACAAATAATTTCTTTTTTAACTACATCTTCTTCAATTACTGACACAATTTTATTAAAAATATCCTTATGAATATCTCGTACATTATGCCAGAAGGTGCGTACAGTATTCATAGTTATTTTCTTGTAGTCATTGAAATATCCCACTTCACACGAATGGTGATAAAAAATTGGAGCATTTGAGGTTTTTAGATTATTGGTTGTTTGTATTAATTCTTGATTTTGGAATTTGGTAACTCATTCTGTTATTTTGTCATACACTTTGGCATCATTGGAAGAATGTAAACTTTTTTGTTTACCTTTAATTTGCTTTCGATCTCAAATTATAATGTTCTATAATTTTATAACATTTTTGTTTGTTTATTGATTACTTTTCAAAAAATAATGTTCTATAATTTTATTATATTTTTCTTTGTTGAGTTGAATAATATTTGTCTGAACAAACGTAAACATATGACTTGGGACTGACGTCATCATGCGCCGCTAACATGCCCTGCAGCAATTATCTTCTCCAGCAGCCAATGATTGATTAGTATGTAAAATAGTTAAACTATCGGGTTGGAGGGAAAGTTCTGTCGTATTTTAAATAGGCAGGTGATTTGTCTTGTAAATAAAAAAACAACAACTGGCTAGTGAGTCATTCGGATTTTTCTTTGTTTTTTGGCTGCTGTATAATGTAAAAGGAGTCCTTTTTTACCGTTCATCATTTACTTGTAATATTTAAAGTGAAAAAAAATGTCAGTAGATAAAGCGTATTACGACACTGCATTTTGTATGAATTGCAAAAAGGAAGCAACGCATCGGTCACTCTTCCGCCTACCTACTTTGCCACTGTCTCTCTCTAACGACAGGCATAATACCGCGGTATAAATCGATCTGTATGTTAAGTAAGCAACCGAATTAATGTCTGGCAATTTAAATTTGTACTTATTTATGTATAAATGAAATAATATTAAAATTACAGACATTCTAAAATGGTTTGAAATTAATGATTTTTTTTCATACAAAATGGCATCTGGCACATTATTTTCAACAACAAAAATGTCTGGCATTAATAAATTCATGTTGTTAATAACATTTTAAATTTAGTGAAAACAAAACTTTTCTTTCTAAAATTATTTAAAAAATCGATATTTTTACCTGTAAAGGTATGATGCGCATTAATAAACGCAACGTTTACTGGCAGCCAGATAGCCCACACGATATTCGAAAAGTCATAGAGGAAGAAATATTAAAGAATCAGCTAAAATTCTTTCTCGAAAACGTTGCTAGCTCTTAGACTACAAGAAGAAAGGTTTTTATGAATGATTATTCAGATCAGTTCACCTCTCTCTGCTGCAAGCTAGTTCCAGTGAAGAGGAATTTAGGTGGATGCTGAGGCACACCACACAGGAACGCTTTTCTGCTTAGGCATGCTAGGTACTTGCCTGAGGTGCAAAAAATAGAAATTTTTTTAATTATACAGCGAACATACCACCGCCTTGCAAGTCATGAGAGAGGCATTTCTGCTCTTAAAAGAGTAAAGTCTGAAATGAGATCTACTGTGGGGAAAGATAAGCTGAACAGTTTGATGTTGCTATGTACTCGAAATGATTTTGCAATGGAAATTGAGTACAATGTGGTCATTAATGGTTTTTCAATGATCAAAACTTGATGAAAATCTTTGTTGTACTAGTACAATGACTCAATAAAGAATAAGGATGTCTAAAAGTAAAAAAAATAATAAAGTGATAAGCAATGAAAAGGATAGTTAACAAGTTAAAAACAATTCATACAATAATGTATTGATGGGGGGTCGCCGGTCCCTAGGGATTGCAACTGTAATTTTTATATCTGCCCTGTTGTTGTTTACAAGGAAAGGAATTTCTTGGGTGCGTCTCTTTACCCCACCGCAAAGGGTGACGCGTTTCCCACGCCTGGAAGAAGGCATTGCACCCATAAATACATCATGATAAGGGGTGTTTTTTGGGAATTTCCCGCGCTTGGGGGATGTTATTGACCGGGAGAGGATATCCTTCCGCTGACTCTAGACCAATCAGAAAAACTGATTGAATGACTGTAAAGAATCCGATCCAGAATACAGGAGCAAACCGCCTTGGAATAAAAGCTAATGCACCCCGAATTTGTGGCACTTTTTGACTCTCTCTCGGGGCTTTGCTCACACACCTACTTGGTCTGACACGTCCCTTCAAATACCGCAGTTGTGGACTCTCCGGGCACCACCGCCATGACTCCTCTCTCTCCGAAATTATTCAGTTAAGTAATCATGTATATCTTTAGTATTTAACGTAATTTCAATCTTATTGTAAATAAATTAAGTGTTAATTTAAAGAACGGCCTTTTAATTTAGTGTCCTGTTTTATTTGTCTTTAAAGATCTAATGTTTAAACTTAAGCTATAGTGTGACGCCAACTGAAATTTAGAACCGGGTTTTATTTAAAATGGATCTAACGAAATAAATTAATCAATTTAACTTAAGTTAAACCGGCGTCGCATTAGTATACTCTATAGTAGTGGTAGCCAAACTTTTTGCCCTCACGGTCCACTAATAGGATTTTTTAAGTGTTGAATTATTGTTATGAATTGAATTGTTTCAATGCATCTTAAAACATAACATGATGAGTACTAAGTACATTCCACACACATTTTTCTGGGGACCAGCGAAATTTTCGCTGCAATGAAACAATTAGATGCATTGAAACAATTCAATCCATAACCATAATTTAACACTTAAAAAATACTATTAGTGGTTCACAGGATTTAAATTATGAATTTACTGGTCCTTGGGATCAAAGTTTTGCGACTGCTGCTCTTTAGTGTAATTACAAACGATTTAATTAATTTACTGTAGTGATTTACAAAAGGGTGGGCAAGTGGTCACTGGTGATGCTGTAGGGCAAAAAATGAACAAGAGTTACCAAGCCATGCTACCATCCTTACCTTACAGCTACCGGTTGCCTGTCCAGAACATGAAGGTGGATAATGGAAAGACTCTTCAAAGAGCAAAAGCAAAGAAAGGGAAAAGTTTACAAAAGTGTGTGCAGAGAGAAAATCTTTGGCACACTAAATCTTGCAAGGTAAAAATTGAAGGGGGCTTTGGAAATAATGTGGGTAGGGTGTAACAATTTGAAGTGCCTAGGGCACTGGGGAGGTTAAAATCAGCTCTGATGCGACACCCTACACCAAGGCCGGATCTACGCATTGGCTAAATGGGCTGCAGCCCAGGGCCCCCATTCCCCGTCGAAAATAATAAACAGAAAAAGATGCTTACATTCAAAATAGTAATCAAATAATAAACCAGTAAAGAGTACAAATCCAAAATACAGGTAAAATACCGGAAATACTGTATGAAATTTATTTTTATTTTCGAGTGCAAGAACAATTTACTTTTGTCCTTTCGCTCTACCACCGAATACGCGGAAATTAATAACTAACAGACATAGGCACTATCATAGAGCGGCGACGACGAACATCGAGCATTTATACCAGTGATTCCCAAAGTGGTCTATATGGACACCCAGGGGTCTATGACGACCTGCAAGGGGTCAGCGAAAGAATAATTTGGGGGTCCACACTTACTTATACTTACCTAATTCTCTACAAGAATTTTTAGAAACAAATGAATTGCTATTGTGTAATGGTAGGAGACAGTCATTTGACAACACTGCCAATATGTCCGGTCGATATAATGGTGTGCAACATCTTCTCAAAGAAAAAATAAGTTTCCTTTAATTATGTGCCCTGTGCTGCACATTCTCTTAATCTGGTAGGTGCAGAATCAGTTAAGGTTGCGACTGAAATCGTGAACTTCTTTGGTTTAGTGCAGTGATTCCCAAAGTAGTCAATCCCCCAGGGGTCTATGACGACCTGCAAGGGGTCCACATCAGCGAAAGAATAATTTGGGGTCCATGAGGTGTAAATGGGGTGACTATGTACTATAGTTAAATACTATAGCTGCTCTTATCAATTCAGATCGTGTGTGACTTAAATTTTAAAAGAAAATTTATAATCAAATGGAAACCAGAATTTACATATTTAACAGATTTATTTACAAGATTAAATGAGGTTAACTTGCAATTACAAGGTGACAGTATAAGTTTTATTAAAACAAAGACCATCATTTCAGCGTTTCATGTGCCAGAGTTAAGCTTAAGGAGTATAATATTTTACTTCCCTAATTTTCCTAGTTTCTCAATTGGCCACGGATAATCTGCTAGGAAAATGGCGTTTTAATTTGCGTTCAACATTTAAGCACCCTTAATTCAGATTCTGAAACTAGGTTTGAGAATGCTTTGACTATGGTAATTACCACAGTAGGCAATAAACACATAGGGTCCTATTGATAAAAAAAAACATGTCATATATATATATATATATATATATATATATATATATATATATATATATATATATATATATATTACAAGAGGAACTGATCGAAATGGGCAGTAATTAAGATCTTAAAGTAAAGTTTAAAAATGGAAGTCAGCAATCTTGGCTTTAAAAAGACATGCTTGCTATTTATCCCGAATTGTGGAGTATTTAATTGCTTTTCCTAGTGAAAAGGAGTTTCAGTGCAGTTGCTAAACTATAAAATAAAAGAAAGAAAAGGACTGGACACTACAAACAGAGGAGATTTTGGGTTATATCTGATGCCAAAAGTTGAAAATTAGTTATTGAAGCACCAGATTCATCCTTCCCTTAATGAAAATTTGTTCAATTTGTATCAATTAAATTTTAATTTACTTAGCGTGTGTTTCTTAAGTTTTAAACACTATACTTCGCTACAGTTAGACATTTAAAGCTTTTAGTTAAGTATCTTAAAAAGTAAATAGTTCTATAACAGCAGTCAAAAAGACATCTAAGTTGATAATTTACAAAAATTCTATATTAGGTAAGCAGGGGTGACCCCCAAACTGAAAAACATAGCAAGGGGTCTATGAGATGAAAAGTTTGAGAACATCTGGTTTATTGCAACAAATATATGTTTTCTTTTCTGCTCCGACTCATAGATGGGAACTTCTAAATCGTGAAATTAAACTGAAATTTACCTTAAAAAGTTTTAAGTCAGACCAGATGGTCTTGTCTTTGCGACGCTGCTGAAGCCTTAAAAGATAATTATGGTAATATCATGAATATTCTTAAGACATTTAGTGACAATAAAATGAGAAAATTGATTTTATAAAAGAGGCAGTAAATTTATGTAATAAATTAACAAAACTTGAAACTGCGATTTTAAAATTATATTTTGGGAAGAAATTTACAAAGATTTAATTCAGTTAATAAAAAAATTGCAGGCTCCTGGTTTGGACATCTGTAAATAGAATAACTTAATTATGTAATTTAAAAAACTTTTATAAGCAATGTACGACATGAATAACATAAAAAACTAAAGGAGTATCAAGACGCAGCCAAAAAATTAAGTCCTAGTATAGAAACAGAACATAGCGATGTGAAATTTGCAGATAAATCCACAGAAAAAGCTGTGTATGGGAGAGAAAAATTCAAGAGACATGCTTATATATATTGTGTGTGTGTGTGTTGCGTTAGGCAAGCTAATCCTTGATTTAAATAGAAGAATATAGTAAGAAATTAAAAATTTTGATGGATTTGCGAGATCACACACACAAAATAAGAAGAACGTCGACCTGGAGAATGCACGCGCTATTATTGTTTACTAATCAGATGACGAAGGCCAACGTTTGGTAAATAAAGGGGTGTTTTTTTTTCAATTCAAAACTTATCTAAAACAAACTGAGCTAGAGTCCTCTACTTGTAGGGATATGTTCAATGTAATTTTTGAAAAGAAACTTGTCGTTTTTCCAAATTTGTTTACCATTTTAAAGATTTTTCTAACGCTCCCTATTACTAGTTGTGAAGCGGAACGTGCGTTCTCTAAAATGTCCTATATAGGAAACAAATATAGAACAATGACAAATACTAGGCTTAGTTATTTATTACTTCTTTGTATTAATACTAATCTCTCCCAAAGACTTAAAATGTGATGGGCAAATAAAAAGAATTTGCAGCACAAAAGTGTAAAAAGTTTTTTTTGTAAATTATGTTATTGTTTACAACGTATTTAAATGGTTTGAAATAAAAAGAAAACCTTAAATTTCGTATTTTTCAAATTTTCCCATACAAAATGTTTTGGGGGAAAATGGCAAAAACTTTAATTATTTAGGGGGACCCTCAGATATTGTTAGCTCAGGGTCCCCAAAAGTCACGGTCCGGCCCCACACTATCAAGTAGCTGTATATCTGGTAGGCACTAAAAAGCCTGGGAACTAATGAGGACTGCAGAACATTAGCCTAAATTATGTATTTCCTGTGAATAGTTGACATTTTGTTTTCTCAAAAGTTTCTTTGTGTCACTCTTGTTTCGCTTATTGTTCTGTTTATTTATTATTCAGTTATTTGGGGGGTGCATCTATAAACTTTGTTGTATATAGAAGTATGTATGAGTGCTATTACTTTGAAATATAAAAAAAAGCATCTAAATAATCAGTTTTAAAAGGATTGTTGTTAGTTTTAACTAGGATTATTTAGGATAAAAATTAAAAAAATTTATTTTTACTTAAAACAATTAAAAGTCATTAATATAACAAAGTATGTCATTATTAATAATATATTTTCGTAATGATGTAAATATAAATTACCCTAACTATTGTTAGCTGGTCCACATTGATGCAAACCTTTAATTTGTTTACAAAGATTACCATTAAAACTAACAGTTTTCTCTTTTAGAACTAATTATATTAGAATTTTAAATTTGCGAGAATTTATATTAATCTTATAACTATACTATGATTTTCTAAAATTACCTTAATTATATATCATTGTTTTTATCATATATATAAATTTGTATTAATCTGCTTAAACTTTTCTTTTGTAGAAACCAGCTAATATTTTAGTAATGGGAGAGGGACCTGAAAGAGGAAGGGTCAAAATAGGTGATTATTATTTGATGAATTTTTAAATCTTGTAAATGGATGCAAATTTAAAGGGAGGGGGTTGCTTTATGAATTGAAGCATGTGATATTGACTTTTAAATTTGTATTTTATATTTTAAATTAGCAAGAACATTTTTAGTAAATGCATTATATTTAAACTTTTTTAAAAAAATACTGAAAGCAATTTTTTTAGTTCTAATTAATTTTTGACAATTGTAAGAATATATATTTACATTTAAATTTTTCTCCCTTAAAAATTGGATGTTTAAAATACTAAGACAGAATATATATATATATATATATATATATATATATATATATATATGTATAATATACGAATTCTTTTCTTACAATAAATATTAACTACCGCAATTCTTTCTTGGCTTCATTATTACTTCATTTCTTTTAAAATATCTCAAGTTTTCTTGTACCTGGTTATTAAAGTAAAACTAAAAGAGAAGAGGTCTTTCTGAAAAGAAATTTAAGATACTCTTTTTTGCTAATTTATATTTCTAAATGCTACTTTACATTTGTTAGAGTACATTGCACTTTTTTAAGCATGCAAATTTGAATATTTAGCAAAAATAAGGCTAAACCACCTAAAAATAAGTTCAAAGCACAAGCTTGTAAGTAAGCTACACCTTGTAAGCTTGCTTTTTAAAATAAGCCACCTTCTGAATTTGACCTAGAGTATATCTTGCATATTCATGTCAAAATTAAGAAACATTCGTTACCTTATCTAAATCTTTTTCTTCTTTTCAGCTGATATGGGTTTCGCTCGCTTATTCAATTCACCTTTGAAACCTTTAGCTGATCTAGATCCAGTAGTTGTAACATTTTGGTACAGAGCCCCAGAACTTTTGCTCGGAGCAAGGCATTATACAAAAGCGATTGGTAATTATTGCTTCCTTTTCCGTTTTTGATAATATTTAATCATTTTAGTCTTTGATGTTTGTATTTTTATTTGAAAATTTTATATTTTTTCTATCTTTTGGATGATATCTTTATTGTGAAAAAAAGGGGGTTCTAGGTATATTTATATAGTTAAAGAATGTGGTATGTTAAATGCCTGTGAATGTGTTTTGAATCAATAAATAGACATAAATATTTACTTCTAAAACTTCATTGTTTTAATAGTATATATATATTTTTTAATTTTCCGCTTTACTACATTAAAATTTAATTTTTTTATTCTGATATTTAATTCTCTTTTTGTATCATTGTAAACAAATTGGATCTTATGTGTGACTTATTCCTGTATTTAAGAAAAAAAATTTATTAAAATCTGCATAAAAACGTATTGTAAAAAATTATTTAGAAACCACATTTCATGTTTTAACTACACTATCAAAATTAAAGGGTAACCAAATGTATATATATTACGCTATCTTCTCATGACCCATTTAATGCTGGAATGTTGCAAAGGCACCAAAAGATGTGAAATGATCCGAGAAATTCATTTTGACCATTTAAATTTCAAAATTACAATTAGTTGAAAAGATATTGATTAAAAACAGTAAAATGCATGATTAATCTACGCCTGTATGCCAACTATTGTTCAGATACTTTCGACTGCTAGGGAAAAGATTTCTGTTATTTTTAAAACTTATCCTTCCTTCCACATTGAAATCAAACCAAAAAAAAATTCTGGAGTTAGACTAACCTTATGAAAAATAGTGATTCTTTGCAATTTTTTTTTTCCTAAAAGAGTCAATTTTCCAATCACTCCTTATCTCTTTTTTTATAGTTATTAATCAAGCTTACATCATGAAAAAGTACATGCTTTGTTCTCTTTTAGACAACAATATAAAAAATCAGATACTCCAAACTTTTTTTTTTACATTTTTTCAAAAATTATTTGAAATTTGACTAAAACGTTAAGAATTTATAAAAATCTCGTGAAATTTTCCCATGAGTCAAACCTCATTATCTGTGTTTTGACTGAGGATTGAAAAATGTACCGTAAAATCCGGCGTATAACGTGCACTTTGAACGCAAAAAGTAAATAAGATCGAAGCTTAAGGTTGCACCTTATACGCCGGGTATAAAAATGACAACTTTAAAAATAACAAAAGAGATGAGCATTTTAAAAAAATTACTTCTTAATGTATCAAAACACTTTATTTAAAAAAAATGACTTGCCTTATGAACTAAAAGAGTTTTAGTTCTAGAAATATACTATTTTTTCAAAAGTCTGAGATAATACCTGAGAAATAAATGACTTCAAAACATAAAAGCAATGTTTACTAGTATTTCAGATTTCTTCGTTAAAAAGGGGGGGGGTGCATTATATGGCGAATATACCTAAAAATTCAGCTTGAAAGTATAAGTGCGCTTTATATGCTAGATTTTACGGTAATTACAACTGTAAATTTGAAAAAAAAAATTATTTTTTTTAATTGCATTTTTTTCCTTTATTTTTTTCCTGCTGTTTGTCATGAATGTGTGAAATTTGGAAGTTTTAACATAAAAACTAAACCATTAAAAAGAAAAGTAAGACTTCATACATCTGCAATTAAGGTATGCACTTTTTTTTTTTTTTTTTTTGAAGTACCACCACCACACGCCTTTCAATCTAAAAATTTAACAGAAAGGAAAGAAAGAAACCCTTTTGATAGGGAAAGGGAGAAGTGGGAAAAATTTCAAAAAGGGAGTTATAATGACATAAATATAGATATCATGAGGAAATGTTAATGTTGAAAATAGAACAGAAGTGGAAATTTCCCTGCAGGGGAAAAAGAAGGGAAATATTGTACACTTGTAAACCTCGTGCAATGCCTTTTGCACAGCTTTACTGCATTAAAATTGTCTTCTTTTTTTCCACTAAAATTCCTTTTTTTATTCTAATATTTTTAATTCTTATTGTATCATTGTAAATAAATTAAATCCCATACAAGTGACTTATTCTTATATTTTGAAAACTTATTTTATTAATCATACTTGTAATAAAAACAACTTAGCACTAATCAAGTGGACATTTGACACTGGTAAATTAAAAAAAAATAAATTTATAGTAAGTGCATTATTTTTACTATATTAAATCAGTTACATGTTACAAAAAACATGTGAAAAGAGAACTCTTAAAATATGTAAAGTTGCTTGAATTTATTGTTTTATCAATAGAAAGAGAAAAAAGTATGAACACATTCTCATAACAGGGTCATTATTTTATAGGTTAATCTGATTTTCAGATGGTGAAAAAAAATTATGACTAGTATTATGTCTAGAACAGGATATTGTAATTTTTTATCAAAAGAGCCATGTGGTAAAACCTCATGTTAATTGGGCAACCAATTTATAGTTCATTTTTATGAACTTATTTATTCAATTCCTAATTGTGTTGCAGACATTTGGGCTATTGGATGTATTTTTGCGGAACTACTAACTTCGGAGCCTATATTTCATTGCCGTCAAGAAGACATTAAAACAAGTAATCCTTATCATCATGACCAATTAGACAGGATATTTAATGTCATGGGTTTTCCTTTAGGTGAGTCAAGTTCTTTGCCTTCATTTTATTTGGGCTTGTCATAAGTTACAAAATTATTTCCTTTGTTTTAAAGTAAATTAATTCTTGTGTCCATTTGATATGTATATTGTGTTAATATTTGTAAACACTTGTATCATTATCATTGCCTTAAATATATATACAAAAATTTGAGCGATAAATTTTTAGCATCTCTGATAGTAATAATACATTGTACTAGGTGATTTTATTGAAAGGTGTAAGCTTAAAATATCAGTTTTTTCTCTTGCAATAAGTTCTTTAAAAAAATTAATGTATTATTATATTTCATTGCCCCATGGTCAAGTTGTAGCATATTGTGCTTCCACACCACAGGTTTGGGGGGGGTAAAACCCTGGACTGGACTAAGTCGACCCAGCCTTTCATCCCTTCAGTGGGTCGATAAATGAGTACCAAGCTTGCTTGGGAACTAAACACTTGGGGTTTCAGGTCAGACTGGCCACCTGACTAAAACATCTGCTCATGCACCTTAGCGCTCAAGGTCACATACACTGAGCTGGGTGCAGTAGGCCTTGTGTCACTGAGTTAAGTTTATTTATCATATCCTGAGTGAGAGAGTCATATCTTATATAAGAGGAGTATAATGTAATTAATTATATAATTGTTCTCTGTATTCTGCAATATTTATTATTATAAGGTTTTAAAATTTCTCTTAAAAACATTACTAGAAATTTTATTTCTAGCTTTTCATTCTCGGTTATTTGTAATTTCATGAACTGTTTGCATGTGTGACATGCATTATCAAGATATATAAAACCATTATATTTATTAAAGAATCAAAACTGTTCCTTCTTATTTTTCATTTGCAATGGAGTAAAAATTGATAATTCTCAAGTATAAGATTTCATAAAATCCAGTTTACATTATTTAGCATAAATATCTTGCATTTTCTAAAACCTTGTGTGTGTGTGTGTGTGTGTGTGTGTGTGTGTGTGTGTGTGTGTGTGTGTGTGTGTGTGTGTGTGTGTACGTTTTTTTTTTTTTTTTTTTATTTTATTTTGCAATTGGAAAAAGAATACTTTTTAAAATTCTATCTAAAATCATTCTATTCTCTTGGTAGTCCTACTAGAAATAAATAAATGAGTCTCAATTTGCCATGAAATATATATGTAACAATCACTTCTACTTTTATATAAATTTGTGTCTTTTACATAAAACTTAGTGGTTACTTGTAATAGTTCTCAGTATACTAAATTGCCTTTTTGTTTAAAAAAAAGTCTAAAACTTTTAAATGCTTTTTTTATACATTAAATTAATTGTCCCTTCAGAGAAAGATTGGGAAGACATCAAAAAGATGCCAGAGCATACTACACTTATGAAAGATTTCAAGAGGTCAAAGTTAGTATTGATGTTTATTTAATTATAAATATATGAAATATTTAATAGCTATTGAAATTTGCTAAAGTGAAGTAAAGAACTAATTTACATGTGATATGGAGCTACATCTTTCATAGGTGGAATTTTCAACCTAATGGCATTCTAACATTTAAGTATCAGTAATTTACTTTTAAGTAATTTATACAAGTCTTAATTAATCAAGCTCTGTAATCCAACCCAAATAAAGTATATTTACATAAATTTGAAAATTACTGTTTGATTGTATTTACATTAATTTTGTCTGAGAGATAAGTGAGGGAAATGAGTTGTAATGATCCCTAAGGACCTCACTTTGAGAACTATAATAATTAGGAGACGTAAAAGAACCAGTAGCCATTTTTATAAATAACTTTCTTTATTTGAATAACTTTCTCAATTAAAATCAAAGACTTATTAACAAATCCGAATAATAATATTATGAGGTTTTAAACATAATATCCTTAAATTTAACTCAATTAATTAATAATCTAATTAATTAATTCATTAAATAACGATCACGCAGAAATTACCACGATAAGAGATCCCAGAATTATATTTAATAATGTTCTTAATGAACATTTAACTTTAATCCGATTCTTAAAGTTTTAATGAGACTTTAAATACAATTTTATATTTACCACTCGTAGTCTCAATTCTTCTTGAGATTAAATTATCAACAATATTCCAATTCAAAATTACTATAACTCTATGTCACAATGTTTATCTCCTACTGTTCTAACTTTACTATTTCGTTTGACTTAAATACTGAATCTAATCTGCATAATAAGGAATCCTGTCCGCTTTTTGGAGTTGATTGGAAATAGGTAGGGAATTAAATTTCCCTAAAAAGGTCGGTTCAGAAGGTTAGTGATAAAGTTCCGTATAGATTCGTCACAACCCCTCCAAAAAGAAAACGGGATTTATTCGAAGGACTCAAATGTCCTGAAAATAAATTACGTAAATCTTATCTTTGTCTTACAGTACCGACGATATTAATTTCGAACGGAATATTATTGAAACATCTTCCGTAATAAAATTACGATTTAGAATTAATTGACAAACCTCATAATATTTTACAAGTTTAAATTAATCCCTGCACTCTATCCATTCGGCAAGGGGGCGTGGGAAAAACCACCCTAGTGGTGGCAAAAAACCAGCCCCATAGAGTATGATTTATATACTATACAAAAAAATACAATACAATCTTCTTTGGCACTGGAACATCGAAGACTTCAGGGTCAGCTACCCTGAAAGATTGATATCCATTTGAGAAGTAGGTAAAAGTATACATGAAGTTATACATTTGTTACATGAATGTCATACAATAAATATCTGGTTCCTTTGCCTTCTCATTCGAAAAACTTGATGCGCTAGTTAGTGTTAATGGTTAATCCTATCTAACTTCGCCGCGCAATAAGGCACCAGATTTGAAACAAAACATACATAGAAACATACATAGCATATAATAATAATCATTTTGTAATAAACAGATAACACAAACAACCAAATGAATTGTCGCATCTTAGCGAAGTCATACATCGAAGTAAACAAATGCAAAATTTACAGATGTTTTCTCCAAAATACAAAAAGTAACACAAAAGTCGTTTTTTTCTGTTATAGAAAAAAAAACACACACAATGTAGTGTCCACTTTTGTCAGTCTTCTTAATTTTAGAGTCCGCCCGTGACTTGCTTTAATTGCAAAAATTCTTCATTTGTTCGTACCGCGAAGATAATGAAACAATACAACCTGGATTTTGTCTGTTAAATCCTATGGACTGGATCTCCATTCATCGCTTCCATACTGAGGCTTCTTCTGCGGAATATGCTGCCAGGTATGCCGTTGATTTCGATGTTGTTGAGGTTCTCATGGATTCTGTCTTTTTTCTTGTATACGGCTCCGTAGATAGTATGGGCAAGGTCTTCTTGTATTGGTTTGATTTGACGGGACTGTTTTCTCCGCTTGTTTGTTGTGTCTTCTCGTTGTCGCTCTGGTTTGACGGGTCTGGTTATCACGTCCACTAACTTCCATTCGGGATCCACTTGTAGTCGTAGCATTCCTGCGATCAGGCAACTTTGATGGACCTGCAATGGACTGTATTCCTGGTGAAGAGGTATTAGGTCTCTTACATTTGAAATTTCTGGACGAGATCGAGGAAGGGATCGATCTCTTGACTCCTTGCCTTTGTTCAGGAGCGTGTCTTTTCCGGTCCTGATGATCAGATCCTTGTCGTGATCTTTTCCTACATATCTTTGATCTTTTTATAGTTGGGTCCTTCGACGTAGTACTATTAATTTTACGTTTATTTCTGGGGATCTCCCGTGTGGTGTTACTCTGCCGTGATCTACACCTCTCACTTTCCTGACTAGAGGTTTTCCTATGCTCTTTAAACTGTCCTTGATTTGATCTATTTGACCCATGACTAACTTCTTGTTCGTCATATAGAGTTTCTATCGGACTATCTGAACTAATCGTGTCTGATTGACGAGGTCGGTACACTCGAACCTGATCAATATTAACAGTTATATTTCTTCCGTTTTTCCAAATAACTAAATTATTTCCTTTTATTTCTAAAACCTTATAGGGACCTTCAAACTTAGGCATAAATTTTCCCACTTGTTTCTTACCCGCAGCACTTAAGAAATGTGTTTGAAGTAAAACCAAATCGTTCACTTTGATGTTCACTTTGATGTTCACTTGCTAAACGGAGTTATGATTTTCCTTCCTAAAAACAACTCAGCCGGAGTTTTATTTGTCGTCTCATTTACTGCCGTGCGCAATGCGAAAGCGAACTCGTGTAGAAATTGGTCTCAGTTTTCATGATTTTCTTCAACAAAAGAAGCTATCATTTGAACTAAATTTCTATTCACTCTCTCCGTGAGATTAGACTGTGGTCGGTACGTTACCGTTTTCATATGTTTGATGTCCAACCTGTGACTGAGATGTTCGAACACGTCAGAAATAAATTGGGGGCCGTTATCACTTATCAAAGAAATCGGAGCTCCGTAACGCGCTATATAGTTATTAAAAAAAAAGCATTAGCTATTGTCTGGGCTGAAGCTTTACGAAGAGGAATCAGCTCACACCACTTAGTGAAGTGGTCAGTTATAACTAATATGAATTTATATCTCTCTGGTCGGGATGCGGGGTAGGGGCCTACTAAGTCTAGCGTTACAATTTCATTTGGATATTTCGAAACTATAGGCATTAAACGACCAGCTGGTAGCGCGTTTTTATAATTAAACTTTTGACACCGGTCACAGGTTGAAACATATTCAAATATATATTTTCTCATAAATGGAAAATAGCACGTGTCACGAAGTTTAAGATATGTCTTCCTCTTTCCGAGATGTCCTGCTAATGGCAGATCATGGAATTCTTTCATTATATCTTTTCGAAGAGAACCAGGAATATAAACTCTTAGTTCTCCTAGAGTAGAAAAATACTTCGCGTAAAAGAGGAGACCATTTATTAACTTGAAGTCCTGGGACCAACTCTCGCATATCGTCGCATTAACAGAACCGTCATCAGGGTTTTCTAAGTATCGATAAATATGTCCTAATTCAGGATCTTCCTTCTGTTCCTTAATGAATTGTTCACGGGAATTTATTGCGAGGGCTCTAAGAGCTGCGCACGAAATTTGCGATCCCTCGACACTGTCTACTGGATTTCTTGATAAAAGGTCTGCGACCACGTTTTGAACACCAGGTCTGTGCTCCCATTCTATGTTAAACTCTGACAATTTCAATGCCCATCGGATCATCCTACTTGATAAATTCTTACCATTGGTTAACTTCGTTAACGCTGCGTGATCTGTAATCACTTTCACAGGTAGGGGTCCAAAATAAGTTTTAAACTTATTTAGAGCCCAAATTACCGCCAAACATTCTCTTTCGGTAACCGTATAATTACGTTCTGCTTTATTAAGGGTTCGAGACGCGAAAGCAATAGGTTTTTGATTTTGTTGAAGTACAGCACCAATTCCGACCCCACTAGCATCAGTGAATAAATTGAACTGTTCAGAAAAATTTGGTAATTGCAAAATCGGTGCCTCCGTTAGTGTGCGTTTGATCTGATCAAAAGAATCCTGTGCTTCTCCCGACCAGTTAAACTTCGCCCCCTTTTTCTTTAATTGGTACAATGGTTCGCATATATCTGCGTATCGCGGAATAAATTTTTGGTACCAACCCGTCATCCCTAAAAATTTTGACACTTCTCTATTATTTTTGGGAGGTTTCATTTCCGTAATTGCCTGAATTTTCTTATTGTCAGTTTCGATTCCTTCTTTACTAATAATCAGGCCTAAATATTTGAGTTTGTCACGAGCGAAGTGACATTTTTCTTTATTTAATGTTAGCCCTGCGTCTCGTAATAAGGTAAAAACCTGAGTTAAATGATCTAGATGGTCTTTAAACGATGGAGATGTAATAATAACATCATCCATATAAACGGACACGAAACGCCCAATAACAGGTTGGAGGATTATATCGATAGCTCTTTGGAAATTAGGCGCCGCCCCAGAAAGACCAAAAGGCATGCGTAGGAATGCAAAAGTGCCATTGCGAGTGATAAACGCGGTTTTTTTTATGTCCTTTGGACTAATCGCCAACTGAAAATAGCCACTTCTGAGATCTAGAGTGGACATAACGTTGGTGTGAGGTATATTGGTGAGTAAGTCATCAATAACCGGTAATGGATATCGAGGATATTTGGTAATTGCATTTAGTTTCCGATAATCGATCGCGAAACGATACGCCTCGGGAGAATCTGGAGGAAGGTCATTGTTCTTTCGAGTTAATACGACTGGAGATGCATAGGGCGAATTAATAGGACAAATTGTACCATCCCGTAACATTTTATCTATGTGATAATCGATGATGCCTTGTTTGACCCGGTCGTACTTGTATGGTCTCGACACTACCGGTCCTTTATCTCCAGTATCTATCTCATGATATACAACATGCGTTAATCCCGGTTGATCGGAAAATAACCCTTTAAAATTATTAAATAAGGCTTTTAATTGCCTCTGTTGCTCGTCATCAAGTTTCGATTCTGTGAGATCAATATCAACGAGTTTCGGCTCTTTAGGCGTTTGTTTGATCAGATGATCGGGAATGATTAAGGATTTCTGATCAAAATTTAATGTTAATCGCGACGCCTTCATAAAATCAATCCCTAGAATGCACTGATACTGCATGTTATCAAGTATATGGAATTCCCAGGGTTTCTGAAATTCCCTGATTCTAATTTGTAATTCGACTCTACCTAAATGACTGCACGGGGCTCCTTGTGCTGTCACGACTCTGTCTTTCGTCTTTTGACGAGGTCGGTATGAAAAATAATTGCGGTATACCTCCTCCGAAATAAAAGATTTCTCTGCTCCCGTATCCCATAGTGCTGTAATAAAGGTTTCATTTAATAGAATAGGGACATACGGTAATTCGACTGGGGTCATTCTTATAGAGGATACTCTGATAGGCCGATGATCCCAAACTGGAGGATTTTCCGTACCCCGCGATCGATTACCTCCATATTCACATCGATCGCTTAAAAGTTTAAATTTCTACTTCGTTCATTTTGACCTCGAAATGAACTATTTCTCGATCCACTTTGTCGACCGCCTTGACTGTGGAATGGTTGATCCGATTGTCCACTTTGGCGTCTACCTTCGAATCTGCGATTATTTGTGAAACCTTGGTTTTCGAACCGATTAAATTCTCTTTGTGGTCGGCTATTATTGGCGTATCTCTCATTATTTCTGTTTTCCCTCCAATTTTCCTGTCTATGCCGGGTATTAAAACGATTGTTTTCATGAGGGCCTGAACTTCTAAATCCCTCACTCGAACCTCTGATTTGCCTATGCATAAAACGTTCTTCGTATTTATCAACGATTTGTAGGAGATCGGCAGTATTTCGTGGATGTCTAACTTCGACATAATCCAAAATTTGGGGTTCTAATCGACTGATGACGTGATCTATTAATTTTTCTTCCGACATTTCTAGTTTAAGTATTTTATGAATTTTCAACAATTCATAAATAAAGTCCGAAGGCTGTTGATCTCGTCTTTGTGATGAGGAATAAAATCGCGTTTCTAGTTCTGACCTGTTTCTGACCACGGGAAATTGTTCTGACAATGCCTGTTTTAAGTGCGCGTAGTCTGTTGTCTTATCTTCAATGACTCTATAACCTAGAACTTCGAACCAGTCGAGTGCTCGACCTTTGAGATGACCTTTCAAGTAAGCACATGCCAGTTGTGCAGGTATCTCATAATACGCGAGATTATGATCAATATTCTCCAAAAAATCATCTATGTTCTCAATCCCCGAAAAATATTGTTCCGGAATGATTCTAAAAACTGGATCCGACTCTATTCTCGGGATTTATACGTTGGGCGCCATTGTAATGATCCCTAAGGACCTCACTTTGAGAACTATAATAATTAGGAGACGTAAAAGAACCAGTAGCCATTTTTATAAATAACTTTCTTTATTTGAATAACTTTCTCAATTAAAATCAAAGACTTATTAACAAATCCGAATAATAATATTATGAGGTTTTAAACATAATATCCTTAAATTTAACTCAATTAATTAATAATCTAATTAATTAATTCATTAAATAACGATCACGCAGAAATTACCACGATAAGAGATCCCAGAATTATATTTAATAATGTTCTTAATGAACATTTAACTTTAATCCGATTCTTAAAGTTTTAATGAGACTTTAAATACAATTTTATATTTACCACTCGTAGTCTCAATTCTTCTTGAGATTAAATTATCAACAATATTCCAATTCAAAATTACTATAACTCTATGTCACAATGTTTATCTCCTACTGTTCTAACTTTACTATTTCGTTTGACTTAAATACTGAATCTAATCTGCATAATAAGGAATCCTGTCCGCTTTTTGGAGTTGATTGGAAATAGGTAGGGAATTAAATTTCCCTAAAAAGGTCGGTTCAGAAGGTTAGTGATAAAGTTCCGTATAGATTCGTCACAGAGTAACCTCAAAAAGTGGTTCTGTTTAGTACATACTAGTAGAAAGAAATTTAAAGGAGAGGGCTTTTTTTGTCATACTTGCCTTTTTATACAGAGACTCTTCATTACATGTAAATTATTTGGTGATGTCCTATTATGTTTTTTGGCTCTAGATGTTTGATCAACATCTTAATTACGCCATGGTCTATATTGCTACACTTCCAAATTTTCAAGTTGGGTGTCTCATTGTAGTTTTGCATCTTTTTAGCATTCATGGATTGTTATTATTTTTGTTTCCTAGGGTAAGTGTAAAAATTACCATATTTAATATGGAAATGCCACTCCCCTCTCTGCATATTTATGTTGACTTATAAATCATATTTTAAATAAAAATATTATTGATACTTGTTGCACTTACAATTTGAAATGCGAATTGATGTTGGACATTAATCATATTAATTAATTAAATATCTGTTGACAGTTGCAAGAATGTTCACAAGAATAATGATGTTTAAGCAATGAACATCTGTGAGATATCTCTCTCACTTTTGATTCTGCATTTAGTGTAGATTGAATATGGTATGCCTCTCCAAGAAGGTGATACATTTTTTGCCGATTGGGTATAGGTGAAATAATAGCTTCAGTTATTAATAGCTACTATTATTATCCCCCATTCAAAACAGAAACGATACCTGTTGTCACAAAAGTTTTTATGTGAGCCTTTTTTGAGTTTCCAACCTTGGTTAATTTAAATCCTGACTTTCGTTGAAATTTGTATGGAAGGAGAATATCATCCAGTCCTCTACCTATGGGAAAAGTTGCGTGTTAAAAGGTTCTTTGAATGTAAAAACCACTCACTGGAAATATATTCCTTTTTGTGTGATTTGTCACATATGTAAAATTCATTTAAAGTGATCACTAAATTATATATATAAAAATGATAAAGACACTTCTCACATGACTTAATTGATTTTTGACTATTTTATATCAGTATACTTGATTTAAAAATTAATACATATACGTGTTTATATGAGTATTTATAGCAGAGAATTGTAGTAGGATGAAGAGCTTTTAATGTCATATGATTGCTAGGATTTGTATAAAGTCACTTTGAATGCTGGGACAACAAGTGAACAACAGGAGACTTTCATCTACAGCAGCGATACTCAACCTGCGGCCCTTTTAAGTGGCCCGGTCATGGCCCATTGCTCTGAGAAATTCATTTATTTCAGAACATTGTATAAAAAATTTGGTGGGAAACTTTTTGTGGTCGGCATTTTACAGTTACGAATTGATATTCTTTTTCTATTAGGAACAGTTATAGTTAGTGATAACAGACAACAGGGGAATGAACAGTAGGTGGAAATAATTTTTAACTATCTTTCATATCTTGCAAGCGAAAAATATTTTTTCAAGACAATTGGGAAGTTGACTATTTTGTAGTGAAAAACAAACTTGGATCAGTAATTGTTTGATTTGTCGCAAAAGTGCTGAATTTAAAAAATACCAATTAACAGGAATCATTCAATGACACTTTTCCTCGAATATTTCTTTCAAGAGGTGATAAGTAGGCTTTTTCATGAATAATCCTTGCAACAGCAACAAAGTGTGTTTTGCCCCAATGGTAATATCACAGCGTAACAAAGACATCCATGAAGTTTGTTATTGGTGATCATATGAAACCGTTTACTGATGCATAAATTGTGAAGGAGTGTTTCTTAAATGCTTCTAATTTAGTGTTAATAGCAAATATATAAAAATAATAATTAAAAAAAGCAAAATAGGAACTATAATATTATGATCAATTTTCCACATTTTAAATTTCCGATGTTATCTTGATCTTAAAGCATTTCTCTCCCCCTCCCCCATTCATCCTTATGTTGCGACCCGCGTGAAATGGCTGGCATATGTATGCGGCCCAACAGAAAAAAGGTTGAGAACCTCTGATCTATAGAAATATCTCTCATTCAGGGGTAATAATTTCTTAAAAAAGAATTTTCAAATGCTTCAGCATGGCCCAGATTTTTGTTTTCAAGCGCTAATGAGAATTACATCCAAGATTTACTGGTTTACTTTATTATTATTGAGTCAAATTAATTGTATGAAAGTCAGTATTTCTTTTTTTAAAAAAGTATTTTTGTCTTTTATTTCATATTTTAAAAAGATATAACAAGATTTTCATTTGTTTGTGCTTATCTTACAACTACTCCTCTCATTGTATCCTTCCTAAAAAGTTGTATTTTACATTTTACTGTTTAATAAAAATAAATTGAGAAATTTTCTTTCATAATACTTCATAAGTGAATAATAATCTTTTTCTGCATTTTTATGACATTTATTATAATAGGTATTGGAGTTAATTTATGTGTAATTGTTTTTGATAACTCATTTCATTATTTGTTGGTTAGTAATTGGATTACAATGTAGTAAAATTATGGAGTCATCTCCTTAGTAAAACAGTTATTTAAACCAAATGATTGCCACAGAACTTCTATCTCTTCCCCCAGTTATTATAATTGTTCTCTTATCAAGTATATGGAGAAGCATAAAGTGAAACCAGACAGCAAAGCCTTTATGTTGGTGAGTTACTCTTTTAAATATATTGCTTTTCTCTTAAGTCAGATTGCTGATATGAAACTTGGGGAAACAAATTTCTGTAATATGCCCTAAAATGTCTCAGTGTACATCAAAACTTCTTTGTAAAATTTCAATTGTTTAATGAGTAAGATCCAGAAACAAAGTTTTGTGTATGTTACGTTCATTCTTTTTAAGTAGAATTTCTTTGTAATAATTTGTGTGTCTCGAAGGAATTATGTAATAATGAGTAGATTGTAAAAACCTGATAATTAAACTTTATTTGGATGAAATCTGTGTTAAATATACAAATGTTTTTTTACTTTCTCATTTTTTCCAGTAGATTTAAGCACAGAGAAATTTTAAATGTATTATTACCTTAATCGTAGGCTTCATACATAAAAAGAAAATGTCTTAATATAAAAAAACAGTTATTAGTACATTTAAATATTTCAATTTACAAAAATTACAATATTCTAATTTTAAAATTCTTTTTTATTATAAAAAGTTATGTTTGAAAGTACCAGTAACTTTTACTCTAAAGTACGATTTAAATACATGATTTAAATGCTTTTCATTTTAGTTACAAAAACTTCTTCTGGTGGATCCAACCAAGCGCATCACATCTGAGCAAGCAATGCAAGATGGTTATTTTCAGGAGGATCCTTTGCCAACACAAGAGTGAGTATTTGCATTTTAAATTTATGTCTAAATATTTTTTTTTCTTTGAAAATAGTGTAGTTACATTTCAAATACACGTGATGACTGAGAAAACTGTTTAACATTAATTTGAAAAATATGATTGATTGGATTTAAAAAATTTCAGTGGTAAAAATATTATATTAATATATCCGATGTTCATAATTTTAGTATTTTTATTATGTTACCTTAATTTGAAGACTTTAGTTCAAAATTCTTTTCTCGATAATTCTATATATATAATTTTACAGTATAAAAATAAATACATGAATTTGGGAAAGCTGTTGCTTTTTTAAGGTGCTATATATAAAATACATATGAATGTTTATTTTTATTATAGCTTAATTTCTTTCAAAAGGCCCTTGTCACTTATGTGTTAAGTGTAAGCATTGTATTCAAATTCAAGTGTTCCTACCTTTATTGAAATGCTGTTGAGCAATGATTTCATGTTTTAACAAAATCATGTTATTTCTCCAGGTACTGTAATTTATACTGACAAAAATAAGATTGCTGAGTGTTGAATTTTTTCTCTCTTTTGAAAGAAGTAACTGGCAGGAAAGCTATTTTGTTATGATGTAATTTTGCTGTAGCGTATTATATATGCATTGAAATTTGGAGTGAATATTATTTTTTTTCCTCAAGATTTTGTGTTTTTTAAAAGCACTTTTTTAGTTGAGGGGCATTTTTTTTTAAGCTCCAAAAATAGATTTTTCATTCCTCCCCCTTGTGTTCAATATTCCTAATTTTTCTCTTCCATATTGTGCTTTGTATGGCTGTTAACAAATGATGTATTTTAATATGTAACTAATACTTCTATAATGATAACTGGCATCTTTCATCTATACTGTTTTTAATAAAAACTATTTAATTTATCCAAACTTCTTTTATTTCTAATGCAATATCTTAGAAATATTCAAAGCATTCTCATTTCCTGAAAAAATTTCTGACTTTTAAAAAGGAGCGAAGAATTTTATAAAATACTTTGGTGAGCCACCAAAGAAAAAGTAATGTAATGGAGTTATTTGTGTTTGTGTGAATGTAATTTTTCTGAAGCTCAAAAAGAGTTTTCAGCATACTTTTTGTTTATATGAGTTTAATCAACTTGTATTATTATAAAAAACTATGTATTATATTTTAAAAAAATTTATATTCTAATTATTTTCTTTATTTAAAAAAACAATTATTTTATATTTTTAGCATTTTTATTTTATAAGACTTCCTTTTCAGTGTTTTTTTGGGATATCACATTCCATATCCCAAGAGAGAATTCCTGACTGATGATGAACAAGACAAGTCAGACACCAACAAGGTAAAAATTCCAGTTTTAATAAAGATGTTTTTTTGTTGTAAAAACAAAAAGAAAATTCTTGTATTTAATAATTTAGTATTAGTTCCCTGCCCCCTGTCTTTTTCTCCCAAATAAATCATGGTAAATTGTGATTTGTCTAGTAAAACCTTTGAAAATGAATGAACAATGATTTTGTTTCATTCCAGGAATATTATTACATTGTTATAGGTTGTTGTTTTTTTAATTATTTATATTACAGATAATTATTTGAAAATTTTTTGAACATTTTGGGGCTTTGCTTTTTATGTGGATATTTAATTGTTAATTATCTGTTTATAGACAAATGCCAACAACAATCAAGGGAATCAAGACAATAATAACCATGGTCCAAGTGTGAAGCGTGTGCGCATGACACCCTCACCCCCTAACATTACCGCTGCCACTGCCTCATCTCAGGTCAGTTTCAATTTGTTGCTAATCCTGACATATTTGTTTTTCATCAGTGATTGATATCTTCAATATATAATTCAATTTCTATTGATTATTCTTATTTTATATGAATGATTGAGATATATGATTATATGATTTATATATGATTATTCTTATTTGTTTATGCCAAAGTGTTCAATTTCTAGGAATTTTTCTAGATAATTTAAAAACTCCCTTGTATGTTTAAGTTGAAGCATATTTTATATGAACTGCTTCTTAAAAAGTCAATTTTTTGAGTGTTTTAAAATGTAATTCCATTACAAACTGTCTCTGCTCCAAATCAAATTTTCATGGGATATATCTTTCATGTGAATTTTGTGAAGTTATTCGTAACACTAATTTTAGAGTATTTTTATTTGTAATGGTGTTTTTCAGGTGTTAAAAAAGACTTTAATTGTTAATGAAATTCTTGATACTCCTTTAGGTAGTATATCTTGTTTCTGATTCACATCACATTTTTTGAGATTGGTTTGTAATAATGTTTTATGTGGTGTTTTTGTGACAATATTGTTTGTTTCTAATGCCACCTGTCTGACCTAGTCAGATCGAGGCCCACGAAGTTCATCGTGGCATGGGCTAGAGGTACGCCTGTCGTTGGCCTTGAGCACCATACAGGTGACAGTACGATTTAGCTTGGCAAAATTCCCCAAAGGGACGATAGATTGCGACACGACCTTTATCTCCACCTCCACAATTTCTGCATGTAAACTGAAGGGGATGGAAATATTCTCCAGTCCCTGCGCTCGTGACTAAGCCCACAAGACTACGGACCCACTGATTTAACGAGCACATACTCCGTGTGTACTCGGAGGGTGTTTGGTGGCATCGAACCCACGCCTTCCAGTCTGGAGTCCGATGCTCTAACCACTAGGCCACCCACGGCCCTTGAATTTTACATTAATTCAGTTATCATTCTAAAATTGCATCTGATAGAAAATTTTAGTCTAACAAGGAGAGGGCAGGACTAAGGAAATTCATTTGGGATCGAGACTTGGTGTAATAGTAGTATTCCTTTAGAGTGTTCACCCCTCAATGTAATTCCACTGAATGGCCAGTCAATTCGGAGAAATCAGCCTTCGAAATTCATGCTTAGCTTTTATACAATTAAATTTTAATTTTCCGCAACGAGTCCGTAGCTTGATTGGTAAATCGTCTGCTTACAATGCACAAGGTCAGGGTTTGATTCCATGCAATCAACTTTTTTCTTCTATTCATTAAATTAAATCAATTTATTTATGAAAGGTTCATTAAATATTGAAGGATACTTTTTGCAATTATTTTGTATTTTATAAAGTAAAAAAAAATTAAAAATATATAACTTAAATTATTTATTAGTAATATTATTTAAAATTATAATTAAATAATTACTATTGTCGCCCAGCCAGTATGGTGGCTATGACCCTTGGCTTGTAACCGAGTGGGTTCGGGTTCGAATCCCGAGTAAGACTTGGTTGTATCTTCTTCGGGAAAGAAGTTGGTGTTTTGCCTGAAATGGATTCCCGTCTCGAAAGGAAAAGCAGCGCACCTCTTCTTGTTATATGCTGGGATCATCGTTTGTAATAAAATCTGTATTCTTCAGTGGTTGTGTTATATGTGTCTGTTCATCTATCTCTAGTCTTTCGTATGTATCCCAGTAATAAACACACGACAACAACAATTAATTACTATTTATTTAATTAATTCATTATTATTTAATATTAGTATTAATAAGAAATATTATTAATTTATTATTAAAATTTTTATTATTTCATTATTAAAATTATTAGTTTATTATTAAAATTATGATTTATTATTGAAATTATTATTAATTTATTATAGAAATTATTTAAACAAATTTATTAAAATTAAATTTATTTGAAAAGTACTTATTAAATATTTTATAAATTATTTTATATTACATATAATATTTTATTTATAGTATATTGTATTTCACATTATATAACTATTTGTAACTAATTTTTTTGTAAAATATCATTTAATATTTATTATATATTTTGTTATAAATATTATTTATTAATATGAAATATATTTATAAAATTTAATATAATTTATATAATTACAGTAGTTTTTTTTATGTTATAAAATACAAAATAATTACAAAAATATTTAATATTTAATAATCCTTTCATAAATAAATTTATTTAATTTTAAAAAATTATTAAATGAATTGAAGAAAAAAGTTGATCATGTGAAATTGAACCTTGACCTTGTGCATTGTAAGCAGACTATGTACCAATCAAGCTACGAACTCATTGCGGAAAATTAAAACTTAATTGTATAAAAGCTAAGCATGAATTTCAAAGGCTGTTTTCTCCGAATTGACTGGCCATTCAGTGGAATTACATTGAGGGGTGAACACCCTAAAGGAGTACTACTATTACACCAAGTCTCGATCCCAAATGAATTTCCTTAGTCGTGCCCTCTCCTTGTAAGTACTGTATTCAGGATTAGATTAGTAATTTTGATGTGTTAATGCTTCCTTTTATTACTTGTTGTAAAAAATTATTTATGATGATGAAAATGAATAATAATCATATGTAGCTTAATGCTTGATCATCCTTTCATTTTAGTCTCACCTTGGTGTCCAACAGTCTTCAATGAACTTCAATTCTGGCCAACAGGGAGGATTCCCGCAACACTTCTAGTGATTTTTGTCTTACTTATATTTATCTCTGTAAAATAAAATATGTGGGCTTTTTCACTCTTTTTATAAAAAAAAATTATTTTTTTTCTTTGTGTGGTATTTTTCTTAAAATATGGGGGTTTTGAATTGTAAATAATTTGGTACAATGTAAGTGAATTTTTAAAAAATGAGCCAATTTCAATCGCTCTATCTCTTTTTCATTCTTATGATCGATCGAGCTCAGGTTTTGAAAAAAACTGTTCACTTTGCTCTTTTAGACGCAGTGATTTAAAAAATGTAATTCCTAAAACTTTAGCGATTTTTCAAAAATTACTCAAAATTTGTCTTAAACCTTTAATAACTTCACAATTTAGCACAAAACTTTTTCCCCATTTTTCAAACCTTATCGGTGTTTGGATCGAAGATTGAAAAAGAAAAAAATTTATCTAGCAGTTTCTTCTTGGGGCTTTATTTATGCAATTTTTTCCTTGTGTTATTTTTTTAATTATCATTGTTATCAATATGGGAAATCTTCAAATTTTAACTTAAAAATTAAGACCTCAAATAAAAATTAGACTTCAGAAATTTTCTGCAAATTACGTATTTATCTATAAAGCAATGCCCCTCCCTTTCTGGTCTAAAAATAGAACTGCGGGAAGAGAAACCAGTTTGACAAGGGGAGTAGCAGAAATATGGGAGTTTGAATGAAATACTAATTGGGGGATCCTGGAAAATTTATTTGATCAGTCAAAACCAATTCAGATATTACTTAAACAAAGGAACATCCATTAAGTACAAAAAAACTAAGATTTATAGGTGGGAAAAGCTGATACATGTTAGTATATTCTTGCAATGTATAAATGCATTATAAGAATATGAAACATTTATAAACATTTCATAATTCTAAAACTATCTCTCTAACAGAATTTTATCTTTGAAGTTTAAATTAATGTGAAGATAAAAAAAAAGTTCATTTCCATAGCAGAAAATATATCTGTGAAGTTAATTAAATTAATTCATAATTACCATAAAAAAATTAGTTTTATGCTATTGACATTGCTTTTAATTTTATCTAATTTTGCTGGAAATGTAAAAGTAACTTAGGTGTGGGAATTTCACTATTCTAATTTCCATTTGTTAAGAAAATTTCAAAGTAAGTGTTGAGATAATTTTTACTCAAATGCAGCTAAAAAAAGGATATTTATAGCATTTGATGATAAATATCTCATAAAACGAGTTCTATCTCTCTGGTGGTTTATTTCTCCTTTTCTTTCGATTGTTAATCCGAGAGGCATTCTTTATGTGCTTAGAGTTTAAAGCCTTTTGCTCCATGCTGCAGAGGAGATCGAACCCCATAACACTCTCGAGTACACCACTGTCAATTTCCTTATGGATATCGTTGGTTTTCACTAGCAAAAAGTTTCAATTGCTGTATCTCTTTCTCACTATCGTGATCAATCGAGCTTATGACTTTAAAAAATGCACATTTTGCTTTCATAGATCTAGTGATTTAAAAGTCTGATTTTCTCAATATATATATTTTTAGGGTTTTTGAAAATTTGACTTAAATTTCGCAATTTATGAAAACTAATTGTATGAAAATTCTGAGTGTTCATACCTTATCCTTGCTTTGGTCGAAAATTTAAAATTTGCACTGCTTATTTGAAATTTTATGTGTGTGTTTTTTTTATCTAAGTCTTTTGTAGAGATTTTATTTATGCAGTTGTTTTCTGACACTTTGTGTTTAAAATTTACTTGTGTGGAATTTGGAAGTTTTAAAGTAAAAACTGTACCATTAAAAAATTATAAAACATCTTACATTCACAGTTAATATGTTCACTTTTTTTTAAAAAATTCCCCTTCCCACCTTTCGATCGAAATATTGAATGGAAGGGAAAGAAACCTATCGGACAGGGGAAAGAAGTGAAAGAAATTCTGATAAATAGATAAAAAATGATTGCATTAATAAAAAATTTATTTGAAAGTGTCAAAATGTTACACATGATGGGATCCTGTGTCATTGATATAGTGGTAGATACTCCCCTGAGTGGTATACACTCAACACGTATGAAAAAGCTAACTTGGTATACCTTAGTTTAAGCATCAGTTTGTTGCTATGTCCCATTGGCAATCCTGTGACAACTGAATCATTGAAAAGGTAGGATGTGGTGCTGCATTGAAAGTGTGCCACAACATCCTTTTAATTGTAGAGCTTTTTAAGAATATATACACCGAAAACCCAAAACCATTATGAACTCTTACTCAATAATAACACATTGCCCCCCTTTCTGCATGTAATCAGCCTTAGCATGGATACCCAAAGTTCTTGGTAAATGACTGGTTGTACCAATTGTCTTAACAGTGGTTGAGATATTCCAACATTAGATATTTGATCTCAGCTGTGCCTTTCTATGAAACCCCAAAGGTGCTCTATGAGATTAAGATCCGCTGAGTTAGGTGGTCAAGATATTGATTGGAATTCATCTTTATGCTCCTCGACCTTTTCTAACACAATTCTAGCCTTTTGGAATGGGACGCTGGTCTGCTGGGAGATCCCATTTCCATTTGGGAAAACAGACACCATGTAAGGGTGCAATTGATGCTCCACGGTCCCTTCTACCAGAAACTAAGGGTCACCCATGAGAATGTTCTCCAAAGCGTAATAGCGCCATCACCAGTCTGTGTACATGGAGGGAAGCGACTATTAGAAATCGTTATTCAGGAAACCCTCTCATTTATTTATGGTCAGTCACTATGTTTCTGGGAACACTTTAAGCATGCCGGACAACGACGCCTGGTCAGCAGAGGGGAAAGTCTGCTGTTCAGTCCCATATATATATATATATTCAATAGTGTCTCAACATGACTGTCCGAACTAATCGTGTCGGATTGTCGTGGACGGTACACTCGCACCTGGTCGATATTAACTGTTACCCTTCTTCCAAATAAATTGTTATTCTGAACCTCCAACACTCTATATGGCCCTTCAAACTTAGGCATACACTTTCCGACCACTCTCCTACCCGCAGCACTTATAAAATGAGTTTCTACCAACACCAAATCATTTACTTTGATGTTAAATTCCCTTTTTTTCCGATTACAATATTTTTCCCAATTTTTGTGTTGTTTCCGCATATTCTGCCTTGCTTCAACGAATAATTTCTCAATGTTTCTTCCTACATATTCAGCACCCTCTGTGACATTTATTAATTTACTAAAATGGATTATGATTTTTCTACCTAAGAATAACTCAGCCGGAGTTTTATTTGTTGTCTCGTCCACTGAAGTGTGCAGCGCGAAAGCGAACTCATGAAGAAATGACTCATTATTTTCTTCTACAAAACAGGCTATCATCTGGACAAAATTGCGATTAACTCTTTCCGTTAAATTCGCCTGCGGCCTGTATGTTACTGTTTTCATATGTTTTATGTCCAACCTGTGACTTAAGTGTTCAAATACCTCTGATATAAATTAGGGGCCGTTATCACTTAATTAAAGAAATCGGAGCTCCGTTACGTGCAATATAAATCTCAAAAAGGGCATTAGCTATGGCCTGGGCCGAAGCTTTTCGTAAAGGAATAAGCTCACTCCACTTAGTGAAGTGATCAGTTATTACTAATAAAAATCTATATCTTTCGGGTCGGGATGCGGGGAAGGGGCCTAATAGGTCTAACGTTACAATTTCATTGAGGTAATTCGATACTATCGGAATTAAACGACCAGCTGGTAGCGCGTTTTTGTAATTAAATTTTTGACACCGGTCACAGGTTGATACATATTACAATAATAAAGTAGATACAATTTATAAAGTAGATAAGTGATTTCAAACAAAACAGAAATGTGAAAAATTATTCAATAAGTAGTAAGGTTGTATAATCTTGAGTATTTTTAATGTAATTAAGAAGATAATTTAGTTAAAGAAATTTAGATGTTTTTTTTGTGATATTATGGCCTTTGTCAAAAGTTTTGAGTTATCTTAGAAATTTCAAATTATTCGAGAAATGTTTTATTGTTCTGTATTGTCTCAAAGTATTAAGATATTTGAAAAAACAAACAAACAAGTATAATAATAATATTAATGTTTTATTAACTTATATTTAGAAATTTTAAAAGGAAACTACAAATTCAGAGTATTGTGAGTGTGAGTGTGTGTTCCTAGTTTTTTTGTTTTTAAAAACCTTAGAATTTTTGAAAGCGTACTTTTGGTGGAGATATTTTAATAATTTTGATATAAGTAATCTGGAAGCTAAGCTACGTTTTCTTCTAGAAATGAAACTAATATATTTAAACAAACAATTAATTAAACAAAATTTGATTGTATTAAATCAGAAATTTCATAATTCAGCCAGAAAGTTTGAAAAAAAGATAAAATGTAATTTTTTGAGAGTTTGGAAAAAAATTAAAAAGATTAAGATTATTATTTTAATTTTCTAAATATTTCATGGGAAAAAATTTACAGTTTGCAATAATAAATAGAAAACTTTAAAAAGTTTGAAAATTTAGATTCAATTAAAAAAATAATTTAATTATTTTTTATCCAAAATTTATAACTTTATTTTCAATCATTCACAGAAATTCCTTCCACACTGCTACAGAGAAATAAATTATATAACTCGAAATCGGAAATCGTCCCTCGGGAAGACCCGAGGCTTTTAGAAAGCATCAAATTTTTAAAAGAAATGGTCTCGTCTTTCCCTAATGTAGAGATATTTTTTAAAATATTTTAACTATACCGGTATATAGAATGCATCAGGTCAGAGATCTTTCTCAGTTTCAACCCGGCACTCCCCGCGCAGACTGTCATACCCACCGTCTACCTTTTTTCAACGCTCCTTCTAAACCTTTTTTGGAAAATTGATAGTTTCTCGTGTAGCTGACTTTAAGGTCATATCCTTTGAGAAGCTTTAGCTTGCAGGCGAATTCTAAATATATATTTTTGGATACTGCCTCTTCGGGTAAGTCATACCTTGCGTGTGAATCGCCATTACAGTTCTGAATGCATGAGCACGTTTTAAAGCTTCCTTATACTATGGCGTATTATTGTAGTTTTGATGAAGAAATGTGATACTTAAGTAATTTAATAGATAAAGTATTTAACAGATATATATAGAACAACAGTATTTTCGGATGAAGAAATTCTGTTCGTGATTATGATGAGGAAGAATCAAATGATGAAGAGTATAACTGCAAGTATAATTTCTCCACTGAAATCGATCCAGATTTAGAAGAGAGAGACACAGTTAGAAATAAATGTTTTATATGTATCGACACATAAACATTTGGGAAGAACGTGACTTTAAAGGAGACAACTGGTACGCATCCACTTTCAGATGAATTTTTGAAAAAAAAAAACTATTGCTGGAACAATAAGAGAAAATAAAAAAATAAATTCCAAAATAAGACATAGACGGTATACAGCTCTTCCATGAAATAACTTCATTCAAAGATATTTTTCCTGGTAAAAAAAAGCCAACTGAGATATTAGAAATTATAGTGAAAATTGATCTTATTGGCCCGTTTTCCCAATTTCGATCGAGCATTAAGAATTTTTTAAGCTAACCTGTTTCTGTAGCTTTCGATGAAAGAAGCTTCAGTAAATTAAAAATCATTAAAAATTACTTGAGAAATAATATGACACAAGAGAAAGGCTTTCAGATTTGGCCATAGTCTCAATTGAATCCGAAATATCAGAAAAAACTTATTTAACCGAAACTATTAATAAATTTGCTTCTCAGAACGCCAGAAAAGTTATTTTATAATTACAGTAAAATCTGGCGTATAACGTGCCCCTACACATATTCGCCGTATAGTATAACACGCACACCCTTTTTTACGAAGAAACCTGAAATGCATGTGCGCAATGATCTTGTGTTTTAAAGTCCTTTATTCGAATATTATTCCAAGCTTTAGTAAAAAATAGTGTACTTTCAGAATTACAGCCCTTTAAGTTCATAAGGAATGTTATTTCTTTCACAAAAACAGTATTTCGACACGAGATTTGTGTCTTAGTATTTATTTTAATTAGATTGTATTTTTGAGTAAATTCTGTTCTTTTGCATTTATAATTATAAAATGTTTATTTTTAATTTAAAGGTTATATTTTTGTTAGTTTATTATTTTGTTAAAGCATTTTGTCGCTATTATAACTCATTACCGATCCAAAAAATGAAGTTCTGCACTTCAGATTTTATTGAGTTATTATTAATGTGTTTGACTTTTTATTCATATATGAGTAGATGATTTTTTAACGTCAACGTTAAGTATTAGTCAAAATATGAAAAGTTCTCTAGGGGGCAGCACATTAGGCGTTTTCACGAGGGCGGCCGATACCCTAGGATCGGCCCCGTTTACAATATAGTTGCAATTCAACATTTGTTTTTTCAGTTTCATTAATGTTTTTGAAAATTTAATCTTAATTTTTATTTTATATAAACATACCATATTTCTAATGAACTTGTATACAACAAATATAAATAATGAAAAATATTTATATCTTAAAATTCAAATAAATATTGAAAAAATATTGAAATTATTCAGTAGTGAAGTTATAAACAATAAACGCACAATATTTATAATAGATTATTAGATTCACACATACTGAACACCATTAGCATTATTCTAAACTAAGCATATCCTGAAAAAAATTAATTGCACTTTTTTATTGTAATTATTTTGAATGTAGCCAATAATTTATAAACAGCCAAATATAGCAACCCCGAAACAGAGAAGTTTGAATTCCAACACCGGAAATAATAGGAATAGGTGCCTCCAACGAAATCGAGCGTTACACGTCCGACCTTATTTGTTTCTTTTATCTATTAGACTAACTGTGAAGCGGATTCGAGGTGGTGAGATCGTTTTGTGTGTGTGTGATTAAGCTTTTTTGTTAGTCTTGAAATTTATTTCGTATAAATTTTCTTCTATCTTCGGATAAGAGCTTTTAATTTTAGAATTTACACAAGACAGAGTATTAATACAAAATAGAGTGTCGGAGTAGGGAAGAAAAAATGGGTGATTACCCTCACCCAGAAAATAAAATGGAGGTAAAAAGTACAAGTATACAGTCTTATCAGTAATTAAATATAGATATAATTTAACAGATATGGAATTGTTAGCCAGTTTTGAGGAAAGGCAAAATTTAAATTAGTCAAAATATGAAAAGTTCTCTAGGGGGTGGCACATTAAGCGTTTGCACCAGGGCGGCGGATACCCTAGGATCGGCCCTGTCTGGAGACAAAAGTAAGAATTTTTAGCATTTTTTAAAATCTATTTTAATTGAAGTGAAATTTAATTAACAATATGATGTAACTGTTTAGCTTCAGGCTAAATGTACCTACCATATTAAAAATGTATATGTTGCAAGTAATTTTTGATAATAAATATGTTTATTGTGGTATTTTATGAAAAGAGATTTATTCGTAAGAGAAAATTTTACATGTTCTATTTATAATCGTAGGGAAATGAGGGTCAGTACAGCAAATGTGGGGACACAAACTATTTCTTTTGGGGAAGTTATGGATTTTCTAGCAGAAACACAAGCAGAGCTGAAAAAACAGCAGAAAAAAAAAGAATTTATCCCTGAAAACATTTGTGATGATGGTAAAATGAAAGCCTTGACAAGTTTTACAAGAGAAGAATTTTTTGAGTGGTACAAATTCCTTAAGATTGAAAACCTCTATCACTGTGTTCCAAAAGAATATCTATTGATAGGTTTTATATGTTTATCATATTAAACTCAGAACAGAGATTTAAAATGAATTTTTGTCCATTTTTTTGATATTTCAGTTTCATCAGTGTCAAGGGATTTCAATTACGTCACAGAGATTATATTTTCAAAATTAAAAATGTTCCCTTTATTTCCGAATAAAAGTCAAATAATTCAATATATGCCACCAGCATTTCGAATGCATTTTAAAGACGTAAGGATTATTGTGGACTGCACTGAGTTTACAATTCAGAACCCCCTAGTAGCTCTAAGGAACAGAAAATTACTTTTAGCTGCTAAAAGAATGCTAACAACTTAGAAGGGATGATCGGCATTACACCAAATTTACCTTTCAATTGAATTGCCATGATTACAGTTGTGTTACAACCTTTTCTATTTGTATCTTAAACTAGTTGGTATATCTGCAGCGACCTTACAACTCAACATAACGACTCCAAAACTGAACTGAATTGATCTGTTATTATTGTAGCGTGCCTGGTTCCATGTGTTGTAGTTCTTGAAAGCTTACCTCTTAATTGCTCATTTAATCTTTAAAGTTAATAAATGTTATTGTTATTTAATTCAACCGTGTTGTAGTGAAGAATGCCTAACCACCCAACGTGGCAGTGGTGACCCCTTTTGGACTTAAAAACACGTAAGCTATTCTGTTCTACTGGCGAATGCAATACAAATTCTTCTACTACGGATGATCAGTACGTAGCGAAAGATTTTTTCTCCTTCTCCTCAAGGCCACTTGAAGCATCTGCTCGGAGATTCGTTTCGCTTCCTGCTTATTCAACAATATGACTAGTGAAACCATTGAAGTCGCTCGTATTGCGTTGCGGCTGGCGCCGTTTTGGAAATCCAACGTTCGTCTATGGATTGCGCAATGCGACCATGCATTCACATTCAGTGGTATCTCCAGTGATGATACTAAGTATTCTGCTTTCGTTGCGAACCTGGATGCTGAAACTCTCTCCTACGTGTCGGACATTGTGTTAAGCCCTCCGAACAGTGACAAATATCACACTCTCTCGCAGCGGCTCATCACCCAATTTAGTGACTCGGAGACTCAAAAATTAAGAAACTGCATACTGACCTTCAGCTAGGAGATGAGAAGCCCATTCACCTGTTGCAAAAAATGAAAGAGCTGTCTAATGGCCAACTCCAGGATGACTTTCTGCAAAGTTTGTGGCTTCAAAGAATGCCACCACATATCCAGACTGTTTTATCTGCATCCTCAGAGCCTTTGGATAAACTGGCTATCATCGTTGATAAAGTTTCTGAGGTTGTTGGTGCGTCCTCGACTATCTGTGCTGCCACAACTGTTCCTCCACCATCCCAGTCATCTTCATGCAGTGTTCAGCCAACCATGGACTCTCTCGTCAGGCAGATCCAAGAGCTGTCTCTACAAGTTGCTGAACTGACAAGAGAGCGCAATTCTCTCGCCACCAACGATATAGTTCTGACCGCCGGAGATCACATTCACGCTCTAGGAGTGTCAATAGAGGAAGTGGCATCTGCTACTATCATCGCCGTTATAAAGAGCAGGCCCGCAAGTGTGTTTCACCTTGTGCATTTGTGCAAAAAAACGAGTAAGCTCTGTCATAGCTGGAATGGCAGAGCCCTCGAAACATACCAGCCGGTTATTTTTATTAGACCGCAAGTCTGGCCAGAAATTCCTCATAGACTCTGGAAGTGAAATCTGTGTCGTCCCACCTTCTCCAACTATGAATAAATCACCTCAGTCTAACTTCTCCTTATTTGCTGCTAATAATACCAAAATTCCAGCCTATGGTATGGTCCGTAAAGAACTGAACCTGGGTCTGAAGCGACCTTTTATCTGGACTTTCATAATTGCTGATGTATCATCTCCTATAATTGGTGCTGATTTTCTAAAGCACTTCAACCTTTTAATCGACCTTAAGAAAAAAAGGTTGGTGGATGTGAAAACTTCTCTTTTCACTTCTTGTGTTTTTTCAAATATTGTACAGCCCTCAATCCTCACTGTAGATGCAAACATCAGTTTTAAAAACATCTTATCGGAATATCCAGACCTCAGCAACCCTTCTTTAATTTCCAAATCAGCATCACATGGCACAGTCCACCATATTATTACTACTGGCCCACCAGTAACTGCCAGGCCTAGAAGGCTACACCCTAAACTGTATGATGCAGTGAAGGTAGAATTTGAATTTCTTCTTGCTCAAGGCATTATTAGACCTTCCAAAAGTCCCTGGAGTTCTCCTCTTCATGTTGTGCCCAAATCTGACTCTACAGTTAGACCTGTTGGGGATTACAGGCAGCTGAATTCTGTTACTGAGTTCGACAGCTACCCCATGCCTTATTTGAATGACTTTGCTCATGCACTACATGGCAAGAAGATATTTTCCAAAATAGACATTTTTAAGGCATTCCACCAAATCCCTATAGCTGAGTGTGATATTCCTAAGACAGCTGTAACAACTCCATGGGGTCTTTACGAATATACCCATTTGTGTTTTGGCCTTGTGAATGCACCACAAACCTTTATGCGATTTATGCATGAAGTACTAAGAGGACTTCCTTTTTGTTTTGTCTACTTGGATGATATTTTGTGTTACTCAGAAAATGCTGAGGAGCATCGTTCTCACTTAAGAACTATATTCCAAAGACTGAGCTCATATGGTTTAAAACTAAATATCTCTAAATGTGTATTTGGTGTGACTGAACTCATTTTCCTTGGCCACTTTATCACTCCTGATGGCATTAAGCCATTGCCTGACAAAGTTCAAGCAGTTCTTGATTACAAACAACCAGAGACTGTTGGCTCTCTGAGAAAATTTTTAGGACTGTTAAATTTTTATAGACGTTTCTTGCCCAAAGCAGCTGAACAACAATATCTTTTAAGTGAATTTTTAAAAGGTTCTAAAGATAAGAAGGACTCAAAGCCTTTAAACTGGTCTTCTGAGGCAATTACAGCATTTCAGAGGTGTAAACAAGCTCTTGCTGATGCTGCACTTCTTGCTCATCCTGCACCCTCTGCCCCGCTTGCTCTTCATGTGGACGCCTCTAATTATGCCATAGGAGGTGCACTTCACCAAGTTGTGGACTCTGAGCTACAGCCATTGGCTTTCTTTTCCAGAAAACTTACTTCATCTGAAAAGTCTTACAGTGCCTACGACCGTGAACTCCTTGCTATCTACTCGGCTATCCGACACTTTCGGTATATGCTGGAAGCTAGAGATTTCACAGTGTTTACTGACCACAAGCCCCTCACTTATGCTTTTAGGCAAAAAAGTGACAAGTGTTCTCTCCACGGCAGATCCGTCAGCTGGATTTCATCTCTCAGTTTACCACAAATATTGTACACATTCCAGGATCTGACAATATTGCTGCTGATGTTCTCTCTCGTGTTTCTGCAATCACCTTCCCAAGTCAAATTGACTATGACTGTATTGCTGAGACACAACAGACTGATCAGGAGCTTCACACCCTAATAGCATCTGGAACTTCCTTGGAACTCAAAAAGGTAACTTTTCCCAATTCGTCTACAGAAATTATGTGTGATCTATCAACGGGCACAGCCAGACCCTACATCCCAAAACAGCATCGCCAAGATGTTTTCTCTGCTATGCATAATTTATCCCATCCTGGCATACGTCGATCAGTGCATTTGATGAAGCAGCGTTTTGTTTGGCCATCAATCTCATCAGATGTAGCTAAGTGGGCAAGACACTGCCTAGCTTGCCAAAAATCCAAAATTCATCGTCATACTAGATCACCTCTTTCATCATTTCAAGAACCTTCCCAACGTTTTGATCATGTTCATCTGGATCTCATTGACCTCTACCTCCATCAAATGGCTACACCTATTGCCTGACAATGATTGACCGTTTTTCGAAATGGCCAGAGGCCCAACCTCTCAAAGACATAACTGCTGAGACTGTGGCTGAGGCCTTCTTTTCCTCTTGGGTGTCTCGCTTTGGAACTCCTGCAATTCTCACAACCGACAGGGGCAGGCAGTTTGAGTCCTCGCTCTTCAAAGCTCTTAGCAAACTACTTGGTGTTCAGAAGTGTCGTACAACTGGATACCACCCTCAAGCTAATGGGATGATCGAAGAATTGCACCGCCCATTGAAAAGTGCAATCAAGTGCCATGCTACTGAGCGTTGGACAGAAGTACTCCCTATCATCTTACTAGGTCTACGAGCTTCTCTTAAAGAAGATATTCTGTGTACCCCAGCTGAATTAGTTTTTGGGACCACTATTCGACTGCCAGGGGAGATGTTTGACTCTTCCCAGCCAGATGATGATGTTGTGAATTTTGTTTCGAAACTCGTCTCACATGCAATCACTTCACCCTAAACCACCAAAACACCATGGCAAACGTCCAGTTTTTATCCATCCAGGACTGTTGGAAGCAACACATGTTTTTCTTCGTCGAGACATGTTACGTCGTCCACTTCAACAACCCTATGATGGCCCTTTCAAAGTCTTACAAAGGAAGGATAAAGTGTTTTTCCTTGACATCAATGGTAAACAGGTATCTGTATCTATTGATAGATGCAAACCTGCCTTCTTTCTTAACACTGATGACTTGAAACTACCTCAAACCAAGAATGAAACACCTGCTACTGTGGAACCTAATGCAACAGCTTCAACACCTGCTACTGTGGAATCTGATCCAACAGCTTCAACGCCTACCCAGCCATCTACACGTTCTGGTCGCAAAGTTCATCTTCCAACTAGGTATCGTTGACACTGGAAGGGGAGTATGCAGCGACCTTACAACTCAACATAACGACTCCAAAACTGAACTGAATTGATCTGTTATTATTGTAGCGTGCCTGGTTCCATGTGTTGTAGTTCTTGAAAGCTTACCTCTTAATTGCTCATTTAATCTTTAAAGTTAATAAATGTTATTGTTATTTAATTCAACCGTGTTGTAGTGAAGAATGCCTAACCACCCAACGCGGCATATCCGTTCTTCGCACGGGTGAATTGAAAAATTAAACAATACAGACTGAAGGATAAATAAGTTTTTAATGAGTTATTGTAAATTAAACAAAAACAAAAAAGAGTAATATGAAAAAAAAATTTTAAGTCAATTCCTACTTAGATCAACAAAGAAAATTTTTATTTTGGCTACTTTTTATTAAATAGTTACAATTAATATTAATATGTATATACATATAACAGAAGTACAACATTAAGTGGTAATTAATTTTTATTAATTATCATTTAAGTATCGTATTGTCATCCAAAAACAATTGTGTATATAAATTTCAGTTCAACTGAATACTTTAACACGTTAGAAAAAAAATATTTTCAAGTTTGACACAAGTCGCCAAAAGGGTCGCTAAGTCACCAAAAATGATGCCAACGTGGTTGTATTTGTAATTCTTTAAATAATTAGTTTTCATCAATTAATTTTTATTAATTATTATTATATTATTGTATTGTTATCCAAAATAATCCTGTATATAAAATTTCAGCTCAGTTGAGCGCTTTAAAATGTATTTTATTAATGATTGAAAATTCCACCAAGATAAATAAATATAAATATATATAGATTGTGAGTTAATAGTGTAGGAATTGAAAAAGAAACCTTCTTGCATATCTCATTTGAACAAAAACCATGTTTGCTAAATTTTAAATCTATAGATCTATAGCTAATAAAAAGCACTTTTTTTTTATTTATAACGCCTCCATAACGCTCTTGAGGGTCGATTTTTGAAAACACCTTTCTAAGCTGATTTCTGCTCAGGAAAGTAACATACTGCTACAAATTTTGTGTAATGAATGCTTAAAATAGTGTAAATAACTTGTATCTGGATGTGAGAGAAATACGTTAATACTACTTTCTGATACATTTATTTTATGTTAAATAGCTGTTACCCCCGCGATTTCGTCCACGTGGAATTTAGCAAAAAAGTGTTTATTCAATTCGCATAGTTTACGAAAACTTAATAATTATGTATTCCACGTAAGGAAATACCTATGCTATAAGTATAATGTCATTCTTCTACTTTGTGAATCGATGTTTCTTTTTTTGTCGAGCAAGGGGTGAGAGGGACGCGTGACCTTTGACACTGTCGATGGGGTGAGGACTGTAAAATTATTAAGATCAAAGGGCATGAACGGAAAATGTCACGAGTGGCATAAACCTAATCAAACAAAAAATATTGATATAACTGCTAGAAATCATTGAGACAGAAGGCTGGCGAAATAAAATAATCCCTATTGAATAAAAATAATCCCATTTGAGTCGGATATTGCTCACTATTTCATTAGTTTTAATTTTATTTTCGCGGAATCCTAATTTTTTTTTCTTAAATAAAAATAGCCTAAGTTACTCCTTATAACATTAGCTATCTGCCAGTAAAAGTTCTGTCAAAAGTGGTCCTGCCGTTTCGGAGATTAACCGAAACAAACATAGAGACAGACAGACAGGCAAACATTTTAAAAATTGATTTTTTTCATATAAGTACCGTATATACTTTAAATGCATTTAGTAAAAAGCTGTCAATTTCAAATTACAAACAGATACTTCATTTTCTTTTATATGTGTAGATACGGGAGAAATTATGAAAAAATCGGCTTGTTTGGTGGTCAGGGTCCGAGGGGCGCCCTGAGCTTGAGGGCCCAGGTGCATGGCACCACCTAGCCTATTGGTAGATAAGCCACTGTGTGTAACATCACTCAAACTATTTTGAATTACCTAATAATCCAACTTACATATTACTTACCTTAACAATTATATTAAATATGTATTTTTACTAGGTCACACATTTTCATTAATGAAGGATTTAAAGTATTAGGGAATATAAATATATTCTCTCTCCGATCAGTGAGGTTACAACTTCACCAATAGATGGAGCTACCAGCAAATATTTGAATTCCCTCCGGAATGGTGGGGTTTGAGGGAAAAACGAGAGCGACGTCAGAGGGACAGACTCCGGTTTACAGGCGAGAGGTCACGTTTTCGGTCAACGTGGGGGTCGACAATTGAGAGTATGCTCCGTGAAATAACTCATAAAGTTTGTTAATCAGTATTTAATAGGAAATAATCGAATGCTTCATTAAACAGTAAGTTTATTCTAATCAGCTTATTTCTTTAAGTATCAACATCCTGGACATAGTGACTTCCCCCTAGACAACAAAGAAAAGCCACTTGTATAAATAAAATACACCCCTACATTAATATATATTTTTAAAATCACATATAGGGTTAGATATACAAGGAAGTGACAAATGTTTGCATGTTTTTTTTTCATACAGTAAATATTAACAAAATTTTGGTACTTACGTATTATCGCCACCTATTGGTGATATTACAAGAAATGAAGCGCGTTGTTGCCAGTTCAGCACTTGCAGAATTTGGGTTATCTTGAATATACGCTCATGCACCTCAGCTCCAAACGGTCACGTATACTGGGATGGTCACAGTAGACCCTGGCCCACATGGGCTGTGGCGCCACTGAGTTTGAATGTTGGCAATTGTTGCAATAATACGCAAATTTCAAAATGTTCATAAAATTTCAAGCATAAACCAGTTTAATGGGATTTATATGTAAAATACACAAGAAATATTTAAGTAGTATCCATATTATCAACCAGTTTTGATAATTCTTTTAAAGCAATCTTTTCTTGATGGGCACATTTGCAACCTCTGTAAAGTGCTCGGCATAGTTCCAATTGTAAAAAAATTAATTTTGGACTGTTCTGAATAATCAGACGAACAGTTGATATAGTCATTGCTGTATTACTGATATCTAAACTTTCCACGTTTCGTAAGTTACAATTGGAAATAATAGATGTAAAATGATCATTAATTATACTTCCTTTTATCTTAGAGAAATTAAGAACTTCCAGAGACTGTGACTCCACTTTCTAAGAATATCAAGGAAATTTAGACGGTTATATAATTCTGTACGAGAGAAACATACAATCTTTTTAAACTAGAAGTAGAAAAAGCACAAAGAGCTTGGCAGTTAGTTTGATACATTCCCTAATATCAAGTATTTTCAAATTAGTAGATTTCATTAGTAATCTTTTGAAACTTGGATCATGAATTAAAATGTTGAAACCGCTTGGATGAGAAAAGATTTCTAACGATGTCAAACCATTGGTTTTTAAGGAGTTTTTATTTCTGAATATAATTGGCCATCCTATACATAATGTTTTCAATTTTTCAAACCTTCCTGCATAATTTCAATTGGAAGGTGATTTGAACTTAGTGATTAGGACTTTGGATTTGGCCACGAAAATTCTGAGCTTTCAAATGTTCTAAATTCGGGCATGATGAAGCAATAATTAAAATCAAACTTTTAAGATTTGATAAATATAGATTTGAAAAATCAAGACCAACTAATTTTGGTAGTCGTATATATATAAGTCAAAGAAATTTTCAAATAAACTGGATCTAAGTTAAAAATTATGACATATAGTTTATTCCTTTAACTTCGGACAAGGATCTCGAAATTCGGAAATGAGGTAGCATTCTCTTTTGAAATTCGAATCTTACATTTGAGAAATTAATGCATTTAACATTTAGTACATTGCAATGAATTAATTTCAACTTTTCTCGGGTGACCCCCAATTTGTTTTTGCTCAAAGAAAGCGTTTCAACATTTGCTAAGAGAGTCCTTTTCTACAAAATATTTGAAGAGTACGAAAAGATAATGTCCCATCATACACACGCCATAATGAAGCTTTCTCGCATACTTTTGACCAGTATGAACAGGTCCTTGCAACATTATTAATTAATTAAAACCGTGATTCAGTTATTAAAATGTCTAAAAATATCTTTACAAGTTCAGTTCAGTACAGTCATACCATGTAACAGTAGAGACTGGGCCAACGCCTTATGCTCCGATAAAATTTTGATTAGTTTTTAACGATTAGTTTGTAACGTACAGCCAGTGATTGCACTGTCCATCAGTAGTTTGAATTATCGCATTGTGCTTCAACTGAAATTGATTAAATTAGAGTATTGAAAAACTATTAGCTGGAATTTTAGAACGTATTGGTTGATGTCAAAAATTCTTCAACTTTTTGAACATGCTCTATTGTTTTACATTTCGCTATTGAGGGATAAGACCATTCTCCGTGGTTGGAGATAAAATTTTTCAAAATTTCCCGCTGCGATTTGTATTTGGTACAGTTTAATATAAAATTTTCACTAGTTTTTGGTACTTGACAATCTGCACACAAAGGAGAATCTGTTTGTTTAAAAAGGAAATATATATCATTTAATGGCAATTTTTTAGCTCACAACTTATTGATTAAACTTCTGTATTTCTATTTTTTGCTGCCTGTCTGTTCCATTTTTCAAGATGAGAAATATAAAAATAATTTTTATGTCTTTTGCTCTTTTTCCATATTTCTTTTTTATTTTTGTGTTACTTTTTGTGTTGTGTTACAGTTAATATTTTTGTGTGGGATATGGAGCAACAAAGGCTATTATCCCATTGTAGACTAACAGGTAATGCAACGCCCGTCTAACTTAAATTGATTTAATTTATTCTTATTATCCATTTTATAATACCCAGGTTCTAATTTATCATTTGGCGTCACACTATAGCTTAAGTTTAAACATTAGATCTTTTTAAGACAAATAAACAGTACACTAAATTACAAGGCCGGTTCTTTAAAGTAACAATTAATTTATTAAACAATAAGATTAAAATTAATTGACACATAACTGAATACTACTTAGCTTTGAAAGAGGGAGAGAGCGACGGATGGGATTGACCTCGGGTAGCAGGTGAGCTTCCCGGCAGTGGAGGGTTTTTCTGGCAGACGAAGAAGGAGTAAAAAGCCCCGAGAATTGTCGCGGACCAGCTTTTAAAGCCGACCAGATCACTTCGAAAAGAATCCGCTACGGATTCATTACCGTCCAATCTATCACCCTGATTGGAGCGCAAGAACATAACCTTGCCGGCCATAAGGTCCGTTGAACCTAGACGCACCCACATTCCTGTGTAATCCCTATTTTCCTGTAAACAAGGAAAATGCAAAAATTAAAACTGTATCTCAGGGGCCGGCGGCCTCCCATCACAGGTATTAACCTGTTAAATTATATCAAAATATTTCATCTTCTGAATAAAAAATTTGAACGTTGATCTGTTTGATATAGCTGTCTCCAATAGTTCTTTGAAAGTGGTATTGCAATGAAGATCAATTTTGATAAATGATTTTAGATGATTTCGAGGGTCAGTGTATCTATTGCAGCTTAATAAGATATGATCCAAGTCATTTATACAATTACAAGATCTACAGATTGCATTATCAGATAAATTAAATTTGTGCAGAAGCCCTGGAGTGATGATCATTTTGCTAAAGATTCGAGTGTATAGAATTTCTTCTCTTCTATTATTGGTCCACTTAGAGATGATGCTAATACTTGGAATATTGCCCAAATTTTCAAAATATTTGCTTGAAAAAAATTATCGTTTGCTTTTTTAAATCTTTCCTGAGATATTTTTTTTATTGATGTCTTCTGAGGCAATCCATTCGATATAAACGTCAGACTCTGTGACAGATCTTGTGGCTTGCTTTGTCACGGGTTCGATCCCAGTACCACTAAAGACCCGCCGTGTAGGGCAGCGATGCACGTTAAATCTGTCGAGAGCTGAAACGTCCTCCCGTTGGTGTGGTGTGGTAGTTAGGAGAGGGAGGTGCCAGCTCAGGTGTCGTCCACGTCACTTGACCATGGTTCAAAATTACGTGGTCCGTCGCCAAAAGCCCTCGTGTAGCTGAACAGTGCGACGTTAATATTCAATCAATCAATCCTGTGACAGATCTTGCGAGATAATCCACCTGCTCATTCCATAGTATATTAGAGTGTCCCAGAGTCCAAAGTAGAATCAACGGATTGGTATATTTTGATTGTATGTAGATCTTGCTAGCTAATCTGTGAATAACACTATGTGACTTGATTGAATAATTTTGGAGGGCATAGAGAACAGAGAGACTATCAGATAATATTAGCAGATTTTTATTTGAAACTCCCAGATCATCTATATCTTGGCAAATAGCCAAAGCCTCTGCAGTAAAAATAGAGTTATTATGATTAATTCTATGAGCAAATGAAAGATTTTCTGTAACACCTGCAATAGATGTTATATATTCATTTTTAGAGGCATCAGTAGCTATTACATAGAAATCCTGAAAATCATGCTTAATTGTTTCATCAAATAAACCGCTTATAGTTTGAATTGGTAAATTTTTATCCTGAAATTTGAAGTTATTGACATATATTTTACATGGTAGAACTGAAAAAGATGTTATTCTGGGGATTGTGATAATATGATTTTAATCAGCATTTAAAGTACATACTATTCTATCAATATTATTTTTATCTTCTTTCATAATTTTTAGATTAAGAGAACCAGGGTTATTACTATATAATGGGGAAAATGTTTGATTGGATATTTGAGAGAGAAAAAATTTATTTGCCAGTCTTCTGATTTTGTCTGAGACGATTTCTTGTCCAGCCAATTTCATGAGTACAATATTTGGAGTCCATTGTGGAAGACTTAGTGCAATTCGGAGAGCTTTGGTTTGCATAACATTAAAAGGTTTTAATTGATGGTCAGACCATTTATTTATTATGTGACATGTGTAAAAAAAGGTACTACAAATGCTATTATTGATTAGCTGGATAAGATTTTCAGCTCTTGGACCATAATGCTTGTAAGCCATGCCTTTGAGAGCATTGGTCTTTTTCAGTGCTTTATTTTTCATTTGTTGCATAATATAGGTATTTTGATTTCGTTTAGAGAAATATACTCCAAAATATTTAATAGAAGATTGCCATGGAAGAGGGGTTCCAACTAATGATATATTAGGAAATGAGTGGATCCTTTTGTTCGAGAGTTCAGCAATAGTGCTTTTATCTGGGCTTAAGCTTAATTTCCAATATTTACACCATTGGTTGATTCTTTCTAAAGTATTTTGTAATTTATGACGAACAGTATCAAGTGATTGGTGTGAGCAATAGATAAATATGTCATCCGCATAAATTGAACATTCGACTCCAGTTTCTAATGTTTCAAAAAAGTCATACATATAAATGGTGTATAAAATCGGAGACAATACACTGCCATGAGGGAGACCTTTGAGGATTGTTTTTCTGATGAGAGACATCCTCTCCATTGAATTTGCAGCGATCTATATGACAAAAATTCATGTATCCAAAGCGCTATTTTCCCTGTAATGCCAATCTGTAGACATTTGTAGATGAGACCATCTATATATACTAAATCATATAAGCACTTTTTATATCTAAGCTAATTCCCACAAAATATTTCTTATCCAACTTTGCGTCTGTTATTACTTTGTATATTATATATGTTGCTGTTCTGTTATCTTTAAAAGGGACAAAAATCCATAATGTTGTTGATGAAGTTTTCGTTCTGTTATTAAAAGATGGGCAATTCGATTGGCTAAAATTCTTTCAAAAGCTTTGGAGAAAACCGAAGTTAAAACGCTATTGGTCTATAAGAGGAGATTTTTGTCTTGTCCTTGCATGGTTTGGGAATTGGAAGAATTATGGCATGCTTCCATGCTTTTAGGACAATTGAGTTATCAAATATTTGTTGAAAGAATTTTAAAATTATCGAACGTTCACTATGGTTCAGTAGTTTTAGAAATTTAGCCGGGATCTGGTCTGCACCTGGAGTAGTGTTCTTAGCAGATTTTATTGCTCTATTCAATTCAGATATATGAAAGTGATTGTTAATTAAACTATTATTTTGGGCAAAATAATCCAAAGGAAGTGGTTCATGATTAATATTATTGGATTCAAAATTCTTTGCAAAGAGTTCTGCTTGAATCTGTGGATTATATATGATTCTATTATGTATTTTAAGAAAATTCAGTGTTGACTCAGGATTATTTTTCATTGAAAGTATTTTGAGAATATTATAAAAAATTCTCGGGTTAGAAATGTTATTACAGATTGTGTATCCCAGTACGCTTTTTTTTTGTCTTTTTAATACTGAATCGGAGCCGGCTTGAATATTGTTTATATCGGATCCACAATTTTTTTTGGAGAGATTTCTCGAATGGCTTTCTTCCGGAAGCATTTTTTTTAGTTTTTACAGGTTGTGGCATATGGTATTCCACCAAGGAGGGAAGGTTTTATTAGTGATTTTTATCTTTTGAGTATTATTTGAAATTATTTTAGCAATATTGTCAGAGAGATTGTGATCATCTATCCCAAGGGCTGTTAATTTTACTTGTTCTGTTACTGAGCGCTAATCTACTTTATCGATGGTACGTTTAATCGGGTTATGAAAATTAAAATCTGTGATAACTGGGCAATGGTCACTATTGTAGGAACTGTCTGAAATAAAAGTATTACTATATCCAATGAGATTTGAAGAGCAAAGGGTAAAATTCAGAAGAGCACCGGAGCCAACATTGCTTCTATGGGTAGGAGAACATCAGTATTTAGAAGAATAAAATTTGAGTTCGTTAGCCATTCCACAAAAATTTCGCTGTATGGAGAGTGAGTGAGTGAGTGAGTGTGAGTGGAGATTAACGTCGCACTGTTCAGCTGCACGAGGGCTTTTGGCGACGGACCACGTAATTTTGAACCATGGTCAAGTGACGTGGACGACACCTGAGCTGGCACCCCCTCTCCTAACTACCACACCACACCAACGGGAGGACGTTTGCTCTCGACAGATTTAGCGTGCATCGCTGCCCTAAAATCACTCGTGACAAAAAGATGAATACTGGCTACCGCGGCCTCGCTGTATGGAGAAAGTATGATTGGAATTGAGCCACATAGGATGATGTAAATTAAAATCACCAAAGATGAATACTGGATCCGATAAGGATTCAAGAAAGGAATTAAGTAATGTGATATTGAGACCTTGAGATGCATATAAATTTATAAGATGAAAAGAAGTATTATTAATTACAATTTGTAATATTAAAATTTCGTATTCTGATAGCTGCGTATTATGAAAGGAAATTTGTCTGGCAGATATGTTAGCTGGAACTGCTATCAGCAGTTCTCCTCCTGGTCTGTCTATTCTGTCTTTTCTGAAAATTACTTTTCCTGGGATTTGAAAATGATCTTTAGGTTTTAAAAAAGTTTCTTGAAAAATCCAAATGTCTGATTGTGAAAAGGGAGGAATATTTAACCAAATTAGTTTGTTTTTTATACTTCTACAATTCCATTGCAGAAAACGCATAAGATTTAAAAGAAAAATTAATAGATATATAAAAAAATTTTTCCCCTCCGCTTGAGAAAATGAAATACAATTAATTATAGATAAGTTATCTATTTTAAACGAAAATAAAAATTCACGATTAAGGCTTCAATTTTGATTTTCAAAGTTATCCAATATCGATGTTATTATATTAATTGTCCTTATCGTGAGATAAACTTGGAACAGCTATATCAAACTTTTGTTGCGGTAAATTTGCCTTTTTTCCCCCTGTTGGGTGAGGATGGTTGTTTGCTTATTTCTATGATATTAAGGTATCCGACTACTTGCAACAACTTTTTTTTGAAAAAATGGAAATATGAGGATTTTTTTGTGATTTTTAGATTTATTTAGTATATTTTAAGGAAAAATCTTAAAATTGAAAGCAGAAAAAAAATTTATTATTATTAAAATGGGAAAAAACTGGTAAAAATGTACAAAAAATTACATAAACGGGGCCCGCTCTCTACAAAATTTTTATGAGAAAATTCTAAATTTTTCAATTTTGATGTGTTACTTTATTATTCGTGTTTGAAATGCCCTTCAGGATAAGAGATATTTCAATTTTTACAAAACCTAGAGCACTTTATCTTAGTGATTATACGAAATTGCTTAAAAAGAAAGTGATTATATCCACATAAAGGACTGTAAATTTTAAAATAAAGCAGCGATTGATAAATCTGAAGATCAAAACACTTCTACTGTTATACATAACATACACAAAAATTTCAGCAAATTATTTTCAAAACTTTTTGAGCAATCGCTGTCCCCGTTTGAACTTTTCGCAAAAAACACATTTCGAGTAAAACGCATTTTAAAGTTTGTCATCTTGTGTAAAGTTATGGCATCTGCTTTTACTAAAACACTTGTAATTTTTGTTCTAGTTATTGGAAAATAAAACACTTGGTATTTTTATTAAGCTTATATGATGGCCTATAAAATAAAATCATAAAAAAAATTATCAATTTTTGAAAAAAATCATGATTTTAGGGTAGTCGGATACCTTAACTTAGTGTTTGAACATAGATTCTAGCATAGTTTGGACAGAGTTCATGATGGCTGTAGTTTGCTTTTCTAAAGCTGTTTGAAAATTTGCTACAATATTTTCTAGTTTTTTTTTCAAATTCTTGCATGTTGGGCACTGGGGCTGCTGTTTTTAATTCTGTAGAATAATTTGCAGAGTGTGTTTCTTTGAATTTACGCCGTGCCTCTCCAAAAGTTAGATGATGGTTACGTTTGAATTCCAGTATTTTTTTTCTTTGATACAATTTGGACAATTGGGGGAATTTGCTGGATGATCTCCTTTACAATTTATGCAATTTGAGGAATTTATACACTGTTCAGCGTGGGATTCTCTCTCTCTACAGTTAATGCATCTTATAGGGCTAGAACAGAAGTGGGATAAGTGAGTATAACTAAAGCATTTACTGCATTGCCTGGGTTTATCTATGAATAATTGGATTCTATGATTAAAGAACCATAGCTTTACGCATTCTGGTGTATTTATACCAAGAATTATAATTAAAACTGGTGATGCCTCTTGACGACTGTTGGGTTTGACGAATCTTCTAATTTCAACAATGTCTAGATCATTTGAGTTTTTTAATTCTATTGCCACGTCTGCCAGGTGTACATTAGTTGGAATATCAAAAAGCAGAAATCGTGAAGTGAATCCTTCCCATATTATGTTGGCCTTTACTGGAGTATTTAAGATTTGGTCAATAGCTGTTATTTGAACAGCGCATACAGGATCCGAGGTGCTGACTTTTATTTGTAGTAGATGCGGGTTCGATTTAAGGATGCTACCTGCTTTTTCTGTATGTTCAAGTAAAATTGTAATATCAAATTTTTTTATTACCAGTTCGCAAAATTAGTTCTTGGGCAGTTTGTGTGGACGTTTTTATAATATTTATAGTCTGCAGGATCCGTCATATTTTCTATTGCTAAGTAGCTTGGATCATTTGAATCTATAACCCGGAATGAGGAGTGACTCAGCTTGAGTCCTCGTTAGAAAAAATAAATATGAAAAAAGAAATTGGTAAACTTACCAAAGTCCAGATAAAAGAAAAGAAAAATTCAAACCCTCTTCCTGCCGTGCAGTTGTAATGAACGATTGGAAAAACAGGTATCGTAAAATAAATAAAAATTTCCGAAGTTCAGCAATACCACGTATTTCAACACATCGACCACCTCCCAATTCGTTTCCTCTTTGTTTTTTCAATACCGGCAATCGTCTGCCCCTTGTGTTGTGTTTTTTACAAGAGGAGTGGACCAAGACAGCGCTCTGCACCCAGTTAGATTTTTTTAATGCAGTGCTAGCGCCATCTGTTACGAAATATGGAAACTAAAATAATTGATTGCCTTTCTATTTTTGTATCCCTGTATTAGTTGAACGATTTTTGCGGAAGTGCTTTTGCATTTTATTTACATTTTTAATAATTTTTACTTTTGGTTTCTTTGTTTTTTTTGCTTTATTTAGTTAATTGTTTGTTATCTGTCTTGTTATTTTAATTAGTCAATCTGTTTTTTCATTTTCTGTAATCAACTTTTGCATACTTATTGTTTTCTGAAATGAATGTACATAGCAGAGACTTAATCTGCTCATTTTGTAATCAAGTCTTCACTCGCCCTTTCTGTTTGAAAAGGCATTTAAAACTTTCAGTGGTATGAATAGTTGCATTTAAAAAAAACATTTAGTTTATAAATTTTTACTGTAGTAGACTGAATTTTATACATTTACGCATAAATGTTTTCTACTGAAGTTTACATAATTTATATTAGTAAATGTAAACCTTCTTTTAATTAACATTATAGAATTTGTTACATGGAAAGAAGAAGAAAACAAGACTATGTCAAAATATGTTAAACAGCGAGGTTGTAAAACACTTCAAAATGGAGAAATAGTGATGAATTATCACTGTTATCGAAGTGGGACATACAAACCAAAAGGGAAAGGTCTCAAGAATTAAAAGGTTATCTATAAAACAGAAATTTAAGCCCTAATTTTGATAAAATTACCATAAACAGTTCTGAACAAACAAAACACTAAATATGTGAAAAATTGAAACAGATTCTTTATGCAAAGCAAAAGTGTAGATATTTTAATGAAATTTAAATAATTTAAAAAAACTTGGCTTTTTCAATCATATTTATTTTATAATACAATACATTATTTTCATTTACTAAATAAATTGCAAATTAAACTGAGGTTTGATAAATAATCATGATCTATAATCACAAAAATAAATAATATTTTGAACAACAGATGGCGATAACACTGCACTATAAAAAATTTATCTGGGTGCAGAGCGCTGTGTTGATCCACTCCTTTTACAAGAATTTCAAACGAAAGATTACTGATTACAGTTACAGTTAATATCTTTAGGTGGGATTTGGAACAACAAACTGTGTACAGAAAAGCAAATAAATCGTGCAAATGATGAAAATGAAAATTTTAATAATGTTTTAAACATAACAACGATTTACTTTGTTCAGTTCAGTTCAATATAGTATTCAATCTGCTATCGATATTCAATCCCTAACTAATGCACAATTTTATGTATCCAAATTTTTGAAGCTTTTGAATAATGCAAAATCTTATCCATTATAAATTAAAAAAGTTTTCAATCCTAAATTTGAGTAAAACTTTATTTTTTGACTTATCTACAACGCACATTCCAAATTCGTTCCCATGTCGCGAGGGGCACTAAAAAAACTTTTGATTAATGTTCATTTTCTCATTTTAACTTCCGCTTTTAACCAATTCTATAATGATATTTAGAAACTTTTTTTTATATTGATACCTTTCCTCAATAATTAAATTTACTTCCAATTTGACCTAAAACCCCTGCATGACTACGAAATTAATTTATCAAATTACTGGCAATTACTTTGTCGTGTTTGGTTTTTAGATGTTTATGTGACGTCTGTTGTGTTGCTGTGTTAATGAATAAGGAACTACATAAAATAAATGGAAGAAAAAGGTGAATTTTTTCATCATACAATTTTAAGTGTTGCTAATTTAAAAAGTTATTAATTAATGAGATATTATTCGATTCCATTCAAATTATGAACCAAAAATATCTAAAATATATTGTTTTGGAAATAAATGTGTGCCAATATGATAAATATGTGTTGTGTCCAGTTAAAATTATGTGGCCTATGCCAGTGATTTATGTGGGATTACACATCGTGAACCGAACTGTTTTCTTGATAGTAAATAGTTTATCGTTATTCTTGAAGATGTAAGATTTCAAATGAAGATAAAAACTTGCAATTTTAAATCTATAATTCTTCATGGTAAAGACTCTGAAATTTTAGATAGTGTAAATCCACATCAATTTTAACTTGCGTTAACATGCCTGCTTCATAATCCAGGCAGCCAATAAATTCACTATGATTGCAGATGAGCATAGAGCTGTCAACTTCTGACCAGTTTTTTTCTTCCTAATATATATGCTTATAAGTTCATGTGAGTTATCTTTAGCATAGTAATGTATCATTTTGCTTCAATTTAAAAAAAACTTTGACACTTGTTTCTTGCTGCACAGAGTATTTAGCTATATATCTTGCCTATTTATGTACTATGTCATGTTTAATCCAGACAATCTAGACCTAATTAGTCTAGTCCATGAAGATCTACTGTATGTAAAGAATATGTGAAATAACATAGTATAGGAATATTTAGGAATTGAAAACTTTTTACATTTGCAAACTTTTGTAGATATCTGATAATTTAGATCTTTTCATTTCATATCACATCAACTAATCAATTTTTTTTATGTGGTGTAATGTTTACTTAAAACCCATTGGATAAAATGTAATAAGATAAACTGAATTAAAATAAAAAATAGTGGTTGAAATGTTAGCGAGATATAGAGTTGAGGAGAATGGGATTTCTTGATAATTAGTTTTATCATAGGAATTTTTTGTACTTACATATTATCGCTATCTATTGGCGACATTATATGAAACGCAGCACATGATTACCAATTCAGCGCATATGGCACATGGGAAATTGGGGCTGCCAACTATTGGCAATTGTTGCAATAATACGTAAATACCGAATTTTTCCATATTAAAATAAACTAATCAGAGAAAGAGAAAAATGGGTACGTACATATTATCGCAATTATAATATGAAATGAAGCACCTGGTTGGCAATTCAGCTGATATGACACATAAAAAATCGCGGTTGCCAACTTGCCGAGTTATTAATAAAGTTAGCTATTGTTGCGAGGTAAAATCCTAGGAGGACCCACTGCTGTTTTTGGCGCCAAATTGAAGGTTTTCAAAAAGGCGTCACTGACGAAAAACTCTTGGGAAGCGCATACGTCAGCGGAGGGGGGAGGAGGGGGGATGAAATGGGCGTTTCGCAAAGATGAAATCGAATAAATACATTAAATTAATCATTATATAAAGAAAAAAACGGAGAAAGCAATGAAATTCATTTTAAAAAAGTATTCTAAAACCAGTGTGTACAACATGATTTACATTTTTAAAAAAGGACGAAAGGGGCGTTTCGCAAAGATAAAATCGAAGAAATACATGAAATCAATTTTAAAAAATGTTAAAAAGCACTTACTTTACGCTTGCATTTTGTCATGATCTGTTGGTGGATACACCCTTGCGATGGATGCAAGGAATTTATGAAAATTCTCATTCACCAACTTGTGATCGTAAGATCGCCGCCACATGTCTTATTAACTTTGTCTCATATTCTTATTAACTTTCAAGTCATTCATCACGAACTCATTCATGCTCTTGCCAAACCAATATCTCACAAACGCAAGATAATAGTTATAGCAAGTTTGCTTTCGCTAAACCAAGTGCCCTTTTATCACACTCCGAACGACGTCGTGGCGATTATCTTTCGACTGGTTGCGACAACGCCATTCGTGGCCTTCAACCTTTCGCTTTTTGCAAACGCATATTTTTTTACACCTCGAACATTCATAACGAGAAGCAATTAAATTAGCTTTCATACACCATTCTAACGTCTCTTTCTTCCCTATGTACCCAGGAGCACAAAGAAACCTATCGTAGCCTCACTTTAAAGTAATTTTCCTTTCACACGCCATTCTTAACAACCTCCAGCGAAGTCAAATGTCAAAATGACGTTTTTTTTTTTCGGAAAAAGGCGAAAAATGTTGCACTTTTTAGGGTTGCCATTTTTTTCGGTGATTTGAAAATCCAAATTTTTTGATGAAATGGAAAGGTTGCCATATTGTAACCTTTATTGCTCAAAATTTGGCGACAAAAAATTTGGCGACCAAAAGTGGGTCCTCCTAGGATTCAACCTTGTTGCGATAATCCATACATACGGAAAAATGCTTAATCAGGTTTGTATGATCAATAACAAAAACTCAATAATTACACTTTTATAAAAATAATGAAAGAATATGTCTCTCATTATTTCTGGTTTGAGAGGTTTTGATTAGAATGCATATATTCCTTTAGCCACAACTTTAGCTTTAAGTAATGAATTCGGGGTAAATGTATGCAGCAGTTATTAACTAGGTTATACTTTTGGATTACCTTTTATTATATTTTCTGTGTAGTGGTGTATATATCACTAAAATATTTATTGCCCGATGAATCTTAAAATTTTTGGAATATGTCTGTTTTAAAAAAATGTGGTGTTGATCAAAATTCCTAGAGAAATTTCCAGCAGTTTTGTTGAAAAAATTACGACAAGTGAAAGTTTTAGGTTTTCTAGTATCAGGTTCATATTTTAGATGAAATGAGGTTTCTTAGAATATTTATTTTTCAACTGTGGAATAATTTTAAATGTTTCAATAATTGTATAGACACACTTAAAGGTTATAAAATGGGAGGAAATTAAAACTTAAGTGTCATGTCTCGTAATGAATTCTTATAATTTTACATTTCACAATAAAACCATATTTTTAAAGTGCAAAATGGTATCTGTTCCAATAATTTTTTGTACTCTAATAGTAAAACTGTGATCAATATTTTTATATCAGTATAATGATAGGTTTTTTTTTTCTAATTTATATTTCTAATTTTTATCTGTGGTAGTAAAAGTGGTTAACCCTCTGACTGCTCAATTTGTGGACCGAAATCGCTTAAAAAATTGTGTATTTTTTTTTGGATATTTTAAATCTATATATATTGAAGAATTGAAAAATGCATTTTTTCTTTCCAGAAAAGATTTTTTTATGTAGAATTTTATCATGAGAAACTAAATTGCCAGACAAACCAATTTCAGATGTTATCACCAAAAAAAAAAAATAATAATAATAATTTTTTTTTTAGTAAATTTCAATAAAATTATAGTTAATTTTTATTTATTGCGTAATAAAAAAAGTAAAATGTATAAAATTCCAGAAAATATAAAGCACAGATAAAAAAGATACCTTATATATAGAAATTCAGTTTAGTATGATACAGTTCGAAACAGGGTTCAAGGCAAAGTCCCAACTTCACAGTCTTTGCACCAGATTCGTGTTTCTTTGCGAATTTTTTTTCCATTTGCATCTTTTCTTGTACAGCAAACAACACATTGTCTTCAAGGCTCTCTTTTTATGGGGTTAGGTGGTATGTGGCTTGCAAAATGACGAGCTGTCAATCGCAAAGGGTTCGGAGTAGAACTCGGTCTTCCTGGACCACTGCAGTTATCTCTATCAGAATACTTTTGGATACCTTTTTCAACCATTTGCAATCGAAATTCCAAAAACTTTATATTATGTGTTGGATTTTGCTTTTTGTAAAGTACATAGGCATTCCACAACGATTGATCTAAAAACTGCCTGAAAATTTTGATATAATACTTCCCTTGTTGTTTTCGGAGCCTAGGGTAGTAGGACATTTCTTGGTCGCATAAGTTGAGGCCACCCATTGTATTATTATAGTCACAAATGACAACTGGTTTCATAACAGTCTTTTTAGATTTGCATGTCACCAAATAAGGGCTTGCATCGTGAATAGTACTCATAAGACAGACACTCTTGTCCTGCCACTTCAGGGCCATGACTTTACCTCTTTGATTTCCCCCTTGGGGACTTTCTCTTTTGAAAAATTGACAGGGAGGTCTTTTCTGGTTTTATTCACTGTCCCATAAGTGTCCGTCTTTTCTGTAACTAAGATGTCTGCAAGCTGTGGAGACATAATTATCAATAGTGACACAATAGCCTTTTCCCAGGAATCGATCCATCAAGTGTAAAACAATATTGGTGGAAACTGGATATTGGCTGTATTTCGGATTATACACTGTTCCTTCACCTGTATATATGAAGAAATCTGAAATGTACCCACTTTCTGCTTCACAAAGAACGAAAAACTCCAACCAAATCTTGCTCTTTTTTTTGCAATATACATTTTCCACTTGAGCCTGCCTTTGAACTTCATCAAACTTTCATCTAAACTAAGATTTTTCCCTGGTATATAGACTTCTTGAAATTTGCGTTGAAGATGTTCCATTAGTTCGTAAATTTTATTCAATTTCGGCCATGGGTGTCGGTCTTTATTAGTAAAATGAAGAAACTTCACAAGCAATAAAAACCTATTTCTTCCAATTACTTTTGCAAAAATTGGTGTGGATAATGTTTGACGCTTAGACCAATAACGTTCCTTTTCTGGCTTCTTTATGACTTCTTGCAGTAACAAAACTGCAAAAAATAGTCTTAGTTCTTCAACATTTGTTTCCGTCCATTTTTTCCAGCGTGATCCCTCTTTACATACTGTTTTATGGATATATTGTTCAGCGTATCTATTGGTTTCTTGGACTATCATTCGTAATAGATTAGATTAATAATTAGATTGATAATTAGATTGATCATCAAAAAAAAGTTCAAAATTAGGTAAAATCCTAGGAGGACCCACTGCTGTTTTTGGCGCCAAAAATTTTTCGCCAAAAAGCGCCAAATTGAATGTTTTCAAAAAGGCGTCAATGACGAAAAACTCTTGGGAAGCGCATGCGTCAGCGGGGAATGAAATGGGCGTTTCGCAAAGATGAAAACGAATAAATACATTAAATTAATCATTATATAAAGAAAAAAACGGAGAAAGCAATGAAATTCATTTTAAAAAAGCATTCTAAAACCAGTGTGTACAACATGATTTACATTTTTAAAAAAGGACGAAAGGGGCGTTTCGCAAATATAAAATCGAAGAAATACATGAAATAAATCATGTTAAAAAAATTTAAAATGCACTTACCTTACGCTTGCATTTCGTCATGTTCCGTTGGTGGATACACCCTTGCGATCGATGCAAGGAATTCATGAAAATTGTCATCCACCAACTTGTGACCTGTTCTTATTAACTTTCAAGTCATTTACCACGATCGCATTCATGCTCTTGCCAAACCAATATCTGGTCAAACGCAAGATAATTATTATAGCAAGTTTGCTTTCGCTAAACCAAGTGCCCTTTCTCACACTCCGAACAACGTCGTGGCGATTATCTTTCGACTGGTTGCGGCAACGCCATTCGTAGCCGTCAACGTGCCCCTTTCGTTCTTACAAACGCATTTTTTTTAAACCTCGGACATTCATAACGAGAAGCAATTAAATTAGCTTTCATACACCATTCTAATGTCTCTTTCTTCCCCTTTGTGCCCAGGAGCACAAAGAAACCTGTCGTAGCCTCACTTTCAATTAATTTCCTTTCACACGCCATTCTTAACAACAACCGGTGGAGAGCAAACCTTCTCAAATGTCAAAATGACGGTTTTTCGGAAAAGGCGAAAAACGTTGTACTTTTTTAGGGTTGCCATTTTTTAGGTGATTTGAAAATCCAAATTTTTGGATGAAATGGAAGGGTTACCATATTGTAAACTTTATCGCTCAAAATTTGGCGACCAAAAGTGGGTCCTCCTAGGATTCAACCCAAAATTATTCAATATACTTGCGTTGTTAGCTATATTTACAGTTATTCCCGGATTTCCACGAAAAGGAACTGGAGGAGGAGGAATATTCTTCATATCAATTTTGCACCACTGCCTAACACTTTGCAAGTTTATTGAATCTTGATCAGATTCATTGCTAGAAGGGGAGCAGTCCGAAAAATTTATATCACTATCACAACTAAAATCGCTTTCAGAATTCAATAAGTCATCATGAATATACATGCTGTCAATCGCCGAACGTTTTCTAGCAGCCATCTCTGATTAGAAAAAAGGGGCAAAAAGTCAAGTTTGAGTGGGAATACCACATGCCTTCAAATGCCACAATTTAGTGGACAACTAACAATATCTGTTGGCCAAAAGTTAAATTAAACGTCAAACACTGTATCTAATTTGTTTCAATGGTTAAACGGGGGGAAACGGGATGCTCTCCTCGATAAAGGAAGAAAAACACATACCCGCATAATGTTATTATTATGTTTGTTTTCAAGCCTTATTAGATATGATCATTGATTTGATATAATTTATTCTGTTCATACTTTTTATAATTAAATCAAAATTAATATTTTTTGACAAAATTATGAACTGTAATTTTTTGAAATATTTGATATATGTTTAATTTATCAAGGAGTTTATAACACATTCACATATATATACATGGTATATAAAAGGTGATGTTTTTTTTTCCATGTGAGAGCAGTTATCTCATATTAAAGAAAATATTTGTCGAATGATATAAGGGGCTGCATTAAATTGTATTACTTGCGTATAAAGTAATTATATAAGGTGTAATAGTATAAATTGTTTTTTTTTACCTGCATTTAATAAATGAGATAGCAGTTATTCAACAAATAAGTATTGGGATTTAATGTGTTAAGGCAATATCGGAATAATAATATCTACACAGTGCATGTAACTAGGCATAAAATGTGTTTTAAAAAGTTTGCAAGCTGCATCAGTAAAGTGGTAATTATTCTTTGTTCACAAAATCTTTGCTGTAAGTTTATGATCCTTTATATATTACCTTATAAAAGAGTTTGTCAAAATTATCATCTTTTTGTAACTATATAATGGGGCCTTTCTGATGTAGTAATTAACCATAAAAGTACAAACTTAATAGTCATGTAACAATCACAATAATTTTTTTCTTTTTGACAGGAAGGAAATGCTCCCTTTTGTCTTTCTATACATCATCTTCATTTTTGTTGAAAACTGGTTAGGTTATAATGTATGTATAATTTTTAACAATGACATGTAAAAACCACAATCATAACAAATTTGTTTTGGAAAAAAACTTAAGAAATACAATCAGTTAGAATTAAAACTTAAAACCTTTTAGTTAGCTGAATAATAAGTCACAATAAAAGTTTCCTGTTACAAGGAAAGGATTTGTAATTGTGAATCCATTAAATTATTTTCTGTTTCCTGAATTTAAAAATTAGAAGAAATATTCATAAAATAATTTATTGTAATATTTTTTAAAAATGTTCCTAAGATTATGATTTTGACACATTTTTTGATTGCTCTTAATAACTATTCCACTAATCATTTTTATGTGAATGTCCTAAAATTCAAAACCTTATCGATTTAAAAGGAGTATTAATTGGCATGAATCAATCTACACTATTAAAATTTGTAGGTAAACAAACGTATGTCGCTTTGATGTTCGTAAGTACATCTATTTTCACTCGAACCACACAATGCAGGGATTCGCTGAAGGTACCAAAAGATTGGGAATTATCCAAGGAATCCGTTTTTACCACTTATATTCCGATATTGCAATTAGTTAAAAAGATATTAAGTATCTTTGCTTTACTCCTGCATGTTGTTTCTTCCGCCAAACAGATTGAAAAACCGGGTGGTGGGAATTTTTTTTACCTCCAACCTTTTTAAAACACAATCTAATTTTTTCTGTGAGACTCAGATCAAAAATAATTACAGAATCGGAAAGATAATTTATTTCGCCATGATACAGTATAATTTTTTTACAAGATAATGATATTTTTTACGTTTTTTTTTAAAATGAGTCAAAATTGATACGTTTTTATGAAAATGTTTTCTAAATCGTTCCATTTGAAATTTCTTTCACGTTAATGAAATGATATTCTACACTAAAAAAGTTCACGCTTTTCTCTTTTAGAATTAATTATTTAAAAAATAAAATGTCAAAAACTTTTTTCTTTTACGATTTTTCAAAAAATACTTAAAATTTTAATTAAATATCAAATAACTTCATTATTTAAAAAAAAAATCTCTCAAAACTTTTTTCTGTGTGTAGAACAATATTACCCGTAATCTGTACAAAGATTGAAAAACTTGCTTAAAAATTACGATTTTTAAAAATTTTTTTGTGTTTTTCATTTTTTACCCTCATTGTAAGAGTTAATCACACACACACGAAGTAGTATTTTTTTCATTTTTTGTTTAAAAATTACCATAGCAATCGATATGTGAAGTTTGAAGGCATTAACTTAAAAATTGAGCCCTCAAAAAAAATTTTAAAAGCTTTAACAAATAACACAATTTTACAACAGCCAAGGGTTTGGTGGCGAAAACTTGTTTGACGCCAAATGAGTAACTTTTCTTGTGTGCACTTTATGTTTGATGAAAGTTTACACTAGAAAAGAAAATGCCTATAAATAATGAAAATCACTAGATTTGGCGAAATTGAATATCTCTTCCTTTTATTTTAAAGTTCTTTTCACTCCTATTTCCGAGAATATCGTGGCATGTTTGGTAAAGCGCTTGATTACTACCATTTGTATCCGGGTTCGAAACATTATTGCTTCATTTTTATGATTTCTTAAGAAAGTACTCAAAGTTTTATTCCTGCATTTAATAACTTCGCCAGCAATTTTGTAATTGGAAAGATAATTTATTTTGCTACAAAATACAGTATGTTTTTTTTTTACAAAACAACAATACTTTACATATTTTATGATTTTTTTTCTAAAATGAATCCATATCGATGCGTTTATATGAAAATGATTTTTAAAAAACTCATACTTTGATCTCTTAGAGTTAGCAATTTAAAAAATAAAATGACAATAACTTTTTTTTTACGAATTTTTAAAAAATACTGAAATTTTAAATATTTAATAACTTCTTCATTTATAAAAATATTTGCATGAAGCTTTTTTCCAGTGTATGGAACATTTAAAAAAATGCTCACAACTTTAATTCAACATTTCATATAGTTGTGAAATTTTGTAATTATAAAAATTTCTACTTTTTTGTCTTTTTTCATCATACAACTGTTTTTAAAAAGGTACATTTTTGTTTCCTGGGGCTAAAAAGTTGCAAAGTGAATGAGTGAATATTAAAGTCGCAATGTTCACATACTCGAGAGCTTTTGGCGACAGACTTGGAAATTTTGAACCATGCTCAAGTAATGAGGATGAGGCCTGAGCGGACACCCATCTCTCCTAACTATCACACCACACCAACGCTAGGATGCTCAGACATTTAAAAAAATTCTTATAGTTTTAATTCAACATTTAATATAGTTGTGGAATTTTGTAATTATGAAAATTTCTACTTTTTTGTCTTTTTTCACCATACAACTATTTTTAAAAAAGGTGCATTTTTGTTTCTGGGGGCTAAACAATCGCAAAGTTATTGAGTGAATATTAAAGTCCCACTGTTCACCTACTCGAGAGCTTTTGACTACAGACTTCGAAATTTTGAACCATAGTCAAGTGACGAGGATGAGACTTGAGCTGGCACCCATCTCTCCTACCATGCCATACCAATGCTAGGACGTTTAAGCTCCAGACAAATTCAACGTACAATGCCCCTCAATAGCGGGTTTTTAGCGGTAGCCAAAATTTTAAAAGGGCAGTAATAATTAGTTGTGGTAAATTACCACAAGAATTTTGTAATGACGTTAATATAGCAATCACACACACATACCTGGAAGGGCTGATAGCAAAAGGGGAAGGGGAATTTCCGTGACAATATGTTATGCATTCAAAATTGTTAGTGCAACGCCTGGGGGGGAAACAAACCTGTCTGACAAAGAAAAGGAGCGAAAAAATTTCGAAACGGGGAAGTTTAAGTTATACACTTGGTAAAAGCCCACACAATGCCGGGCTAAGTGGAGGGAAATAAAAATGAAGTAATTTTGAAAAGAATATTGGAAGGGCTGATTTTGAGAAGGGAAAGGAAAATTTATAAAAGTAGAGAAAGGCCGTGTGATGCTGGGTCATGCAGCTAATAGAGATTAATTATTTTTATTATAGATTCACACTATTAATTTTTATTATTTTAGCATAAATTAAGCATGTTTTGCACGTTTTGTTTTAGTAACTATTTGTATATATAGTTTGACATTTTTTTCACTCACACATTTATTGCAGCCCATTGGTATGGGGAGGTTGACCTTGAAATGTTTAACCCTAAAATCTTAGCTCCCAATTAGGATGAGAGTTTGCAAATGTAGTACGAAGGGGCTATCTTATTTTAGAACTTTTCTGTCTTGTATTTTTTATTGCTTTGCTTTATTAGAATACTGCATCAAAAGTAAAGTATTCCGTTGTTTTTTTTTGAAACTAGGAAAAATCATGCTAAGAAATAAAAACATTTAAGTTCATTAACCACCTCACTTATGAAGGATGAATGTATAGCTTTTACAAGAGTTTTAATAAGCCACAATAGCATTTGTCTTTTTTCTTCAAAAACAAATTTTGTATTTTATAATTTTTCATTGTTTCTGACTTTGGAACTAATTTGATGTAGGGATACTACGTGCCAAACAGCAGTTGTTGTTGCTGGAATGGAATCCAAGATGGTGGCATAGATGTAACAATCGTCATTAAAAGTAGTCTTCTAGAATAGATTATACCCGACAAAAGTTTTTGAAATGGTGAAAAGGGCAGAGTTTAAGTGGAAACAAAGAAAAAAATATTGAAAAATTTACTTACTTTTTTAGGAGTATCAGAAATGATGAGTACCAAGATTTTAAATAAATGATTATGAGGACTTGTGAAATGCCATAGGAAAAGTGAAAAAAAGAAATATTAGAAATGCATTGTTAAAAAAAAAAGATGAATTTACAAAAGAAAAAAAAAATAAGCAAAAAGAACTGAAGAAGTAAGCACAAAAGAAAGGTAAGTAATTACTGGAAGTTAAGAATGATTGATTGAGGAATCTTGCAAAAAGTTATGAATTCGATTCTTTGACTCCTCCTCCTGAAAGGATTTTCCAGTCAACCCAATTATTTTTGCATACTATGTCAAGAAATTTGACAAGATGATCCTCTTTTAATGTGAAACAAATTTTCTTAAACATGTACCATGCAATATATTCTTCAAATCTTCCTAGTCGATTGTATTCAGATAAGGAAGCTTTGAAGTGACTCCAGGTAACTTCATTAGAATTGGTATGAGCAGCGGTCTTAGAATCAAGGAATTCGAGTAAATGGGTAACAATTAGGTGATCATAACCTCTTTCGCTCAACCTTTCATATGATTTCCAACAGTCAGAAATAACAGTTGTTTCAGGTTTGATCCATGATTTGATAAGGTCGAGAAGTGTTTTTGTCATCTTGTTGTGTACTGCATGCAACCAGGAAACAGCTGCCTGTCTCGCATGCAACTCTGCCAAAAACCCATTGTACTTCTATGATATGTTCTCCTTTTACATATCCTTTTCCAGGTTTTGCTCTAGTCAATTTCAACAGTTTTACACTCCCCCCCCCCAAGCTTCTCTGTGTTAACCACAATAAAATCGATCAACACATCGAATGCATAGCTGGGCTAATCGGCATCAGCTTGTGAAAAAATTCTGAGTTCCTTATGAATTTGATCAAACAAGAAACGTTTGAAGGATTCATTAATTTGAATTAAAATGGTAGAAATTGGCAATTTTTTACCTGTAAAAGAATTAAATCAGATAGATTTTTTGTTTTGACAGTGCGAATTTACACCATAAGATCTGTGATAAAAGACTAGCTCATCAGACTTTTTATGATGTTGCGAAATAATTTTCATATCACTGCCACATTTGTCGCATTTTATGATGGTCAATATTGGCAAAATCTTTCTTAAAGAGAATAGAAAGTCACTAGTTTTGGAAACCACCAATAATACTCACCAATAATAGTGGAAGTATCCATGTTCAAAAAGAGAACGAAATTTAACACCAGAGTAGAGCAGCAGGTGAAGAATAAATGCATTGAAAATGGAAAAATTTGTTAAGAAATCAAATTAAAATTGTCTAAAATTAATAGGATTGCTGTGAAAAAAGAGAAACCAATAAAGTTAACTATAATAAACATCATCCTCAGGGCAACCACATCACCAAATGATAGAAATATCACGGTAACCATATTGTAATGTTATCACCCGTCCTGGTGAACATATAAACTGCAACTTGGCGCGTAACACTCTTACATTAAATTATTACCCAGAATTTGATTTATTCGCATTATATATCATAACTAATGTGTTTTTCACTATGTTCATTGAAATGTTATTTCAGTCACATTAAGTATTTAAACACAAAACTTTACCTATATTCAAATTGTCACACTTTGTAAAATAAAAGGATTATCGTACATTTTTGTTAGATCTGAATTAACCTCTAAGAAATGTAAAAAACCACTAATATAAAGACATGTATTTATGTATATACGTACAATTTTTTTAAATATCTTTTTTCAAATTTGAAAATTTAGAAGCTTTAATTGTACTCATTGTATTATTTTAAAGTTTTGGTTAATTTTAACAGGAAAAACCCTTTTGAGGTGCCCAAGCCGTTCAGAAGGCGATGGCATGGAAAGCACACATCACCCAAGGTGTGAAACCATCCATTCTTCCTTCTCTAACTATTATCACAAAAGCTTCATCCCATCCCAGAATAAGACAAAGGGACCTAAATTTGTTCCTTACGAGCCTTATCGAGCTGCAGTCTCCCCCATCGTTTCAACATCCCATGTACCTGAATATGTTATTGACTCACAGAAGGTACAGTCTCTGGCCTCCAGTGTTCTCCGCCTCCACTCAGATACAGGTGGTAAATCTTTAATTAACTGCTCCCCAGAGTGCTCCAATAGAGTGAAATCTCTTGAGGAGAAGATTGCTGCTCTGGAGAAAGAGAAGAAAGAACTTGCCACTCAGTATCAAACTCTGACAGAAGTAAGTTTTGAGTATTCCAGTAGCAGTAACTTGAAAATGGTCCAGTGGAACTTTATTTGTGAAGTTAAATTTCTCACTATGCTTATTGAAATGAAAATCCTAGATAATGAAAATTTTGCATCTTTAATGGATATTGCTTTAATTTTTTAAAAATATTATTAATTGTAATTATATTTCTACTTGTTTTCAAAACAGCTAATAGCTAAAAAATGCTTATGCATTGAATTATTTTCAAATGTTTTTGCATTAATTAAATCAAAATATTTTTTAATACGCATACTAATGTGTATTTTGTAAAGCCTTCTATGTACTCTTTGTAGGTGAACATGGATCTAAAAAAGATGCTTGTGGCATCATTAGGGGAGGATGTGCAGGTGAAGGTACAGTTGATGACCCAGGATAAGGCCCAGTTAGGACAAGAGGTGCTCCGTCTCTCTGCAGAGTTGGAGCAAGTGAGTGAAGAAGCAGAACAGATGTCACTCCGTGCAGATCTGTGGGAAGGAAAGTTTAAAGCATCCAGGTGAAATTCTTTCTGTTGATTTTCATATATGGAGTTAAAAGAATCTTAAAATGAAACACAATTTCTAAATTATGATTATTTGCATGTAGATGCTTTTAAATGTTATAGACCATTTTCTAAACTTTTAAGAATGCTGTTTTTGTGTATTGGAAAAATTGAAATGATCATTAACTAGATCCTCAAAAAACTAAATTCTGTTGAGAATTGATGTATTTTAGCCAAGTGACGTGTAATTTTAAATTGCTTGAATAAAACTCGAGATAACATTTATTGGAATAAGGTATTATCTTCTGTGGATTTAATATAGTGAATTTTTTTTGCTTACTTGGATTTATGTTACTTGATTTACTATTTACCACATAATCCACACATATTAAATTTTAGAACAAAGGTAAACAGTGATTGAACATCCTTCAAAATATTTTCAACTTTTGTGTACTGTAACCTTTTATGTCATCTTCATTGCTGAAAGAAAATGTGGGGAGGGAGTTATATTATGTTTGTAAATGTATACATATTCTTTTTTCTGTTTGTGGAATCTGAAAATCGGCAATTTCTCATGATGTTCTAAAGTTCTTTTTATGAAAATATTGAAATGTTGGATCATGTATTTTGTATTATTTATGTGTATAAAATGATAGAATGGACAATAAAAATTTGTTTCCAAAGTTAAAAACCTTTTCTTATTATTTGTTATAATCATATTGAATTTCCAAATGGGTCACATTAATGCATAAACTTTGTAGTGTAAAGATTTTTAAATATTCTCATTTAATTTTGTTGTATTTTTTGATAAATTAATTATGATCTTGAAAGAGAATTTAAATAAATGTTTTGATGCTTGGTGATAAAATTTCTTGAACATTTGTTCTATTCATTACTTTGAATAACTGCTTTAGCAGGGTTGTCATGTTAGGGACATGTTTTATTATGTAAACTGAAGTAATTGTCTGATATAAGATGTTGCATTTCATACCTAGAGAGAAAAAAAAAAAAAACCTTTAAATAAGAAATACTTCCGATTTTAAATATCTGAACATTTTCATTTCAGCGTTCTGGTACAAGAGCTTGCCCAGTGGAAGGCTTCATTCTCCCACAATCTAAAATCTTCAAAGGAGTTGATACAGATGTTGCTTGCTGAACACAACACCCTTTTTGAAACCCTGAACTCTACACACAGGTAACTTCACATAAACAAAATAAATAAGTTTCATAAGATCATATTTTTAAAAATTGTAGTTTATTTTTAAGTTTTCTTTACAAATGGCAGAAATCATTTCACATAGTATTAAAAAGGGAATTTTATTGCACACTCACATTCAAATGTCTTATTTTATTGATTTTGATTTTATGCAGTGAAGAAAATTGAAATTGTTTTTTTGAAAAGAACATAACAGGTGATTTTTATATTCTCGTTATCATTGTCACTTTTTTTGGAAATTTCAAAAGGTAATTTCAAGCTTTTTAATAGTGTATGTAAGCCAGTAAAAATGTATTGATTTATTTTTATTGAAATTTCTGTTTAAGATACTTAGGGATTTTACTGTCAACCAACTTTGCCAGGAAGAAAAGAGAGAAAAAAAAAAAGAATCACTGAGTAAAAAAAAAGGAGCCCAATGATGTCATAATTTCTGCACATGTGGGAAACAAATTCATGTGAATGTTTTTTCCATATTAGTTTCTGGACAGAAAAATTGACATTGTATTTTTAAGAAAAACATATGATAACAAACATACATACATAACATGCATAAATTAAATTAAAGATGTAATAGCAAGTATATTACTTAGGTCGCCATAATGCCATTGTTGCATGCAAAATCTCAACAAATGCAGCTTTATGGAGATGACATCACATACGTATGAATCTAAATGCTGCGCGCCATGCAGTTCATTTCTTGTTTTACTATTTTGCTAAACCCCATTGTTTTTGGGGAATTTATGGAGTAGTCTTTATTTTTGGTGAATCTCAATTATTATTATTATTTACCTATAGTTGCATAAAATTCCACTTTTTCAAACAGTGAAAAGTATTTCTCCTTAATAATACAGTATTATTCTACTGAAATAAACATGATATATTCTAAAAGTAGTTCAAGTTATTGCACTTAAAATTCATTTTTTCATTCATAATAAATAAAGGCATAAGGGTATACAAAATTTATGATGCTTTTTGAAAGAAAATTAAATTCCAGAGTCCCAGTATTATTTGAAATATTTTATTTGAAACCTAACCATTAATCATGATCATTAAGGGACAGAATGAATTAAATACGAGGGATATTCGGAAACTAAGGTCCGTTTACTTATAAAATATAAAACATTACAGATTTTTTCAAAACACTTTATATTTTAAATTCCTTACATGTCTCTATTTTTCTACATACTTTCCATATTTGTTTAAACATTTGTCATAACATTTTACGAGTTTCTGTATACCTAAGTCGTAGACGTCTGTCGCCTGTGAGGATAACCAGTCTTGAACTTCTTTTTTCACCTCATCAGCTGTGTTGAAGCGCTTGCCGCCGAGAAACTCTTTTAGGTAGCGGAATAAGGGAAAATCACTCGGAGCCAAGTCTGGACTACCCCATGTCTATCCCAAAACATGGTTGCCATAACCCTGCGTGTTGAGATTGTCTGCTTGGCCTTGACTCTGACTGGTGAATTTGTGTGACGCCATTCCATTGACTGACGTTTAGACTGGGGTTATGTGAGAAACCCACGTTTCATCCCCTGTGACCATCCTCTCTAAAAACTGATCACCTTCTTTATGATATCGATCCAAAAAATCAAGAGCACAAGCCATTCTTTTCAGTTTGTGTTCCTCAGTAAGCAGCCTGGGAACCCAACGTGCACACAATTTGCGAAATTTCAACTTTTCGGAAACAATTTTGTGCAAAGTTGTTCTACCCACATTCAGGAAATTCCAATGCTAAAGTTGAAATTGTGAATCACCGGTCTTCACGAATCTTTTCATCCACGGCATTGACCAAATCATCTGTGATCACTGATGGTCGACCGGAACGTGGTTCATCATGAACATTTTCCCGTCCGTCCTTGAAAGCTCTCTCCCACTTACGCACTTTGTTGCTACTCATCGCATTTGGGCCATACACGTCGCTTATCTGTCTATGAATTTCCGCTGCTGAAGCGTTCTTTGCTGTCAAAAACCGAATCGCTGACCGTATTTCACAGTCAGCGGGTTGATCGATTGTTTTAAACATTTTGAAGTAGCACTGTACTTACCACACTGCAACAATACCAATGCAAATGGCGTCGTTTGACGAGCAAGGTATGCCGGGAGTTGGTACGCATGCGCATTTCAATGTTTGCGTGACATTCGATTAGCTACACGATTCGGACCTTAGTTTCCGAATATCCCTCGTAAATCAAGATTATTAATCATGGATTTCTAAGGATACCCATGCCAAGAATGAGATTATCAGGAATAAAAAGGGCTTCCAAGATATCATCATGTTCTTCCTTCCAAGCTCTACAGCCGGTTACCGGCCAAGGCCATCTGCTTATACCATCTTGATCTATTTGATGCTATCTTCTTCCATCACAGTTAACTCCCAAGTCCATCCACCTTGTTCTCGGTCTTCCTCTTTTCTTTTTCCCCTCTGGAGTTTGCTAAGTTATTTTCTTTTAAGGATTTTCACCTCTATATCAAAATACATGTTCCAGCCACATTGTTTGGTAAGCCTTGATCACTTTTACTATGTTGAATTCACTGTATTCTATTTGTTCAAGGTTGTATTGTATTCTCCATATTTCGTTTTCTCTAACTGCACCAAAAATATTTTTTAAGATTTTTCTCTTGAAAGTCATCAGTTTCTCATCGTCTTCTTTGCTGCTGTATAAAACAGTTGGTCTTACTAGAGTCTTGTATAACTTTTTTTTTTGTTTTGCTACTTATGCATTTTAATTTAAACTGGTTTTTCTATCCATGATAACATCTGTTAGTCATCTTGATTCTATTTTGGGTTTCAATTTTTGTCATTTTTTTATTAACAATTGTGACTAAATATTTGAATTGAGTCTCTTGTTCAAACTCATATTTATTAATTTTCAGGGGTTGTAGATTTGAGATTCTGTTTGTTATTGCCATGAATTTAATTTTTTTTTTGTTGACCGTCAATCCTATTTTTTTTTGTTGCTGCCTCTGGTGCACTGAAAGCCTATACTACAGCTGCCTTATTTCTTTCCATGATATCAATGCTGTCTGCAAATGCTAGTAGTTGTACGGATTTTACAAAAAATTCTTTTCCAAGTTAATATACCAGAATCTCTTAATTGCCTTCTCTAGTGCTATATTAAACTGATGACAGGACAGGGGGTCTCCTTGTTAAAGTCCCTTTTCAGTATAGTATGCATCTGATAATTCTGATCCCAACTTTACTCTACATTTTACTCAGTTGAGTGTCATCCTTATCAGGTTAACCAATTTTTTATGGATTCCGAACTCCAACATTGCCCGATACAATTTCTCCCTAAGGATGCTATCGTAAGTTGTTCTAAAGTCAATAAAAAGATAAGTATCTATGTTATATTCTTTGATCTTCTCAATTATTTGTCTAATGCTGTGTATTTGATGTGTAGTTGATCTTCTTCTTTGAAATTCACACTGGTATTCCCCAACTACTCTGCTAGCATAAGTAACAAGTCGTTCTGCCAGGATGTTTGAGAATATATTGGATGATGTGTTCAAGAAAATAATTCATCTATAATTCTTACAGTCTTAGCTTGTCTAATTTCTTATATATTGGATAAATGGTACCATCTTCCCATTCAATGGACTTTTTTCCACGGTCCAAACACTGGTGATATTGGTGTGTGTTTCCTTGATGAGTTTCCTTTATATTCATGTACTTGGTTTTGATACCATCAAATCCCCCTGAACTGTTATTATTTAGTTTATTTACTGCTCTATCAACTTTATCTACAGTAGGTGGTTAAATTTCTTCATTTTATGGGGTCCTGATTATATATCTTCTTTTTCCTCTAAAGTGTCTTCCTTCAAGAGCCATTTTGAAATGTTCTCTCCATCTCCTTAGTATCTCAGTATTATCATTAATAAGTTCTCTATTTTCATTACAAGTGAGAGTTCTAGGACAAAACTCTCTTCTTATGTTGTTCACTACATTGTGGAACTTACTTGCTTCCTTTTGCTTTTTTAGGGTGTTCTATTTCTTTATATATCTCCTCCCAATGCTTTTGTTTTGTTTAAATATTCTTTTCTTTTGTCTTCTGATTTCTTATCTACTTATCCTGATATAGTGTTTTTGTATAATCAGTCTATAAGCTTGATTTTTTTCGTTCATTAATTATTTCACATTCCTTGTCAAACCACAGTTTTGATATAAACTTTCTGAAATTAGCTCCATGTGGTAGATCTTTATGCTCACCAATCAATGTTATGTGTTAAGTTAACAGCAAGGCACCATTGCACTCACAGGGAGTGGGAAGCAGTGCATGTGAATTGGAAGAGAATCGAGTGGTGCAATATTTTTTCTCTGACATCATGTTTTTCTATTCATCCTGATAAAAGGCATTTATTCATCTGGTGGGAATTTGCCACTAGAAACAATCCAGAGTTTGGGTATGGAAATGTTAGATTTAGCAGTGGAGGAATGAGGGTTCTATGTTGGCATCTCCATTGATGGGCATACCATTCTCTATATAATTTGAAATGGAGTTCTGACCAATTGCTGACATAGGGTTAAAATCCTAAAACCTGTGGTGGTCCCTTATGCAGCAGCAATTGGAGATGACTTCATGTTAATGGACAAGAATTGCTGGCTAAATCGTGTTAATTTGGTGGAAGATTTCCTTTTCAAGGAAGTAATTATATGAATGGAATGGCCAGCATATTTTCAGACATCAACTCAATAGAGCATGTTTGGAACATTCTAGGCAGACAAGTTGCTGGCTTCTTAGCACCCCAAAAAACTCTCCAAAAACTGGAAAATGCTCATCTGGAGGAAGGGGACTGAATATTCCAGGTCCCCATTTATAGGCTCATTGACTTTATATCTCAAAGATGTTCAGTATTGCTGGCATGAAAGTAAAGAGATAACATCTCCTCACTTTCTCAGTTAAAGGAATATATATGTAGGATTTTCCCTTTGAAACATTTGTTAAAAGGTTGAGTCATATCCTTTTCAGAGGACCATAAATCTCAATTTTATTTATTACTGCATTCCGAAGCAGCGCCATCTAGTGAGCTTTTGTAGCTCCGGCTTGAATAATTTTTCGGCAGAGGCCAACTAACCACTGCTAGTTCAACACGTCGCGTCTTTACCGCATTTCCGCGCCCAGCGCGGCACCACCAGTCCTAACATCCAAGAATGAGAAAGGTTTATTTCCCCGTCTTCTAAAGGTATAACTCAACTTTTAATTAACCTAATTCCTGCATTTCTTTCTCTTTGTAAATATCCCCTTTTGTAAATATTTCCCTTTAACTTTAAATAAATTCTCTTTTACTTTGAAGTATTTGTGTTTAAATGACTTAGATTCAATTAATAATTCATCACTCACCCTTAAATACTTACCCCTAGACACAAACCACCTCGCCAATCTAAAATCCCGCCTTCTGAAGAGTCTGATTTTTATTCGAAGATTTATTCGGACTCCCACAGAAATAATTGGGGGTTCGGCCGGGATTTGATTTCGAAAATCTTCTCTAGATAATAAGTTGATAACCTTCTAACTCTCTTCTTCTTTAAAAAAAAAACCCATTTTTGGCTGCACGTCTAAATTATAAACGGACTGAATCGAAAATGCGGATTGCCTCTCATAACATACTAACATTTAGGTGAATAAAACGAGAAGTTATTTTCTGTCATGTACAACAACTACAAGAGTTTCACAAGTCCAGTGAACACATCCAGGAGCCTTTGAAGTTTGTTTTCAAGTAATTAATCACACGTCGTCAACTGTATCAGGTACTTTTTATATTGTTCTTCAAAAGGAAAAAAATCTAAAAGAATACGTGAGTCACCGTTAATTTGATTATGAAAAAATTGTTGTAGTCGATTTCATGAAGTAATTTATATTTTTAAATATGATGTGTGTTTTTCTGAAATACTATTTTTCTATGTGTATAGAAATCGTATCAATTAAAATTTTCTACAAGTATATCTTTTAAAATATTAAGAAAGTCGTACGTAATATTCAAGTGTTTTATTTGTATGTCATTTATTAACGAATCGTATTGAATTAATTTTATGCGTGTATGAAAAGTTTGTTTCTTCAGTTACGTCATCGACCTTGAACTAAGAGATTAATGTTTTCCATTCCTAAACATTTGGCAATTTAGATTACTCATATAGTGTAACATTTCTTTTTCCTGCAGCTGTTTAGTAATTAATTATTTTTTACGAGTATTCGAGAAATATATTCTGAAAGAAATATGCTATGTTTTTTAGAATTGATGAAGGATCGTGTATAATCTTATTTTAAATGATGCATAATATCATTCAATATATAAGTATTTTGAGTTCATTTTTGACAGAATTATTATGCTGAAACATGTGTTTATCCTTAGAATGTGCTGATGAGATCCTAAAAAGTTTTTATTTTTATTAGTGTAATAAAAAATATATATGAGATTTTTCTTAATTGAATAACTTCTAATTGTTTGCTTTTTTCAGCAAAGAACTCTAAATGATTAACTTTTTCATATCACAATAAATTTAATCACAGTTTCTAAACAAGATTTATATTAGTTTATCTTTTCTTTCAAATTCTTTTTGCATTTGTTATAACGAAATGAGAACTGATATATCAAATGGTTTAAAAAAAAAAGGTTTTGTTTTTAGTTGAAATTAATGATTTGACTACTTTAAATTAAGCATTACATATTTTAGCTCGCACTCTTGTCTTTACACGTTACTGGTTTAAAATATTTCTAAATGAATAGAATTTGAATATTTCAATGTATATTTAGTGTATTTTGATGCAATATCATTTTAACTTGAGAATTTTTGTAAATGCAAACGAGAATTGCCAATAGCAACATCATTGTTTTTGTTTAAACGCGTGACAATTTTGTTTATTCCTTTGGTTACTATCTAAACTTAAATTTAAATTTTAAAATGGCGTATCTTGGCAAAGGTCGACGTGAAGATTTATTTGTCTTAGCCACGGAATTAAATTTAAAATTTGATAAATCTATGACCATCGCCACACTTAAAGATCTAATTATTAGTAGTGAAGGTTATGACGAAGAGCTGACCAAAAACATACATTCAATGATTGTTGAGGATCGCAAAGCCAGAGAAGAAAATTTATGCATTGAAGAGCAAAAAGAAAAATTACGCATTGAAGAGCAAAAAGAAAAATTACGCATTGAAGAGCAAAAAGAAAAATTACGCATTGAAGAACGAGAAGAAAAATTATGCTTCGAACAATTGAGGTTAGATGAGCAAAAACGCAAAGATGAATTTGAGTTGGAAAAGTTAAGAATCCAAACACAATCCAAGTTAGGTGCTGATACATCCAAAGAAAGTGATACTAAATTTCTCGTCAAAGAAATTTCAAAGTTTATACATCGTTTTGATTTGAAAGAAGACATCAGTCTTTATCTAAAATTATTTGAACGTCAAGCGCAGAGATTAAATATTGATCAAGAAAACTGGGTTTCTCATCTGTTAGGCTTGTTACCGACGGAAGTATCTCACATCATAGCGAGAGAGCCTGACGATAAAGCTAACTCTTACGAACACGTTAAAGATTTACTGCTGAAACGCTTTAAACTAACTCCAGAAAAGTTTCGACAACTATTTGTCACTCACCAAAAAGCATCTGAAAGAACATGGATTGATTTTTACCATGAGTTAAACACTTACTTCAACGGATGGATAGATGGATTGAAGATAGATACTTTCAACAAGTTATCAGATCTAATCATAACAGATCAACTCAAACGAAAAACTCCTTTTGAATTTAAAGAATATTATCTTGATGAATGGGCAAATATGAACTCCCCTGTTCAATTAGTAGAAAAACTAGAAGAATTCGAAGACTTTAAAAGGACTCTGAAACAAAAATCTAGCAGTCCATTTGTGAAGAAACAAGAATTCAGATTCACAGAAAAGAATCGCAGATATGAAGCACCAGGAAAATTCGAGTATAACAGGAAAGATAAGAAGTTTCCAGCGTCAACGAATTACAACAAACATTACGAAGCCCCTGTTACCAAGAACGAATCTGTTCAAAGATATCAAGGCAGAGCTCAGAAAGGGTATTACAACAAAAATTACGAGAAACACTCAAATCACAATTCTTGCAAGCATGCTCAGACGAACTATTCAAAATCGCAGAAATTCAAAGAACCTCCAAAAGAAACTTGCACACTCATCGTTAAGGAAGGTTTACGTACTAAAGATATATTTTTTGGAAAGGTGAAAATCACGGCGCTGATAGAAAGTGGTAGTACCGTAAGTTTGCTTCGAGAAAACACAAGCAGAAGAATAATGGATCCAACGAAATTATCGAAGAACAAGATGCTTCTCACAGGTATTAGTGAAGCACAAGTGACAACTATCGGTTCCTTTGAACATAAGTTCAAAATAGATGATGAAAATTACTCATTAACTTGGCATGTTGTACCGACTGATAAATTAAAATTTGAAGCAGTTATTGGATCAGATCTTTTGGAACAAGCATCGATAAGTTTTACTAAAGAAGGAGTTAAATTCATCAAATATGAGAATCATGCACAGCTTATGCAAATATCTGCTGAAAATCTTCAAGAAGAACTAGACCTACGTCATGTTGAAAATCGTCAAATCAAGAAGGAACTTGAAAAGTTAATTCAAGACTACAAGCCAGAAAAAACAGCATCTACTGACGTCACAATGAGAATTATTTTAAAAGACGAAGAACCAGTCTGTCAACCTCCTCGTCGACTAGCTTTCTAAGAAAGACAAGAAGTAAACAAACAGATAGAAGAATGGCTCAACGAAGGCATTATACGTCCGAGTTCTGCGGAATATGCAAGTCCAATCGTAATGGTAAAAAAGAAAGATGGATCTTCGAGAATGTGCATTGACTACAGAAAATTGAATCAGAAGCTTGTGAAAGATAAATTTCCGTTACCTATCATCGAAGATGTTTTAGACACTTTGCAAGAAGCAAAGGTATATTCTACATTAGATTTACGCAATGGTTTCTTCCACGTCGATGTTGACGAAGATTGCAGAAAGTATACATCCTTTGTCGTCCCAGATGGACAATTTGAATTCAACAAAGTTCCTTTCGGACTAAGCACAAGTCCAGGAGTTTTCCAACACTACGTATCAAATATATTTAGAGATCTTACTCGGAAAGGAATTGTAATCAGTTATTTAGATGATCTCGTCATTCCAGCAAAAAACGAACAGGAAGGTCTCGAAAAACTTAAAATTATTTTTGAAGTCGCAAAGAAATACGGATTAGAAATTAAGTTCAAGAAGTGCCAATTCTTAAAAAAGAAAATTGAATTTCTAGGTCACATTGTAGAAAGCGGAACTATTAAACCATCTCCCACGAAGACACTAGCTGTCCGAAAATTTCCAGAACCAACAACAATAAAACAAGTACAAAGTTTTCTTGGTTTAACCGGATATTTCCGCAAGTACATCAAGGATTATTCAAAGATAGCTAAACCACTCAGCGATTTAACAAGAAAAGAAAACCTCTTTGTTTTTTTTGTTTTTTTTCGTGATTCAACAAAAAGAAGCATTTGAAAAATTGAAGAAAATCATGTCCGAAGGCCCAATCTTGCATCTTTACAAGTATGGAAGAAAAACAGAACTGCATACAGACGCCTGTAAACAAGGGTACGGCGCAATTTTGTTACAAGAAGCAGAAGATGGAAAGTTACATCCCGTTTACTACATGTCGAAAAAGACAAATACAGCAGAAGAAAAGTATGACAGCTATGAACTAGAGGTACTAGCAATTATCAACGCATTAAAGAAGTTTCGTGTTTATCTTTTAGGACAACACTTTAAAATAGTAACTGACTGTTCAGCATTTCAGAAGACTATGCAAAAAAAGGAGCTAATTACTCGCATAGCCAAATGGGCGCTTCAATTAGAAGAATTCGATTATGAAATAGAGCACAGAGATGGAAGTCGTATGAAGCACGTTGATGCTCTTAGCCGATATCCCGTAATGATGGTATGCAATGATACATTAACTTCAAAGCTTAAAAAAGCACAAGAGGAAGATGACAACATCCAAACATTGAAATCACTTCTAGAGAAGCAAGAATCGGAAGAATTTTTTGAGCGAAATGGTATACTCTACAAGTACTTAAATGGTCGAGAATTAATTGCAACACCTAAAGCAATGCAAGCTGAACTAATTAAATTGATTCACGAAAATGGTCATTTCTCAGTAGGAAAAACAGAAGAAATTGTGAAACAGGAATTTTTATCCCAAATTTATCCAACGTCGTTAAAAAAAGTAATAGTTAATTGTGTTCCATGTATCTTAGCTAATAAGAAAACTGGCAAAAAGGAAGGGTTTTTGAATCCTATTTCTAAGGAAAGCATTCCTTTAAGTACTTACCATGTTGACTTCATTGGTCCTTTACCCTCCACAAACAAAAGTTACCAACACATTTTCACCGTAGTAGACGCATTTACCAAATTTACTTGGCTATATATCCCGTCAAAACTGTGTCTGCTGAAAGTGCCCTCGAAAAACTAAAACAACAGCAGAAAACCTTTGGTAATCCCATCAGAATTATCTCTGATAGAGGTTCAGCGTTCACTTCAAAATTATTCAACGACTACTGTGATGAAGAGAACATTCAACATCTACAAATAGCGACAGGTGTTCCTCGAGGAAACGGACAAATTGAACGAATTCATCGAACTTTGATTCCAGTTCTCACCAAACTATCATTAGACGACTCATCGAAATGGTACAAATATGTTGACAGATTACAGAGAATACTAAATAGTACTATAAGTCGCAGTACAAAATGGACACCATTCGAACTATTAGTGGGAATCAAAATGCGTAACAAGGAAGACATCCTAATCAAAGACTTACTTCTAGAAGAAATGGCGAAAGAATTACTAGAACAACGCGAATTTTTAAGAAACGATGCAAAAAAGAACATCGAAACCCTGCAGTCTGAAAATAAAAAGACGTATAACCAAAGAAGAAAGAAAGCTTCGTTATACAAAGAAGGTGATTTAGTTGCCATCCAAAGAACCCAATTTGGAGCTGGACTGAAACTAAGACCAAAGTTCTTAGGCCCTTACAAAGTAACAAAAGTTAATTCCAAGGATAGGTATGAAGTGGAAAAGGTTGGTCAGCATGATGGACCGAACTCAACCACCACCTCAGCTGATTTGATGAAACATTTTTTATGCTTAATTGAATTTTTATATTTGTTATTATTTTTAATTTTTCTCATATCCCTCTTGAGAAATTAATAGATGTTCTATGGTAACACTCGTTTCCATTAATCACTTTATAATCACTTGTAATATTTATTATATTTTCGTATTATTCATTATCTTTCTATTGATGCGAAGGATTTTTTTTATGGTTTAGTTAATTGTAGATCACAACATAGAATATTTTGTTTTTATATGCTTTATTTTAGGTCCGGAATTGTGAATATTAGGTATAAATCTTTTCATCTGTAATATTTTATTATCTTTAAGAATTGTATTATTTGTCTTTATTGCATCCATATTCCAATAATCATCAAATTTATAGTTGTAACTAAAAATAGTTTGTATTTAAAGTACTTAAGCTCTCAACATTTTGTAAGAGCTGAGAGACCAGCTCTGTCAGGAGAGGGTGATTCTGTAGGATTTTCCCTTTGAAACATTTGTTAAAAGGTTGAGTCATATCCTTTTCAGAGGACCATAAATCTCAATTTTATTTATTACTGCATTCCGAAGCAGCGCCATCTAGTGAGCTTTCATAGCTCCGGCTTGAATAATTTTTCGGCAGAGGCCAACTAACCACTGCTAGTTCAACACGTCGCGTCTTTATCGCATTTCCGCGCCCAGCGCGGCACCACCAGTCCTAACATCCAAGAATGAGAAAGGTTTATTTCCCTGTCTTCTAAAGGTATAACTCAACTTTTAATTAACCTAATTCCTGCATTTCTTTCTCTTTGTAAATATCCCCTTTTGTAAATATTTCCCTTTAACTTTAAATAAATTCTCTTTTACTTTGAAGTATTTGTGTTTAAATGACTTAGATTCAATTAATAATTCATCACTCACCCTTAAATACTTACCCCTAGACAAACCACCTCGCCAATCTAAAATCCCGCCTTCTGAAGAGTCTGATTTTTATTCGAAGATTTATTCGGACTCCCACATATATATAATTAATGACAATTCCATGTATTTTTCCTATGTCACTTCTTTTGAAAAATTCAAGCAGCATGGGCTTGTTAGATTTTTAATGTACTGAAATCATTCTTCAAGTATTTTGTTAATTCATTTATTTAGAATTTTCTGAACTACCCATCAGCAAATAAAAGTATACCCCCCTCCCCCCAAGATAAGTATATAAAAAAGGTATGCATATTTTATTGCAGCTTCTTTAATAAAAAGAAAATCTTATTTGTCCTTTCCTCCCTTAAAAGAAAAGATATGTCATTTTAAAATACCTAAATATTCTAAGGGGGAAATTTTTTTTTTCAAAATGGAAAAATGAATTATTTATCCATTTTTCTTCAAAAAATATTTGGTTGCAATAATTTATTGATATAAATGTAAAGATGAAATTTCGTGAAGGGCTCTCTTTGTGATTTTAAATTGATATTCTATGAAAAACTTACGAGGTGTCTAGCATATTAATGATATGTTATGTGAAAGTTTGAAGACGAAGATATTTCTGAGTCTGATTCATTACTATTGCAGGAAGTAAAATCAAACTGGTATGAATATCAATGCCTTTCTTTTTTTCACAGCTACCTAGAGGCCATTGCTGTGGCATTTGGTGTTGGCAGCATCTATTTTTCAAATGGCTCTCCTAAGGACCTCCTGCAGTTGGGAATGCAGATGAAGAGCTTATCACGTGATCTTAGAGAACAACTTCTGGGGAAGCAACCAGTTCAGGCAGATGTTCGACACAGTGTTGTGCGGCAGTTTACCAGAAGTGAAAATGAGGCCCATCAGGTAACCCTAATTTGGTAAATATTAAATTGAATTTGTAGTTGACATGTAATTAAGGTAATAATGTTACATAATCATAATTTTTGGCTTAAATGTGAACTAATATTTGATTTTTTTGTTTATCTGAGAGTTCTTAAAGTTTTGTATTATTATTTTTGTCAGTAATTAAGCATATTTTAGAATATTTCCTTTTGAGAAAATGTATTTTTAATAAGAGAATTGTTGTTTTTACTCAATTATTTTACCATTGTGTAAAAAATAATCTAAAATTTCATTTTTCTTGGGAGAAATTTTGCTGTATCTGAATTCTCTTTCAGTGTAGCAATATTATTTGAGAACCATTATAATTGTGTTACAGATTTTAGTTACATGTTGGTATTTGATTAACTGGGAATTGTAGAATTTGAAATTAAAATTTATTTGTATTGATGAGTTTGTGAATTCTAAAATTTACATAAAGCTGTATTTCTTTGATTATACATGAAAAAATTAGTCTAGTACTACTATGTTACTTAGTGTAATACTCTAAAATCTACTATGCATTTGTGCTAACTTTATTCTGCAAGAGGAACTCATTTGGAGTATTTTTGTAATCTTTCCCCGGATGAAGACTTGGTAATCAAATTTTCTTTTTTGTTCATTTTGTAGTATAATTTATGGTATTGATATTGTTAAGATTTCTTCTAGATAAATTTCTAAATTAAAAAAAGAAGAAATAACAAATTTTGCTTAAAAGCTGTAATTTGGCTACTTTTTAGAATGCCCTTCAAACGGAACTTTGGTGTTATTTATATTTTATTTCTGCTTACGTAGCGAGATTCTTTCAATCTCATTGTTATAATTTTGAAAAGCAAATAACTTGTTTATTTAGGATAAGGATATATATTTTTAAAAATTACATTTATTAGTTGAATTCTTCTGAACATAAAATGTGAACATGTTTTACTTTTTACTGTAGCTTTTGCAGACCACAGAATACAAAAGTGGCAGTGACGACATCACCTGTCACTTACTTCCCCACACATGTACAAAGAACCTAGATTTTTGTAAGCATTGTTCAGGAGCTGTGCAGAATCTGTGATGCCTTCTTTTTTTAGAACTGAAATCTATTTTAAATAAGAAATATAATGTTAGTGCTGTATGAATTGTGTGCAAATTATTTGAATAAGCCTTCCTTATTTAGATCTAATTTTTTAGTTGATACACATTAATTGGCTTAATTTAAATAACGTTAATCGTACAACTGGTCTCCTTATCTTACTTTATTGTGAGAAATTATTGTACATTTTATAAAGTTTAGCTATATTTTCTGCATATATTGTTTTATAAAATATCTATTGAAATCTTGTATTATAGCAAAAAAGTAATCAATAAACAAAATATCCTATTAATATAAGGAATGAGATATTTAGCTTTTAATTAATTCAATTTTGGAAACTTGGCACCATACTCTTTAATTTGAAAGAGATTTGATTTCGTTTGTTTGAAAAAAAAAGTTTCATTTAATCTAATAGTGTTTTTATGTGAGCTGTATTTCTATGCTATCTACATTTCTATCAAAAATATAAGTATGGCATTTTTTATTATACATTTAGTTTCATTATTAGTTTAAAAAAAACAAATATTTTTTATTATATTAATATCTTGAAATTTCCATTGCTTAACTTTTGATAAATTATTTTTAAGTACAAAGGAGAGTTTCTCCTGTTTACTATTAATCCTTTTTTTTTTAATTAAAAAAAGTTTTGAGGGATTACACTAAAATATATCTTTGTCTAGGAAACAAAACCATTCATTAATGAAGAAAGCTCTGACATCTGAATAAAAAACATTTTTGTATTGCATAATAATATTAAAAAAAATTGTGGTTAAAGGCAGTGGCATAATGGATAATATTAAGCCCCCCCCCCTTCCTGGAAAGTCAGGTTTTGAGCCCTAAGACAAATCTTGCAAAGGATTGCAAAACCATAACATCAGGTTTTGCCTCCCCCTCCCTGCAATGCTGGAGTGTACATTACACCACTGGTTAAAGGATAGATTATAAGTTGTTGACTGTGCATCTTTTGATCATATTTTTTATTAGTATTGTTTAATTTTATACTTTTCATTTTCAGTGTAAGATGAATGTATGTATAAATAGCTGGTTATTTATATATATGTATATATTATGAACAAATGAGAATTTTTTTTTTATTTTACTAATAGGGACAGTGGAAATTAAATGCAAAAAATTTCGTTTAACAAAAAGTATGTTTTTATGTCATTGAACCTTTTTTAAGAAAGTTGTATTTATAGTGTTGAATCTTTTTTTTATTTAAAATGCAATGTTTTGTTTCTTCAGTTTATGAATGTTAATGCTTATTATATTTTCCTAATACGAACAAATATTTATTTTTTTTTCTGTAATATATTTTTAAACAGAGTTGGTCTTTATTTTTAATTTAAAGGAAGTGAAAGTTAAAACTCATCTCAGGTTTCTGTTTTTAAAGGGAGGAAATCTTGTGGTAGTTCACAGATTTCAGTTATCAAATACTTAAAAATAATTTTTTTATATAAAGATCTTAAGCATAATTTTATTTCTTGAATTTTATTGGCAGGAAAATGCATTTCTGAAAATGTTTGTTATGTATTCCTTGTGAGTGATGTCTTTATCTTATTTTTAAAATGAATTTTTCAAAATTTAATTCTATAGCTGATATTTTTGAAAGGAAAAGAAATAAATGTTACTGTGTTATAGTACATCTTTTGTATATTGAAATTCTAAGTATTACTTTTTTCAAGTATTTTGGATGGGTTTTAACAAGACATATGTAAATTATGTGTTATGTATTTGATGCATATTAATGTTTTTATGATAGGATTGTATAATTTGATTTGAGTAATGTGCACAATTATTGTAAATTTCTTTTGTCAGCAAAAATTGTACCCGAAAAAATTTAATCTTGACTTTTAATTGATTATTCATTTGAAAATAAATAGAACTTGTTTTTTGATACAACATTTTTTTAAAGCAGTGTTTCCCACACACTTGACACATGTGTATTCTTTCTATAATTTTTGTAATGCTGAGTAACCCTCATCAAAAAGAAAAAGAAATGGATGAATTTTAATAATAATCAACATATATATATTGTCACATACACAAATTAATAAGAAAAGACGAGTAAAATTATTCATAATAAAATATAAATAAAAGTTATATTATAAATAACATTTATTTGGATGAATGAGAAGGATAAAATTGCTTGTGCTGTGTGAGAAGACAGATCATCATCATTTTGTTCCATGGTTGTTAATTTTAATTTGAGATGCAATTCCACGTCCAATAGTCTTATTACTTTTTTTTTTGACTTAATGTCTACAAGTGCTAAAAAAGCAACTACTCATAAATATGAAGTTGGAAAAAGCAATATGTATTTCAGAATTTTTTCTATGTTAAAATGTATTTGTAACCAGAATGATGTTAAAGTACACTCCTTATATATTTGTTTTTCAAGAATCCATCTGAAGCCAGTTCCAACAATTGCTTTCCTTTTGCATTCAACAAATCTTCTGACATGGATGTTTTGTTAATGTTAAATGGATTTATCTATTCAATATTTTTTGAATTAGGCGCAGCTAAGCACGGTGCAATGCATATCCCCACCAAACTGTTCCTGTACCCCTGAGGCTTTGCATACCACTCTTTGGGAAACACTGCTTTAAAGCATAGTTTTGCAATATAAAAAGCAATTACTGTTGATTTATTTATGAGTATCTCATCACAATTGTTTCACTTCGATGCCGCTACTAGTTATTATGTTAATAGATTTGTTGCCAATAGCTCTGAAGTAACATTAATTCATATCAAACTCATTTTGCCTTAAGTAATTTAATTTGTAGCTTTTAAATGAAATTAATTCATGTCTAACGACAAATGATGGCAGTTTTTTTTATTACGTCTTCTTTATAACTAAAAATGTAGGTTTTCCTTCTACATCAATTACAAACTGTCTTTGTAACTATGTCAATAATAATTGCTCATTTTTATAGAGCATTTTAATAAATGCTTGTAGATGTTATTGGAAGAGAAGTCATTCTATTTGAATTTTATGAATAAATTATTGAACTTTATTTTACTTTCCATTCATAAAATAAGCTGAAAGATTCTTATATTGCAGTGCCAAATTTGAGCTGTTTTGGATGTTATTTTGAATAGTATGTTTAGAAGTTACATGAAATTGATTCCCTTTGTATTTATAATTAGCAAATTATTGTTTGGGAAATTTTTTTTATGTACATTCTATACCAACTATGTGGCTTATATTAATAACTTTATAACTAAATGTATTATCATGTATTACTGAATATGTAAAGACATTTATGAGAAAAAATAAATATATTTTTAATATAAATGGATTTCATGAGTTATTATAAATTGACTTTTTTTAGTATTTTAAAAACCAATTGAACTTTTCTTGAAAAAGATTTTTTTTTATTTACTAATAGTTTCTAATAGATATTGCTGTTCCTGTGTTAATTATATTTCTCCGTGTTTTTAATGTAATTTATTCTTTTCTCACAATCAACTGGTTTGATAGTGAGAACATAAGGGAGATCAATGTCTATAGGGGAATGAAGTTGACCAAGATTGTTTATAAAAAATGCATTTTTTTTGGATAAAACATGAATATTGCTACACTTGAAAAAAGTTAACAAGGGTTTGCAACCTTTATTCTGAGACCACAATGAAGTGAACCCACTTACAAGGGGGTCAAGACTTATTTCTACCCATTCTTTTTTGTATGACTCTGCTGCTGGGTGCACCCTCTAGTTGGGGGATAGGATTCTGGAAAATGGGATACCACATGATCATGCTGTCAGAGATTAGAAACCACGATCTTTTGATTCGTAAGCACAAAGACATACCACTAGACAAAAATGATCACTCCTGTCTGGAGGCTGTTACTCGCTTATTTAGATATCATGACACATACAATTATTTCCAGTACCTTTCCAGGATGGTTTCTGGATAAATACTAAAGAATTTTAAAACGTTAACAACATTGTACAAAAAATAATAGAGGTAAAATTTCCTCTATAGTTTAACTTTGCATAAACAGAGTGGTCTTTAAACTTAACTCACAGGACCCTTAGGGCTATAATGTGTTTTCAGGGACCCCCCCACACATACACTTTGAAAAATACATCTTAAAATATTTAAAACAGAACAACACATGTTATGGGTAATTTGTGTAAAGACAATTTTAAAAAAAGTTACTAAAAATTTTAAATGTAAATTGTGATCCAATTGTTACTTACGCATGTATGATATCTAATAGTTACTGGCATATGTGCTTGCATTTTTTTTATACACAAACTGTTGAAGTCTGCAGTTGTGTTTCATATTTTGTATTTAAATTGTTTTTGTCTTCCATTTTTGAAGCCATGCACATTGAGAAATATTTTAAATAAATACATAATAAATATTTTTTTATTAAATACATTGTTCTGAATGGCATTAAAATGTTTCTAGGTGTGTGAGAAATCCTGTTTATTTTGCAGGAATTTACAATCTAAAATTTAGCTGTTCTTGCTTAAGTTTAAATTTTATTGTCAAATATGTTGATATGTCAATAAACTTTTCCCTCTCCTTTATTATAGAGACTTTAATAGCAGAAATGAAAAGGTGCATTTTCCATTGGAAAACTATTCAGTTATGGAAAACATTGCACTGACGAGTATAAAATTGTTTTGTTGAATCTGGAATAGAAAACATTGGATTGATCACTATCTAGTGCTATAAAGAAAAAGATGTTTTAACGTTTTTTTTATTAATATTATAATAAAAGTTATAATAGTGTTATGAAATAAAGTTCTCATGTTTAAATGCAATTTACAGTTTTAATGGTGGTGAAGAGCATTAGAGATACTTGTAGTTATACAAATTTCATAGATGACTGAACATATGTGCACACACATGTATAATTTTCTTTTTGATTTTTTTCTGTGACGGGGAAACCTTGGGTATGCCTCGAGGAACACAGTTTGAAGACCATGGTTTTATGAGATCTGCTGCAGAAACATTGGTTTTGGGTATTCATGATTTCCTAACACTTTTTGACGTTAAGTACATCCATTCAGTCTTGTGATTTCTCTGCCTCGATTCTGTATGGACCAAAGAATTTGGGATGCTATTACAACCAACACGGCTCATTGAATAGCCGCAATGAAAAGTGGTCAAGGTAATGGACTCATGTCTGGCGTGTTATGAGTTAGAGCCTAGTACTGTTGAATACCCACTATGTAGGGAGGGGGGTGATGCACGTTAATTATGTCGAGGCTCAAACGTCCTCCCGCTGGTGTGATGTGGAAGTTAGGAGAGGAGAGTTGCCAGTTCAGGTGTCGTCCTCGACACTTGACCATGGTTCAAAATGTCGAGGTCCGTCGCCAAAAGCCCTCGACTAACTGAACAGTGCGACGTCAGTATTCATTCACTCACGTACATTGTACAAAGTTGTCACATTTCTTATTTGACGAGCAATACTGAATTATGACGTAACCTTTGAACATTTGCTTATCAGCCTACATGGAGCTCTTGTGCATTTACTACCTTACAGCATAAGGTACTAGTGTACCAAATTTTTATGCATTATTCCGAATTTTCGTCAAAATCTCATTTTTATGTTTGTAAACTTAATTTTGGACCAATGAGTATCAATACCAGTGAGTATTGATGAATGATCAGAGGTGCACAAAAGGGGGCGGGAAATGAACCCCGCCCCCACCCCCCTTGATTTTTCTTTTGTGGTTTTATAGTCCGATGTATATAGTACGTAACATTTAATTAAGTATTTGTTATTAATGATTAATTAATGCTAATTATTCATTTAATTTATTTTTTACTGTTTTTTTGTTCCCTAAAGTCAAAAGAATATGTTTGGTGGTGTATTGGGGTATGTTGAACTTTCGACCCAGTACCCTCCCCCGAAAAATTCCTGTGTGCGCCACTGTGAATGAATATCTATTACGGCCTCTTCCCTCGAACTGTTTGGGCAAATGGTTTTGGAAAGTCAGTTAAATGAATGTGTATTGTAGTGAGCTTTAAAAAACGGGAACTTTTAAAACCCTCGGAGAAATTATTTTACTTGACCGAAATATCATTAAATTATTCCTTAATCATATTGGGTCCTTGGAAATGTTTTCGCGAATATTCCATCTTTTTCTTAAAAATTAGCAAGTGAAGTGGAACAAGAGCTTAGTGGCAGTGCCGGTTCATCCATTGGACAGGAAGGGTCTGAATAAGCTGGACTTATAAGCATATTTTCTGGTTATAAGTTTCGCTCCTTCAGTGCCGAGGGAGTCTTCTGCGCCCAGGACCCGAAATGAGCTCAAATCGGCACTGCTTAGTGGTACAAAGTGCAACAGATAAACATGATTTTATTTAATTGCGCTTTTTAACAAACTTAACTTTGAAGCAACTTGTAACTTTTTTTTATTAACAGTTAATAACTTTGTAGTTGCACGAGGACTATTATTGACAACAGACTTTTTTATTCTGAACCTCGGCCAAGTGACACCAATTCTCACACCCCATTTTCCAAACTTCCACACCAATATGATAATTTTCAGCCTCTACAGAGGCAGACGAACATATGGAATTGAATTAATACTAAAAGAAATGAGTAATAAAATGATGCTGTAGAGAAATGGGGTAGTAGAAAACTTAGTGCTAGTTTGATATCACGGGGCAGGATGCCAAGCGCTGCTTGGTGCGATAAAGGAATCACGCCAAGCAGCACTTGTCGCTGGAATGGAATACAAGATGGCGGCCTAGCGGTATCAAATCGTCAGGAAGATAATTTTAAAAAAATTGTTTTAAAATACATTGATATATATATATAAATCTGTGCGTATGTATGTGACAACTCCTAAATGGCTGGAGCTATTTTGATGACATTTTTTGTGGGGGTTCAAGTGGATTCGAGAATGGTTTAGATTTACAATTCGGTCCGATATAGCAATTAGCTAAAACCAGTTTTAATGACCAGTTTTGGGCGCCAACTTTGATTTGGCTGCATTGTTGTAACACTGTTATTGTTACAACAATGACAAAAGTTGATGTCGAAAATCAGTTTTCAGCCAAAATGAAGTTTTATGACGTTGCTTTATGGACTGTATTAATTAACTTTGTTTAAAAAACAAGTAATATAAAAAAAAAATTTAAGTCAATTCCTACTTGGATCAAAAAGGAAATTTTTATTTCAGCTACTTTTTATTAAATAGTTACAATTAATATAAATATGTATATACATATGACAGAATCACAACATTAAGTGGTAATTAATGTTTATTAATTATCATTAAAGTATCGTATTGTCATCCAAAACAATTGTGTTGTGATATCTACTATTGTAGCCAAATCGAAGAATCCATGCTATTAATGTTAGTATTCTTGAATACACATGTCCATAAATTAAGGATAATGAAGTTCAGGCAAAGAAAGAGACAGAAGCCAAACAAATTTGACTTATTTGTAAAGTCTATTTATTAAACAAAAGGAAAAGAACAAAAAAAAAATGCTATATGTTTGACATAATTAATAAAAATTGCGATTTTTACTCCCTGGAGCAAATTTCGAAAAAGAACCTATTTACAAAAAACAGTATAACATGGTTAGTATGATGGTTAATACGGAGTATGTCTCCCGGACGATGCAATACAGGCCTTACAACGCCTAGGCATGCTGAGTATCCAATTATCAATCTGATCTTGGGGAATATTACACACTCATGAAACAATGCCCTCCGAAGTTCCGGTAGACAAGTGGGAGGGGGTTGACGGGCTGCAATTCGTCGGCGAAGCATATCCCACACATGCTCTATTGGATTCAAGTGCGGTGAATATGCTGGCCAATCCATACGGGTGAATTCCTCCGATTGAAGGCATTCGTCTACACTGTGAGGACGGGCGTTGTCATCTATAAACAGAAATTCAGCACCCATGGCGCCCCGAAAAAAACGTACATGTTGTTCCAGAATGACATCCCGATAGATGTGGCCTGTCATCGTTACACTCTGAACATGCAGGTCAGTTCTGGAACCAAAAATAATTCCTCCCCAAACGAGCCAACCTGCACCACCGTAACGGTGTCGTTCAATGGTGTTCTCTTGGTGGTAACGGGTACCTGGCGCTCTCCATATTAAAGTCCGGTGAGAATCAGACAGAAAACTAAACATGGACTCGTCGGAAAACATCACACAAGACCACTGTTATGGTGTCCACAATGCATGCTCTCTACTCCAAGTTAATCGCAGGCGTCAGTGAGTTGCGGTAAGTGGAACACATCTGACAGGCCTACGAGCATATAGACCAATTAGCTCTAAGCGTCTGTACACGGTTCGCCTTGAAACTGTCGTACCGGTAGCTGAAGAGAGCTGACGAGACAGGTCTGATGCTGTGCTCCGTCTGTTTCTTTTGGCAGTAACTGCCAAATATATATATACCGGTTCTCATTTGGCGTTGTAACTCGGGGGCGACCTGTGCTGTAACATCTACTCACATTATCATCATCTTGGGATCTTTGCCAAAGCCTGGAGATGACACTCTGGGCGATTCCAAGTTCTTCGGATTCTTCCAGCTGGCTACGTCCACATTCCAGTCGTCCAATAATTATACCACGTAAAAAATCTTTCAAATGCTTCCTTTGTGCCATAACTATGCGGTTATTGCACTGAAAGGCTTTTAAAGTGCTTGTGAACAATTTTACTTCTTTGCCACCATTCCTTATATATCCCTCTCTTACACTCTCGTCATTGTGACGTATTATCCGGGCTTTCTGGTGGTTTCCTGTAATTTGCATATTCTTCTTCAAGATGTGTGTGATAATTCGACAGGTGACATTTTTATTTTAGAGTTCAATTTCTGTATGACTGAATTATCCTTAATTTATGGACATGAGGGTATTTTGAAACTCGAGTCAAATACCAAACTGTTTCACTGGAGGAAATATTGACTGATGTAATGGTGCATCGGCCGAGAAACGAACCAGGTCCACCCGCGTGGCAGGCGAGCATTCTATCACTAATCTATCTAAATATCATAAAAATTCCGCGATGTGTAATCCCCACTGAATTCAGAGGATATTATAGCATGTATACCTTTTGTGACGCCAGTTCATCAATGGTGCCAGTTCATGTGTGATTTATTTGAGAGCAGAAGGTAAAGATGGCGTGAACATCCGACTGCTGCAGGTTAAATCAAGAGTTGCTCCATTACGGAAAACAACGGTTCCTCGATTAGAATTGCTGCATTGGTGCTCGTCTAGCTTATTCAATAAAGGAAGCAATGACGTTAGAAGATGTGTCAAGTTTCTTTTGGACGGACTCGACGACTGTTCTCTATTGGATCAAGAACAAAGAAAACTGGGGAACATTTGTGAATAATAGAGTAAAAGAGATAAATCAACTATCTCTACAGCAGAAATGTGGAGGTTTGTTCCTGGGCAATGTAATCCTGCGGATCTTCCGTCAAGAGGTTGCACCTTGAAGATACTTTTGGATTCAAGATGGTATGGGGAGCCACAGTGGCTTAGACTTCTTGAAAAAGACTGGCCAAATTCCGAAATACAAATTAACAAAGAAGTCTCAAAAGAGAAAACAAAGGGAGTGACATCATTCAATATTTCCTCCAGTGAAACAGTTTGGTATTTGGCTCGATTTTCTACCACATTTAGTTTTGATTTCTAAATTTACATTATCCTTTTGGTTATTACAATTATTAAATTTTGAGTGATGGTCTTTTACATTTTTAAACAGTTCACTGTTATAAATTTTACTATCGCTGTTAAGTTCTAGAGAATACAATCGTTTTACTTGACGTACTAATTCTCCCATACGAGTTTTGACTTTTACAACTCTAACTGAATACTTTACTATAAAATTTCAGTTTAACTGAATGCTTTAAAACGTGAGAAAAAAAAAACTTTTCAAGTTTTGACACAAGTCGACAAAAATGATGCCGACGTGGCTGTATTTGTAATTCTTAGAATAATTAATTTTAATCAATTAATTTTTATTAATTATAATTAAATTATTGTATTGTCATCCAAAATAATCACGTATATAAAATTTCAGCTCGAGTGCATTAAAATGTATTTCATTAACGATTGAAAATCTCACCAAGATAAATAAATAAATAAACAAACAAATATAGAGAGGATGTGAACTAATAGTAGGAATTGAATAAATGCTTTTAACATGTGATTAGCTTGAAATATATTACTAAAATCTCAATTTCTACAATGTTTTAAATTTTTCTAATTTAAATTCCTAAAAAGAGATAAAACTATTTTTCAAGCAGATTGGTACATTTTTTCAACCTTTTCCAACGCTGTCAAGTTAATTTGAAACAAAATATTGTAAAACTTCAAAAAAATTTTGGAATTTTGTAATTAAAAAAAAATTTTCTGCTTTATTCGTAAAATTATTTTTAAAGATGTACTTTTTCCGTCTTGGAGAGCCGTAAAAATACAACGAAAAAAAAAAATTGGAAAAATCGCCAAATGCCAGTGATAGTTAATTATGGGAAAGCGACATCAGAACACACGAGTTTGAGCACTTATAGCGCATCTGCGGAAAAACAACTTACGGAGAGTACGTAAGCATATAAATGATTTTTCCGTCACATAAAAAGTTTTCTTTTTGAATGTTTTTTCTTTTATAATGAGTGTAAATGAATTTTCCAGTATTTTTTCAAATCCACTTTATTAGTTTGAATTTTTAGAAAGTATTCATTGTTTCATGTATAAAATAATTAATACGATCTTAGTTTTTAATAGTACATCGCAACTGATAGTTTTCTTTTAGAGAAATAATTTACTGAAAAACCTTAAAATATAGGATAATTCTGCCCTGTTTTTATTAAATAGTACTATTTCCTTTTAAATCTTTTTTTATACAAGGAATGTAACCAAATTTTTAGGCTTTCCCCCATTGTTCTTTGTACACAGGTACATATATTTATAATCGATAAATCAAACATCCAGATATAAAAACAGTCGTTTCATAGCTAACGGTACACATTTTTTGATTCATTATTTAACGAAAATTGATATAAATTAATAATTTTTTTAAAAAATTAAATTTATATTGCGTTTTATTATTTATTACTAAATTATTTATTTAATAATAATTTATTTAATAATAATAAATCATTGTCTGTTTTCTTGAGAACAAAACTGGATTAGCTTTGTACATTTTTAATCGAAAATAGAAATTTGAAAAAAAAAAGATCTTCTCCTTCGTTGAAAAAAAGGGGTTTTATACTTGAAAAAACCCGTACAACGCTGGGCTGAACGGAAAGAAAAGAAACCTATCTGACAAAGAGAAGAAGTGAAAGAAATTTCAGAAAGGGGGGTTTAAATGACATAAATATAGAAAACACACAGGAGTACTGGTGTCCAGACAGAAAGGGAAAATTTCTATAGGGATAAAATTGTACCTACGGAAAAAGCCCTTGCAACGCCGAGCTAAGTGGCGAGAAAACAGACCCACCCTACAGGACAAAGATGTGGAAGGAACTTCGAAAAAGTGTATTTTAATGACAATATAGAAATCACACACACACTAGGAACTGCTGATACTGAAAGGGAAGGGGATTCTTCCAAGGCATAAAGCTGTGCACTTTAAAAAGCCCATGCAACGCCGAGCCATCCAGCTAGTATATATATATTCAATCTCTTCCTATATTCTTTTGAAATATATATTTCAAAAGAATATAGGAAGAGATTGAAAATAACCATGATCAAATAATAACTATGCAATATAGTAAAAAGTTACATGTACTAAGAATATTATGCAGTAAATAATAATAATCTAATGATATAATTTAATAGTAATTATATATAACATTCATATAGTATGATTTAATAATAATTATCATACATAATAATTATATAATTTAATAGTAATTATAAAAAGAATGAAGTCATGGTATCGTAATATAAAAATTATTTATAAGAACACTCATATAACGTAATAATTTTACATGTCTAACAAAATAATAATTATAAATAAATAACATAATATGTAATAATATTTAAAAATATAATAAAAAACAATTATAAATAATGAATATTATATGATTATTACATATAATAATAATTGTATTTTATATTATATTATTAATAAAGTAATTAGATAATATATATTAGCTTTAATAATGAATATAAATTTTAATTGATATTCATTAATAATGATTATCATCATTAATAATGAATATAAATTTTAATTGATATCAATTAAAAAGTACTGGAAACTTGCAATATTCCAAAAATATCAAGGTAACCATATTGTAATGTTATCGCCCATCTTGGCGAACATAAACAACAACTTGGCGCGGGCTCCGTGATATCAAACTAGTTCCGAAAACTGTTGTAGAAAATGTAACAAACACACAAGAGCTTCACGCTTTTTCACCTTGAAATATGTATATGCATTGATACTGAGCGGATGCAACTTCAAAGAACGCAGCATTTAAGTTACATATTTCCATTACTTTTAGTATTCATAGTGGGTGAGAGTTATTGCTCAGATATTTTTATTACAGAAGAATGCCTACCACACATAATTTAAAAGAAACCTGCAACTGCTCACCCCAAAAGGAATCTCGAAATTTTGCTCAAGGTAAATGGATTGGAATTTCATAAAAAATACCTTTCCTCATATTTCTAATGGAAGAAAAGCTATTTAACAGAGAGTGAGAGTTCTATTGCAACACGATGGGTATTGGCTACGGAGCTCGTAATTTTGAATATCGTTCAAGTGACGACACCTGAGCTGGAACCTATCACACTAATCTAACGGGAGAACATTGAACCTCGACAGAATTAAAGTGCATCGGTCTCCTCTACACGTCGCGTCTTCAGCGGCACCAGGGTGAGTGAGTAAGTGAATATTTACGTCGCACTGTTCAGCTACTCGAGGGCTTTTGGCAATGAACCTCGTCATTTTGAACACCTGCGCTGGCAACCCCTCTCCTAACTACCACATCGCACCAACGGGAGGAAGCGAGCTCTCTGCAGATTTAACCTGCATCGCTCCACCACACGGCTCGGACTCGTGACACGCCTGTCAGTGGCACCAGAACTCGAACCTCCGATGTTCTGGAGACGATTCTTGACCATAGCATCTAGGATACTGTGGTCCCATTTAACGAGTGAGTGAATATTAACGTCGCACTGTTCAGCTACACGAGGGCTCTTGGTGACGGACCACGTAATTTTGAACCATGGTCAAGTGACGTGAACGACACCTGAGCTGGCACCCCCCTCTCCTAACTACCACACCACACCAATGGGAAGACGTTTGAGCTCTTGACAGATGTAACGGGCCTCGCTTCTCTACACGGCGGGTCTTTAGTGGTATTGGGTTAAAACTCGTGACAAGGCCAGCCACGATTGACCACTCGGCTACCGCGGCCATCCCATTTAACTTGACAGAGCAGCGAAATTACTTATTTGTGAAAGTATTGTTCCATCCACACACACTCACAATACTGAAATGTGATTTAAAGATTATTTTAAAAATTGCTGTAATTGTGGAATCCAGAACGAGTAATCGTGCCGTGCATAATTTTGCACGCGCTGTGCAGATACGCGTTTTTGAAAAAGCCGGGCCGCACTTTCGAAGAATGTACGCACCTACACGTCTGGCTCGGGGCCAGGGGGTTTAAATATATCCCCGCAGATCCTCACTTGGGGAGACGCGTCACTCCATCTGCTCGGAAGGCTTTCTCTCCTGCTGCTGTTCAAAGCTCCGGAGCCGCCGCTCTATTCCGGTAAGCCACCCATTTCTTATACCCCTTCCTTAAAATGCACTGGACGTTGTGATAATTTATGCATTGCTTTGCTTTCCTGGGAGATAGAGAGCGCACGTATGGGGCACACGTGCCACATTTGGAACGCGTTTGCAATTCTCAGTGGCTTTCTACACTACTCCACAAATTTGTCAATTTTTGAGAGGAGGGAAGTGGAGATTATTCTAAAATGGACTAAAATCTTCAGAATTTTGGAAAGCAGCATTTGTGGAATGATGACAAAATCTGAAAGTTAACTCTAACGATAAATCCAACAGCTATTTTTAAAATTTTTGGATGTCGTTGCTGGAGAGATTTGATTGTTTGAAGAAAATTGCATGTTCTTTCCGCTTTTGGTTCTATATATCTATGTGTGTGTGTGAACAAATCATCTCTAATATGAATAGTATTTTAAGTACGCAAAGAAGTTGTTTAACAACTGAATGCTCAGAATCGTGTCAAATTGAAAGTCAAAAATTATACCTTTATATTTATTTCTTTATGAAGTAAAGCGGGGCACACACGGGGATAAGGTTTGCATCAAAATATTTATTTATTTACCTATTTTGAAAAGAAATACCCATATATTTTATGTTTATTTCTAATTGTAATACATATCTTTTTTTAAATATATAACATATATATATTAAATAATATATGGAATATATATATATATATATATATATATATATATATATTACATAATATATGTACAATTTTAATTTTGTTATTTGTGGTGAACGAATATTTATAATATGTGTTTTGTTTATTTGTATATTAACAAATATCTTTAACTGATGCAAAAATTAATAAATAATTCTAAATCCATATTCTTTAACTCTGCCGGTACTGCCGATAGAATCGAATTTCCTACAATGGGCACCCTGAATCATATTAGTAGATGGGTTTGAGTGGCCGTCCCCTGGGATAACGCAATCGAATGGGTCTTGACCAGGGCCAATAAGTCTTTTCTCACATTTGTATTGACTCTTGGGTACTATTTTATATATGTGTGTTTCAATTATTACAATTACTTGGACTTGTTAAACTGTTAATATTTAAGGGTACATTTCATGTGGTAAAAAGTTTCAATAGTTAATGCCATTTATGCTAAATCTCTCGTGTAAAGCAGTTATATTACTTTTGCTACTTTTAATATTTATTTACGAGTAGAGTTTTAATCCTCAAAAATCTTTTGTCTACTCATTTTTGGAAACAAGGAATTTTACGTTTGATTTTTTTTTTGTTTATTAAGGTGGATGTTTTTATATATATATATACAATCCAATATAAAAAATTCAATACACACACACACACAAATATATAAACGAAAATATAAAAATAAACAGAAGAAGAAGGCACAGTAGTATAATGACAAACTCTTGGCCTTAGGAACCAGAATTGCAGGTTTAAACATGTTTTGGGGCCGACCAACCTTCACCTGAAATTTGTCATACTATGTACCAAGAGGAAAGGAAAGGATTATATAAGAGGAATTTAAATATTAAAAAATCATTAAACTAAATAACATATGAACAAAAACACACAACCTACTTTTATTCGCAGTGTAGACGTAGGTCGGGAGTGCATCAACTAGTAATGTGTTCCCGCCAAATACATGGGGGTGAAAGCAGATCCGCATAAAATTAATTGCGATAGGATATTAAGAAAATTATATATATATATATATATATATATATATATATATATATATATATATATATATATATATATATATATATATACTTTAAAAAATCATAAAATAATCATATAAAAATTAGTGTGAAATATAAATGAAACACAAAAAAGTATAATATTTTTAAAATTTAATAAGCATGTGGCGCCATCTATTTAATAATTGTAGAATAAATTAGATATTGTAGAAATTTAAAAAATCATTACAAAACATAATGACAGTAAATAATTACAGTAATACAAATTGTATCATTAAAAACCATTATAAATATAATTACAAAGAAAGTTAGCAGGATATCCATGTTCAATACAGTGATTAAAAAAATTTATTAAGATTTAAAAAAATATTAGCTTTATCGCTAACTAATACATTATTACGATAAATATAGTTTAAAATAATATTTCTTTATATAGATATTGATAAATTTGAATTCCAGTAAGGCACTTTGATGATATTAAAATTAAAAGCATCTCTTTAATCATAAATATTACTATATAATTTCAAATCCTTAATATACAGTGTTACATCTAGATAATTAGTTTTGATTGGATTATTATTAATTTTAACTAAGTTTAAGTAAGCCGGATAAAAATTAATAATGGGGTTTAAATTATCATTTTTACCAAAAATAATTAAATCAATATATCTAAAAATATAGTAGTCATTATTAATAATATAATTATATTCATAAAAATGTAAATAAAGATTAGCCAAACTATTGCTAGCTGGGCCCCCTTGTGGGAGTCCTTTCTCTTATTTATATAAAGAACCATTAAAAAAATTCATGTAATTTTCTTTTAAGACAAAGTCTATGAGAGTTTTAAATTTGTTAATATTAATATTAAGATTATACATACTGTGGTTTTCTAAAATTACTTTAATAATATCATTTATATCAATGGAATTGAAAAGATCTTCAAAGTCATAACTATGAACTGAATAAATATTTTTATTATTAAAAAAATCTGTAATCTCTTTACTATTTTTAATTATAACTTTATTACATTGCTGATTAATAAAGTTTTGTATAATATTATGAAGTAATATAAATTTTAAAACCATTTGTCACAGTTCTAAATTTAACAGGACTTTTATGGAATTTTGGAGTTAAAAATATATATGGATACTTTTTAATTTTAGGAATACAAAAACCTAATTTTTTATAAATAGCAATAATACGATTACTAATTTCATTATGTGACAAATCTAATTTTTTAAAAGATCCATTATTTAGAAAGTGATCATTAAGAATATTATAATATAAATACTTACAAATCACAGCATTTGAACGACAGTTCAGTTGCAGAGATCCAAAAATCCATTGTGAATTCAACATTTCACGATTTTAAGGGAATCTATCGTATGTGTCTTTATATATAATAAATTAACGTCGTACTCATGTTTTGAAGTTGTTCTAATGGGCACAATTCATGACGGTTTCATGATAAAGACAACTACTTGTTCGCGACTTAATTCAAAACTGACACTAAACTTACATGTACTTTTGGTGTTCTATTTGTGAAATATTTAAATAAAATTTCAAATTTCACAATTGGATAAAGATGCTCTAATATAACGAAAACAATTCATTAAAAAGATTTTAAATTTTTAAAAATCTTATTTTATTCGTGTACTTTATAGTTGAGTACATTTGCTTTCTTTTGTACGTTATTTTTGTTGACAAATATGTAATTTACTAAAAGAAAGTTTCTGCCAAGAGCTAAAGTTGGCAACAACAAACCTCATAAACTGATTAGCTGGAATCGCATAATTGTATTTATCGTATAATTATGACGTCACAAGAATTCATGAGGTATTGGCTAGAAACACGTGTTTCTCATTATAGTGACTATGACGTCACTTAAGTTTAGCCGATTGTTTCCTGCCACGTGCAATTCACAAATTTAAACTTTAATAAGTTCACTCACACTTCAGCTACTCTAATGTGTTTACACCTGATTCCCTGGCAAAAACTCAAGAATGAGTTACTTTAAGTTGCCTTTTACTTTGAAGTTTTTTTTTTATTATTGAATCGCTGCGTAATTTTTTTTAGATTTCGATCATTCAACCCAGTTTAATATTTTTGTAAAAAATCAACACTTTTTTCGGCATGTACTACACCAGATAAATAAATCATCGAAAATAAACTGAGTTGTAAAATAGGCCGTATGTTATAATGATTAAGATTTGATGAATCCCAGTTCTTTTTTTCAATTCTTGCTATTATATAGTTCACACTCTCCCTATATTTATTTATATATACAGTGGTGGCCAAAATTGTGGACATTTTTTAAAATTCTGTTTTTTAAGTTTGTATGCTTACAAAAAATCTTACATTGCACAAAATATAAAGTATTTTATATCATTTTAAAGAGAATTTAACACTGAATTAAATACAAAAACAAAATTCGAATATTAACAACAAAAAATATTTATACTGTAATAACTATCGAGATATACATTAGATACTGATGATAGCAGTGCTTAGTAGGTGGCCTTTATTTTTTATTACAGTTTCACATTGATTATTCATTGAGCTAAAGATAGTTTTAAACTCTTTTTTCGGTATTACCTGATGCCTGAAAACCATTATATCATCAATAAGTTCTTTTTTTTATTTCATGGGTACCACATTCAGACAAGAGTTTTCAAGCGATGCCGCAAGTTTTCGATAGGAATGAGGTCAGGACTGTGTTTTCTGGCGAGGATAACAATGATATTTAGTCAAAAAGTAATGACATCAAATAAGAGTAGATTGGACACATATGTGACGAGAAAGTGGTATTTTTTATGTTAAAATTCCAAGACAGGTGGGTAGTTCAGTGACTACATCTGGAGACAGAAAGTTTAGTTTAAGAAGTCAAGAGGCAAATTTAATAAGAAACAAAGCAGGAAAAAGGTGCATCACATCTGTTAATGACAGAAGAACAAAAATACAAGGTCTCCAAGATAAAAGAGTGTCACGGGCAGCCATCAGTAGTGATCTGAGTGATGCTAGTGTTTCTGTCAGTACAAAAACAAGCAGGAGAAGATAAGCAGATGTAAGACAAAAAGATACAATTCCACGAAAAAAGCCGTATCTCAATTTACAACAACGCTAAAAGGCATCGTTACATCCTGTGGGCAATGGAACCCATTAATTGGACAAATGATTATTGATCACAAGTTACATGGAGGTATGAAACTAAGAAATCGTTATTTAATAGTGATAGCCGAAAATATGTATGATGTACAATAGGAGAAATGCTACATCCTGACTGCATCCAGGCAACTGTTAAGTACCAACATAGTTTTATCATTTAGTCATGAATATCAGCAGATGGTATCGGTCACCTTCATATCATCGATGGGACACAGAATGTCATAAAATACATTTACACTATTCTAGAACTCAAACTTCTACATTCCATCAGGGATCTATTTACTAACAATGCTTCATTTATTTTTCAGCAAGATTCTGCCCCTTGATACACAGTAAAGTAATTGAAAGACTTATCGTTCTAAGATCATTGAGTTGTTGTTCTGGCCAGGAAACAGTCATGAGCCCAATCCAATTTCGAAAACTTGTGACACCGTTTAAAAACTCTTGCCCGAATGAGGTACCCATGAAATAAAAAGGAGCTAATTGTGGGTATAATTGTTTCCTGGCATCATATATTAACGAAAGAAGAGTTTAAAACTATTTTCAGCTCAATGAATCATCGATGTGAAGCCGTAATACAAAATAAAGGTTACCCCACTAAGCACTGATAAGTCACTGCTATCTTCGGTATGTAACGTATATCGATAGTTATTGCAGCATAACTTTTTCTGCGTTGCAAATATTTGAATTTTGTTTTTTTTATTGATTTTAGAATTAAATTATCTTTAAAATGATATAAAATGCTTTGCATTTTGTGCACCGTAAAATTTTCTATAAACAAACAAAGCTTAAAAAACAATTTTAAAAAATGTCCACAATTTTGGCCATTACTGTATATATTTTGTCCAAATTTTTAGTCATTAATAAAATAATTTCTGTTCATCGAGCCAAATTGTACGGTCACCTGTATGGTGCTCAAAGCTACGGCTGACGACAGACGTCACTTAACGCTTTGCCATGATGAATTTCGTGGGTCTCGATCTGGCCTTTGTCGATCAGGTGGCATCAGTAACAACAACAACACGTTTTTAAAATTCATTGAGAATAATTCTGGGTATTACTTCCGAAAGAATTTACGAAGGGAAAAATGAAACTTCGTTTTCGGTACTCTATTCTTCAAAATTCAGTAAATATTTAAAATATATAGACTGGTACTTCGCAAGTTAAAAAAAAAGAATATTTGCAAATTTTAAAGTACATAACAAGGTTCACAATGCAGTTTACGATCTTATATATTCAAATGAATTCTGCATTTCAACATATCGCTTAATCCATTTAAAAAATGCTAAGCAAATCAATTCGTTTGGATATATATGAGATTATAATAAAATTTTATTCTCGTTCTTGCATATTGAAATGCAACATAATGCAATAAAAAGGTAGAATTTTAATATCTTAGAAAAGCATATTCTATCCAAAAAGAACGTTTCTAGAGCAGGGGTTATCACAAGTCAGTACCTCTTATAATAGGACCTTCCATTCCATTTAGAATAGGAAATTTTTGTTTAAATATTATGATAAATGTAACATGTATTAAGCTCAGCCCCATTACAAGAAAAATTCTGTGACAACTCCTTTTAAATTTCTGTGCACAGAGATATAGTGAAAGTATTAATTGATTGCCACGAGTGATACATGACAGACGCACACAACGTTATATAAATTTAAAAATGGGAAGCCCAGTGGCTGAGTTGTAGCGTATCGCGCTTCAGTGCTTGAGATCTGGGGTTCGAACCTCGGGTTGGGGAAAGTCGACTCAGCTTTACTCTCTTCTGTGGGTCGATTTATGAGTACCAAGTTTGCTTGGGAACTAAACACTGGGGATTTCGCATCAGACTGATCACCTGATCGAAACCTATGCTCAGGGTCCAAGGTCATAAAAACTGAGATGGACCATCTATGGGTTGTTACGCCACTGAGTTTAGTTTAGTAGAAAATTCAAAAATACTTACTAACTGTTGAAAGAATGAAAAACTCATTTTTTTTACCCAAATTTTTGTTCTAGCACGAATCTAAAAAAAACCCATTCAAATTCTAATTTTGACGGTGATCAGAAGGTCGGTTTATGCCCATACATTACTTGGCCCCATCCTGTTATAGTGACGCTGATTGCGGTGCCGTAGGGTCTGGGTTCGAATCAAGGAGGATGTTTGTAAATGTCTTCGCGGCAGGGGGGTACTCTCAAGAGCCGCAAGTCTTCTCGTGAGCTTGAAGAGAGAGATGGGAGGCCCCTGACCACCCTCAGGATGTTCTCCCTCAAAATTGGGGTGGAACCGAGCAAAATCGTGTGGTCACTTGCACGGTGCTCAAAGATAAGACGTAAAAAATCTAGTCGCCAGAAATTTCGTGGATCTTGATCTGATGTTACTGTCCATCAGGGGGGATAAGTAACAATAACAACTTCTTGGCTTGTTTACTTTGTATTCTGGCGTTACGGGAGAGTGAGTGAGGGAATATTAACGTCGCGCTGTTCAGCTACACGAGGGCTTTTGGCGATGGACCTTGTAATTTTGAACCATGGTCAAATGACGAGGACGACACCTGAGCTGACACCCCCTCTCTTAACTACCACACCACACCAACGGGTGGACGTTTGAGCTCTCGAATGATTTAACGTGCATCGCTCCCCTACACGGTGGGTGTTTAGTGAGCTCGAACTCGTGGCATGCCTGCCGTGATCCGATACCTTGACCACAGGGCTACCACGGCCCCCTGTCGTTACGGGAAATACCCGAATCTTATAATCACTTTTTGTAGTTTCATATCAAGTTTTGTAGAACAAAAATCAGCTGTATATTCCGAAATTATAACTCTATCAAATGCAATTAGAGGTGCAATTAGTTTCACAACACATGCAAACGGCTGACATCGAAGAATGGATGTTAGAAAGCTCTTTGGATGAGGACGGTTTGATTGAATTTACGACACTTTATGACCAATAACGAAGTCAAAGATGAAGTTCAGCTATGAGCAGCTGAATTAATTTGCGACAACTTGAAATTCGTAACAAGTATGGAACAATATTTTTTTACTCATGATCCTGACATAGAGCTCGCGTTAAAATTTTAACATAATCTTAAGTTTTGTTTAGCAGGATATCAAGAATTATGTAGGCAACTTGAGACCCCCCCACCACAAAAAGAGAGTGTAGATGTGTTATGGACACAGCCGTGTGTTGTACGTGAATAAGTCTCGTAACGGTGTAATAATTTTTATGCAAAATATTATTACATTTAAGTATGTAATAATCATGTTTTAACACTAAGAAGTCCTACGGGTTTTTATGGGGTTTTTTTGCTTATGATGGCAATTATATCCTTTCAACGAGTTCAGGAAAGAAATCAAGTAAACAAATAATTATTGCATTAATATAACTTTATAAATTGTAGGTCCGTGGTACGAAAAGTACGACACAAATGGCATGCAGGATACATCGAGATTTCTGATAAACTTTAAATCAATATAGGTGTTACTTAACGTTGTTGGAAAAGTTTCGATGTAAAACAAACTCGCTGAGCATGAAGCCGGACAATGAGCGGTCTTGTGAGAAGTTAACATTAAAGTCTCCGACTATCATACTTGGTGCAGTAAGATCAGGATCGTAATCGGGTATAATTTTAGCGATGTTTTTGGAATATTTTAAAAGCTGTCGTAGCATAAAGAGCAGGGGCGTAGCTACCACTGTATCTATGATCCCAATGATATCAATATCCAAAGCTTCAGGGGCCCAAAATTGTGAGCAAAAAGTAGTAAAATGCCCCGAAAAAGGCCCCCAAGGAATTTTGATGTAGGGCCCAGTCAGGACTAGCTACGCCAATGATAAAGAGTTTAATTTCTGCTAACGCTGATCCCGGATGGATGTCCTTACTTTATAGTTATTTATAGTCCTTACTTAGCATAATGACTTCTTCGATCCTTTAACTCAGTGCTTCTCAAACTTTCACTATTTGCGACCCAATTTTCAGTCATAATTTTCATTGCGCCCCCCTTACACTACAATTATGTATTGAATGCAATAAGAATATACACTGCTGGACAATTGCTAAGGACTGATAACACTATCATCCATAGCAACCACAAAATGAAAGGAAGCAAAATGTGGAAAATTAGAATAAGTGCGGGATATTAGTAAGAAGAAGTATGAGTATGCAATTTTTTTTTCCACGTCTGTTCATCACGTGATAGCGTTCATAAGAGCTTTAAAGGTTTTGACGCGTGTGGACAGTTGTTGTTTCAAGTCAAAGTTTTACAGGAAAGATTTAATAGACGAACTTAAAATTTTTGGCATGTCTTCCCGGCATCACATAGATGATTTTATGCGTGGCCGAATTATTGGAAAGATCGAAGAGGGGCGAAAAATAACAGATGTTGCCAGGGAGTTCGACATCGCTCACAGCGTTGTTTCACGGCTATGGAAGTCATTTAAAACTACTGGAATGTGTAGTAGACGGTACGGGGGAGGTCGTGTTAGAAGTACGACGCCTGCAGAAGACAGATATATCGTCCTATCAGCAAAAAGGAACAGGCGCACCACAGCTCAGCAGGTGGAAAATCAGTTTCTTGCTGCCTCAGGAAAGCAGATCTCCCGAAAAACTGTTGCCAGACGTTTAAGGGGAGGAGGACTATACGCACGCAGACCTGTTGTGTGTGTCCCATTGACCAGACAGCACCGTACTGCCCGTTTGCAATGGTGTCGTGAGCATCACAATTGGACTGAACAGGACTGGGCATGCGTACTATTCTCAGATGAGAGTAGGTTCAGTCTGTCATCGGATTGTAGACGCCAACTGATCTGGCGCGAGAGTGGTACTGCTTATCGTCCAGAAAATATCCAGGAAAAGGACCGATATCCGACATGCAGTATCATGGTGTGGGCCTGCATTATGATCAATGGCCGCACGCGCCTACATGTGGTTGCGAATGGGACTATGACGTGCCAACGATACATTGATGAAGTTCTACTTCCTCATGTTCGTCTTTTCCGTGGTGCTGTCGGTGATAAATTTGTTTTTATGGACGACAACGCAACATGTCATCGAACACTCGCTGTTCAGGATTGTCTAGACAGCGAGGGTATTCAACGTCTCGTATGGCCAGCGCGTTCTCCAGATCTAAACCCAATTGAAAATGTGTGGGATGCTTTGGGGAGGCAAGTTGCTGGTCGAAACTATCCTCTGACAAACAAGAACACCCTCATCCGTGCACTCACAGAGGAATGGGATAAATTGCCTCAACAGCTGCTGGATAATGTTGTGCAAAGTATGGTACGACGTGTGGAATGTTGCATCACACTCCACGGTGGACATATCCCGTACTGATACCTTTCTTTAAGGTGCCTGCTGACTTTTAGATGCATTGTTCCATTTCTCCTCCGTACGCATATCAAATGAACATTTTTTTTTCTTTCAGATGTTTCACAGCTTTTGTACTTTCCAGAAAAATAAATATTCTTTATTCTAATGTTTGAACAGTGTGGCAACTATATTTTATCCTACTAGGCCTCATGTCTCGCTTAATGTTATGCTACATAGCAATTTGTGACCCGTCCTTAGCAACTGTCCAGCAGTGTACTTCGAGATGCTAAAGCTACAATGTTACATTAATTATAAACTGCACAAATTATCAAGATAAGTATTAAATTTTGTATATGACAAGCCCACGAGAATCACTAGTAATTATTAAACTTGTTTTTAATTTAGCATTGATAAATTAATTATCAAAAACTTTTTGGCTTACTGATACATTCATAAATATTTTATACCAGTGTGAGAATATGTATTTTAGTGTTGATTGTGTTTCACAATGGCGCACGCAAGGGTGGGGGGTTCCCGGGTCCGGACCTCCCCACAACCCTTGAATTTCTTTCGATTGACGATAATCCTATATATATATATATAATACGTAACGTTTAATTATATGTAATTAACACTTTATTTTATTAATTAATGCTAATTATTAATTCAATACCTTAATTTTTACAATTTTTGATTCCCAAAATCGACAAAATCGAAAGAATACGTTTGGCATCGTTTTGAGGTTTGATACAAGAATGGTGGACTTCGACCTTGGACCCCTCTCTTGAACAATTTTTGTGTGCTCTACTAGTCAGAAAGTATTTTGTTTAATTTCCTTTCAGTAATTTGATAATTATTTTAATTTTTTTTATTTTCTCGCGGTCCCCACACAGGGTTATCACGCCCCCGTAGGGGTCGTGCCCCACAGTTTGAGAAACGCTGCTTCAGCTATCCAGTGGTGTAATTGAATTTTGGATGGACATGACACATATGTGCACTTGCCTTCGAAAGTCTGGGTACATGCAATCATCTTACGCGTTTATGCTATAATTACTATTAAAATTTCTCGCCTTAGAAAATTAAAATGCTTGTCAGGGATTCTTCAGATTTCCTTATTCAAACAACAGCAACAAAATTCCTCTTAACAAGGAACCACAAGAATGACCACCAAATAATCTCCAACCATCCGCACCAAAAGTCTGCGTACACTTACAAGATAGAGCTTTAAAAGACTTTTATTGTAAAATAATTGCACTAAATTATGTTTGTAAGTAATTATAAGCTTCTTTTACGATTTATTTAGGATTTGAGATTCGAAAGCTTTTGTGGTTTCATGGCAGGTAACAAAATAGAGATCGATATATTATTGAAAGAAAAATCACCATAGTTCTTCAGAAAAGGGGGGAATTTTTAAAGCAATTGTTGAAACTGTTAATAGGAAACATTGATCGATTCAAAAAGTGTTCATAAACTACAAATAAGCTAAAATTTTAACGTCTAAGCCAAGATCCGGCCGCCCGTCTGCAGTGTCACCTCGAGAATCTGGCTTTGTAATACTCTGTATAAAAATAAATTCAAAACTATAAACTTCCCAAATAGCTAAAAGTGTGGCTGACATCTTGCAAAAAAGTGTGACTTTAACCACAATTCGAAGAGAACTGAAAATGGATGACTATCAGGGCCGAATTGCACTCAATAAACCATTCATCTCTCGAGTGAACAAGTCTAAGCCTTTGCCAGAAAACATCTAAAGGGGACGCATAATTATTGGACATTTACTGAACGCAATTTTTGTAATTTGCCATCAAAAAGAACAAAAACATGTCTGCAATAATTCCTGGACAGATCTTAAGAAAGAGAATCCTTTTTCGACTATCAAGCATGGAGGAGGAGGCATAATGTTTGGGGGTGCATTGGAAGCCTTTCGGCTGGTAATATGGAGTTTATTGAATCAACTATGTGCTAAATGGGTTACTTGAACTTATTGAAGTAAAATATTAGGGCATATGCCGAGAAACTTCGGGTGAGTGATGATTTTTACTTTCAGCGGCACAAAGGTACCACAAGCAAATGGCTCACATTGTGAAGTCGTTGTGAAGCCACGGCTGTTCTGACATGTCCCAAACCAATTCCGTAAGCCATCCTTGTCCCCAAACCTAAGCACAATATAGCATTTGTGCGATTTACTCGAGTGAATAATCAGGGAGAACGTAATAACATCCAAGGAAATACTCATATCTGCCATATAGTAGAAGAATGAAATAAAATATCCACAAATGAAACAACAAAGCTAGTTAAATCCTTGCCAAATATGTTGAGAGAGTTATCGAAAGAACGGAATAGAGCTTAAAAAGTATTAATTTCTAGTTACAATCCGTTATTGTAAGGGGTTTTTTTCACTGTACGCAGACTTTTGACGCACAGAATTTGTGTCGATCTCAAGTTAGAAATATTTTTTATTATTTTATGTAATATTTAGGTAATTGTTGCTTATACTATTTGAATTAACGACGTTAGAGGAATCAATAAAAATAGTATTGATTCAGAAAGATTTCATGTAATTAGCGATCTTTGCATGAATATGAAAGATGATCGCCTGTACGCGGACTTTCGGAGGCAAGTGTAGCTGTTACCCCAAACTGTATTCCTCGATTTTGTTATCATTCGTGTTTTTTTTAATTGCCTCCAATTTTAAAGACGTATTCGCGTCAAAAAATAGCCACTCATAACAGACTTTGTACCAACAACTTAGAAAAACAGAGTTCAATAATAACGAACGAAATTCTTCAGTTTGATCAAAGCCGATAATTGTGCTGGACATATCTGGCGCATCTACTAATGATAACATTTTTTATCCAGTTCGTATAAACGTGCTCGCTTATTATCAAGTAGCGATGAAAGGTTGTTACAGTAAAGCACCAGTATAAATTGTGTGTGTGATAACGCAACATCAGATTCATTGTGCTGTAAGCAGAGACGTAAAACTCAGAGCAACAGTACTACTGAAAACTTTTATTTGTTCATTTGAGCACATTGGACATTCACAGCAATATGCTGTTTTAGATTATTAGACGTTATCACATTTTGTCTCAGACACTTGCAACATGCGTACGTCAATTTTGTGAACGACTTTGAACAGCACAACTTTGCTCAAAACAGGGTGTCTGGGATTGGAATTTAATTTATAACTTTTTTTAACCCCCTCGAAAGGTAAGTGCATTCCCGTGTTGTTGAAAAATATTATTCCAGGTTTTTTTAAAAAACTAATTTTCGTTTCTTTTATTCAATTCCTACTATTAGCTCACTTTCTCTATTTATTTATATATTTATCTTGTTCAAATTTTCAATCGTTAATAAAATACTTTCTATTCATCCATTCAAAGTAGAAATTGACTTAAAAAGTTTTTTTTTTTGTATTACTAATTTTTTTTCTTTATTTATTCAATTATTGCCGAACAAAGAAAATGTCTTGAAAATTTGTATTGTTGATATTCTTTTTTATAATCAGTAGCTTCATTCTTGACTCTAAATGTATGAAACAATTTGACAATGGGAGAAATAAAAAATCTTCATTTCGAGAATAAATGTAGAAATATTCATTATTTTTTGTAAAATTAATTTATAGATTCCCCACTTTTTTTCAGTTAAAAAAATTTAGTTTTCGACTTGTCAAAAATAATTATAGGATATTTTCTGAAATTATAGCTACAGAAAATGAACTGTTTTAAAATGTTTTGAATGCTTTGGTCAATAAAATTTAATGTATTAACCCGTTCAGGGCCGGGTGATTTTTCCTGTTAAGCCTAACTCCATGAAAAAATTCATATAAAATCACTACTGTAACAAAATACGCAGAAATTTATAGCTTACAATCATTTCAAATTCAAATCACTCCGGTGTGATTACGAGCTTCAGAACGGGAAAAACGCAATCTTACATATGATACTGTGTTTCCTGAAGTGATCCCTTTTTTGTGATCATAGTCTAAACGAGTTAATGCTTTAATTCCTATTACATATAAAATTTTATAGATTATATTCCTGTTGCTGACTATAATACCGAATTTTTATAGCTGGATAATTGTTTTAGTATTTTGTGATGAATACTTGGTATGACTAGGAAAAATTTTATATCAATATTAGCTGGAATCTAACCGTTCTTCGCACGGGCGAATTGCAAAATCAAACAATACAGATTGAAGGATAAATAATTTTTAATGATTTAATTTTACGTAAATTGTAAATTAAACAGAAAAACTTTATGCATAACTCAGCTAAACAAAAAAATCCTATTTTTAGCTTTTAAATCTGTAGATCTTATAGCTGATAAAAAGGATTTCTTTTATAACACCTCCGTAACTCCCTTGTGGGTCGATTTTTGAAAACACCTTCCTAAGCTGATTTCTGCTCAGCAAAAGTCTGTCTAATGAATACTTAAAATAGTGTAAATAATTTACATCTGGATGTGTAATACGTTAATATATTTCTTTCTATTTTATTTATTTTATGTTATAATTGTAATATTTATATCTCTAGCCTGGCTGTGAGTTTTCGTACTCAATACGTCACAGTACATATCATTGTATGAAATGTTTTCGAATTGTTCATTCTCATCTTTTTCTTCGCTTATCGCTTTACTATCTTTTAATTTTTAATGTACTTGTACAACAAATGTTTTTTCTGAGCTTTGATCATTGCAAAATCATTAATGACATCATTGTAATCAATATCCATTCAGTGTACAGCAACATCAAACTGTTAAGCATTTCCTTTTCTACAGTAGATCACATTTCTCTCTTAAGGGCAGAAGGCTTCTCTCATGATTCGTTCGGAATTTAAAATTTTTTTTCTTTTTTCACCCTCCACTTTTTTGCACCCTAGGCGCATGCCTAGGGTGCAAATCTGAAATGTTAGTATACAATGTTCTTATGTTTTGAAGTAATTTATTCGAGGTATTATCCCAGACTTTTGAAAAAATGTTTACTTCTAAAACAACTCTTTTAGTTCATAAGGCATGTGATTTCTTTTAAACGAACAGTATTTCGATTTTTTTTTATGCTCATCTCTTTTGTTATTTTTAAAGCTATTTTTTTGATACCCCGGCGTATAACGCGCACTTTTAAATTTCGATCTTATTTTTGGTGTTAAAAATGCGCGTTATACGCCGGATTTTACGGTATCTAATGATTGAATCTTGTTCTTTATGGGAAGTATCAAAAGTTGTGATAGCCCGCGGACTGTGGGTATCATCTCTTCATCATCCACACGACTTAAGTTTGAGGGGATACAAGATTGACCACTCAGAGATTCCATACTAAAATTAGTTTATTGTTATCTCAATTTATATTCAGTAAAGCTACACACGTCTAGAAGGCTTGTGATCAGGAGTGATGAGACATAAACTATAATTCTGACAAAGAGCGCAATAAACCACCGATTCTATAATATTTATAGATGATTCCCTGACTTTACTAGAATCCGCTCTAGTATTAAAATTTAACATAATCTTTCTTACCGCTAATCCACGGCGAACAGCTACCAGTCCTTATATCGTCAATATAATCCTTTATCCAACTTGCTCCGGCGAATGAAAAAATCTTCTGGCTTCGAACTCACTTAGAACTCTCTTTCTTAGAACTTCGCTAGCAATATTAGACCTCCTCATAGAACTTCTTAGAACCTTTTCGCGAATACTAAAGCTCCAATATATACACATTCCTAATTTGCATAAGGGCGTTCTCTTCTTGGGTTGATTGGAAAGAATTGCCATTCTGGCCTCAAAGATTTCCCAAGAGGTTTTTTAGTTAGAAGGCGCGATAAAGCCTCATCACAGAGTACAGTCCAATTTGGATTTTATAGTAAATGATTGTTTTCATATGGTCTTTAATTTCAGTAAGGACTTCATTTCTTAATGCTTGATTCTTGGGATTTATATGCAAAATAATTCCCAATAATTAATTCTTGGAATTAATTATCGGGAATAATTAATTCCAATAATAATTCGCAAAATAATTTATTCTTGGGATTTATATGCAAAATGAAGCAAAATTCTATCTCATGTGAATTCCTTATTCTGTTTAGCAGAGTCGTATTTACTTAATAATTCTAATAAAATTAAATTTCCATTATTATGGGCATTTTTATTATTTCAAAGGTTCCGCTAAGTGAAAGAATATTACATGCTAAACATAGAATCACATCTACAATTTGTAAGAGCCGCGCGCCTCTCTCGCGAGCACCCAGATGTATTGGGGGGAAGAAACACTCGACAGGATTCAAATCTAATCTATTTATTTCAACACTAAGAACAGACACAATTTCAACTAATAATATTTAGAGAATGTTTCAATGAAAACTGTGAAGGTGGAACCACGACAGTAACACGTAAGCGATTAGTCGACTAACAAACTGGATCCTACTTTTAATTCAGGATCTAACTTATTATCTGATTTAATCTAATCTTAATTCAATCTTATTGAACAATCGTCACTTTAAAGTTTCCTTCTAATAATAATCAAAGCTCTATAATTCAAGTATTATACCTTTAATAACAACCTCACTTGTCTCGAGTATATATCTCCGTTCCTTATCTCTCTCAAGCTACAAAACCTCATTTATTTATAGTAAGTTAATTTGCATATCACAATTCTCTTCTTTCGAAGGGCTGGTTGTGAACAACGCGAATTCATAGCCCAAAGATTTCCCAAGAGGATTAGTTCGAAAGTCGCGTATAGATCCGCCACAAATTCTTTGAAATTGTAATTTTAGGCTACTGACTATACATTTGGACATTTTCAAAACGTATTCCTTTTATGGAAAATGCTTCTACATAATATTTTCCCTGTATATATATATATATATATATATATATATATATATATATATATATATATATATATATATATGTCATGATTTTTAATGTCATGACAGACAGAATCAGATTAAAGTTAGAAAAGTGAAAAGACGACCTTTATTCTTTCATTTGTACATCTGTTCTGACACCGAGAGCAGGGAGGAAAAAGCACGCCATGGTGGTGGTTTCAAGTGGATAACACTTGAAAAACATATGGTAAGTATCGCTGCTTTGAAGAGGGTGCTTGCAAGTTAATGCTGACATATGTTGACTATTAAATCTAACGATCTGGAATTAGACATGTTTATTGGCTAGGCCATATGTTCGGAAGAAATAAATGGGTTATTAGTTTGATACTTGAAGATGGGGACTGAGAAAGATGAGTCAAGTGCTAGATAGGGAATTTAATTTTTAATCTAATTTAATTATCCTTACATTTGCCCCCCAATTTTAAAAGGGAGTCATGGCGTGGTATTTTTCTCTCTTTACAAACTTAATCAATTTTCAATAAACACAAAACAATACATAACATTATTTAGAAAGACATATTAAACACAGTAGAAATATTTAAGCAATAGTAATACTAAAATCAAAAAGCAATACAATAAACGAAACTATAACAACAGACACAGTAAGGACACTTCCAACATATTAATTGATAAAAATGAATTTCCATACATATAAATGAAGATTAGCTTGTTCAAATCTATTCGACATCTAGAATAAGAGCTCGCGTTTCCTCCTATTCCTTCATAATAATAGATTCGTATTATAGCTGGTAGATATTTTCAAAAAAATTATGTTGGAAAATAATATATCAAACAATAAGATAGTAAATATAAAAATACATGAAATCATACAAATGTTAAAATAATAATTTTGTATAAAAATCTACTCTGGCGCCATCGTAGTAATACCTTATATTGTTACACACATTTTGCATATATGAAATACATTTTTTAAAAAGATAAAAAAATATAGACACTAATAAAATGAAATTATTAATAATATGAAAACGGTGTATAACACACAACTTCTATGCACTATCCAACACAATAAACAATGTTTTATTTCATATGCGTTTTATAAAATATAAAAATTATAAGAATATAACAATATAAGAGCTCTTTTTTATTATTTTGAGTCGGAAAAGTGGACTCACTTCAATAATAACTTTTAGTATTTCTGAAAATTTTTCACAATATTCATTGTAACTTAATATCGCATGCAATGTTTTGAATCTTTCCGTAACCTTCTAAAAATACGTTTCATAGACAAAAATTCTTGAGTTTCACTTGCATCACACATTCACAAATAAAACTGTATCACCTTACTTAATTTTGAACACATCTCTCTGAGAAATCTGCGTCATCAACTCACAGATGTTCAGGGATGCTGGTAAGAAACAATGAAAGGTGTACATATCAAACTAAACAAGTTTGTCCTCTTAATGTTTCGAGACATATACAAAATTATAATGATTGTATTCTCCCTCATCCACTGTATAATATCCAAAATTAAACTTCAAGTTATTAATTTAATTTTAATTCTAGATAAGGAAAATTTTAAGAAATAGTGAATCCTGATGTATGGCCGGTATATCAAAACACACAATGTCAAAAAATAAAAAAAAATTAAATGACATGCAGTAAGATTACTGCTGAATAAAATAATTAACAAAACAATTGAATTCAATGGAGAAAAAAGAATACAACTTGACTTTACTTTTGTTTCTTATAAAAATCAATATCTCTAGTATTAGTTCTCTCATTAGTCATTTTCTAAAAACTTAATTTATATCTTTCACTTTAAAACACCAATTTCTATCATAACTCTTAACTCATTCGACATCTTAAGATAAAATTATGAGAAGTATATTAAAATTTCTCAAAATTTTGTATGACTAAACCTATATACTTTGTTTTCTCAATTAAAATATAAAGAAAATATCTCATTTATAACACAACTATATTATAAAAATTAAATACCATATCATATATATTATTCTTTTTCGTAAAGTTCTGTTCAGCAAAACTCAGTTCTTCAATGTTACTAAAATTGGAAATATACAATTTCACTGACCTCCACTTTGCAACGGCAAAACTCCTTGGTGAACATTAATCCAGATGCTATTGTCACGTTATTTCACTAGTAAAATTTAATTAATTTATTTTTCTTTCAATGTTGGTACTTCACTATGATTATATGGTGGTCAAATTCACAATATTACCGTGCAGACTTTCCGGCGAAGAAGATTTTTTCCTTTTATTTTTCTGGCGAAAGGGAGTGACGTCTTTCATCACGGGGGAATAAGGGATTCACACTTCTCTTCTTTCCCCCCCTCCATTAGAATGTCTCTTCCATTCACGGTAAACTGGATGGCCTCTTCAGCAAAGACAGAATATCGTTCGGCGGTAAACACTGCATACTTCTCGGTGTTAAGAGCGATGTTCTTCCAAGGATTATTAGCACGGTTTTTTTTCCGTTACATTTTTTATTCCGGGAATCCGACGTCTTCATATATAGGCATACTGTGCATTCGGTGTTCCGTCAAATTCTCCATTTCATTTATTACCGCAGTTGGCGTTTGTTTTTATATTAAAATTATTTTATAAAAAATATTAGTTTTTTACGTTAAGATTTGAAATCCATTCGCAGATAAAAAATCCTGCCGGCTTTAATTCTGTCATGATTTTTAAGACAGAATCAGATTAAAGTTAGAAAAGTGAAAAGACGACCTTTATTCTTTCATTTGTACATCTGTTCTGTCACCGAGAGCAGGGAGGAAAAAGCACGCCATGGTGGTGGTTTCAAGTGGATAACACTTGAAAAACATATGGTAAGTATCGCTGCTTTGAAGAGGGGGCTTGCAAGTTAATGCTGACATATGTTGACTATTAAATCTAACGATCTGGAATTAGACATGTTTATTGGCTAGGCCATATGTTCGGAAGAAAAAAATGGGTGATTAGTTTGATACTTGAAGATGGGAACTGAGAAAGATGAGTCAAGTCCTAGATAGGGAATTTAATTTTTAATCTAATTTAATTATCCTTACATTATATATATATATATATATATATATATATATATATATATAACTATCTGTTTTTTATATTTTCGTTTATAAATTTGTGTATATGTATATATATATATATATATTTATATATATGTGTACATATATATATATTTAAGTATTGAATTTTTTATATTGGATATATATATATATATATATATATATACTGGTGTGCAAAAAAATTAAGGACGAAGTCGAAAAATTAGCATATCAGCTGCACGAAGAGGTAGAGCGAACAGAAAGACCAATCAGGAGATTAAGTAAGGTGATGTACGGTAGCACATGCGCAGATATGCAGGTAGACGTAATGGGGAGTGTCTGTGTAGTATAAAGCATGTTGTCAGTATTTCTGGCAAAGAGATTGCACGCCGTATAGCAGTTAAAATCACACCTAATTGCTGCCTCAGCGAGAAATGGCGAATAATCAATCTGTTAGACGACATCTGGATGCTTTTACCCGAGGTCGAATCATTGGGAAGTTGGAGGAAGGCCGCAGTGTGACAAGTGTGGCTGCAGAGTTCAGAATTGCTCACAGCATCGTTTCACGACTTTGGAGACAATCCGGGGGTTCAGTAGTGGTCGTCCACGAGGAACCACACCCGCAGATGACCGGTTCATTGTCTTACAGGCCAGAAGAAACAGGCGGCAGACAGCGAGAGAAATCGCTAGACACACGACACAGGCGACTGGATGACCGATATCGCGTTTTACCGTGGCCAGAAGACTGCACGGTGGTGGTCTGTTTGCACGACACCCTGTACGGTGTGTACCTTTAACGCCTGCCCATCGGAGAAAGCGTTCTCTGTGGTGCCGGGAACACCGGAATCGGAGAGACAATGAATGGGGACGAGTACTCTTTACAGATGAGAGCAGATTCAGTTTGAGTAGCGATTCTCATCGCATACTCATTTCGAGAAAGCGGGGAAGCCGCAATCATCCCTCGAACATCATTGAAAGGGACAGGTATGGAGGTCGCGGTGTTCTCGTTTGGGGAGGCATCATGCTTGGTAGTCGTACAGACCTTCACATCTTGGACGTAGGTTCAGTCAACGGGACCCGTTATTGTAACGAGATTCTTCTTCCATATGTGCGTCTTTTTAGAGGCGCTATGGGTCTGCAGTTCCTTTTCATGGACGACAATGCACCATGTCATCGCGCAGTAGCTGCCGAACAGCTCTTAGAGAGTGAGGATATTGAACGTATGGATTGGCCGGCACGATCTCCGGATCTCAATCCCATCGAGCATGTATGGGATTTTCTAGGCAGACGCTTGGCAGCTCGTACCTTACCACCAGTAACGATTCGGGAGCTTCGATTGGCGCTGCAAGACGAATGGGCAGCAATGCCTCAACAACTCATTGACACCCTCATTCTCAGCATGGGAAGACGCTGTGAAACCTGCCTAGCAGTCAGGGGAGATCATATCCCCTACTAAAGACCGGATGTTTCTTGCTGGACACCCATCACAGGGATGTTTCGGCCTTCAGTCGCATTGCGCTCTATCCTACTTTTTCAATCAAGCTTCTTTTTATCCTTCTGATTTCTCTTTTAGTAAGTGTTGCTTACATTACACATGTCTTTACGTATTGGGGATCTTACGGTATTAAATGTGTTGATTTGGAAAGCTTTTGTACAAAGTTATATTGAAAAACCGTCTCGTCCTTAATTTTTGCACACCAGTGTATATGTATATATACATATACTAGAGGATCCGACAGACGTTGTCCTGTACACACATGTTAAATTTAAAAATTCCAAATTTTTATGAATAATTTTTAAAAATCTGCACCGTTTTGAGTAAAATTTGTATTAAAAAGTTATTACAATGTAATTAAGTGCCAAGTTTTATACTTCTGGGTTGCTTAGAAGTGAAACACACACATAAACTATTTCCGATAAGAAATAATTTTAAATAAAAAAAAGTTCAATAATGTGTGTAATCAATTAGCTACACAAATAGATTTGTACGTTAGGATAATTGTTGTCAACGCACGTGTAAATTTAATAGAAAATCATGTAAAATACTCACTTCAATTGCATATTAAATTTGGAGAATGTATAGTTTTTTATGCACACTTCAAAACTCTTCAAGCACTAATTATATCTGAATGTAATAATTTAATTAACACACGATTTATTTCAACAAAAAAATAGTACGAAGTAATAAAATATTTTCCTGAAATGATCACAGCACCAACTGTTGGGACCAACTTGAATTACAATAAAAGATTTTTGAATTTTCGATACTGCGATCGTAGCACAGTCTGCCGGATCCAATTTAAAACATTCCAAGATCAACAATTTATAAATAAAAAATTAATTAAATAAACATTTCTAAACCGAATTATAAATCTAAACCATTCTCGAGTCCACTGGAACAGACAAAAACTTTCATCAAAATCTGCCCAGCTCTTTAAGAGGAGTTCAGTTCCATACACACGCACAGGCACAGAAGAATTACATATAAAAAGATTATTTGAAAAGATGTTAATTAAAAACGCTAAAAAGCGTGAATCGCGTCTGCATTTTCGTACCAATAAAGACCGGGTTTGGCTGAAAATCAATTTTCGACGCCAACTTACGTCTTTTTCAATTCCTACTATTAGTTAACGATCTCTATACATAATTTATTTGTTTGTTTGTTTATTTATTTAATTATCTTAGTGGAATTTTCAATCGTTAATAAAATACATTTTAAAGCGCTCGATTGAGCTGAAATGTAATGTACATGATTATTTTGGATGACAAAACAATAATTTAATTGTAATTAATAAAAATTTATTGATTAAAACTAATCATTTAAAAATTACAAATACAGCCACGTTGGTGACTTAGCGACCCTTTTGGCGACTTATGTCAAAATTTGAAAAGGTTTTTTTCCTCACGTGTTAAAGCATTCAGTTGGAAGGAAATTTTATATACACGATTGTTTTGGATGACAAAACGATTCTTTAATGATAATTAATAAAAATTAATTACCACTTAATGTAGTTATTCTGTCATATGTATATACATATTTATATTAATTGCAACTATTTAATAAAAAGTAGCTAAAATAAATTTTTCTTCGTTGATCTAAGTAGAAATTGATTAAATTTTTTTTTATATTACTTGTTTATAACAATAGCGTTGTTAACAACAATGCAGGTGAATGTTGAGTTGTATTTTTTGAATGTTTTTAATTAATATCTTTTTAACTAATAGCGATATCGGACCGAATTGTGAATCTAAACCATTCTCGAATTTACTTGAACCCACACAAAAAATTTCATCGAAATCGGTACAGCCATTTAGGAGGAGTTTAGTGACATGCACACGCATAGAAGATTTTTTATATTTGTGTGTGTGTGTGTGTGTGTATAGTTAGGACTTCACAACAGAGCCTAAACTATGACTTTTGAAACATTCACATTATTTTCACAGTTACTGTTAATTGTAATTATAAAAGGGGTATTTTTTATAAAAAGTTCTCTACTTTTTGATGCGTTAAATTATGTGAATAAACACTTCTAAATTACATACTTATAAAAAGTCCTGTTTAGGTTGGAATCCTCGAAAGTTCTCCGAATCAAATAACAAAAACTAAGCATTTGCATCGTCAAGAATTAGTTTTTAACGTTGGGGATTTACACAAATGTATAATAACAATGTTTACGATAAATTGTACTTCTCATTTAACCGACAACGATAGGAATATTGTCAAGATTTCATGTGAAAAAGTATATATTTTTTAATTCTTGATTATACTAGGGCTCCCTCATTCACAGGGGCCTCAGCGCATAGCGTCCACTGCACCCCCAGATGGCCGGTCCTGGGTAAGGGGAAGTGGTAAGAAGCGCAAATAGAGCTGTGCGAAGAATCCTGACTTGTCCATTTCATCTTTTGACTGAAACAGCTCAAGAATTTAATCCAATCACTAACTTTCATCAGGAAAATGGCCTTCAAGAGACGTTATTTTAACATCTTCCGTGAATTGATCATATCCCTAAGGGATTTGATCCAATTCCTACTTGTTGAAACAATCTCTGCTGCACATTCGAAGGCATTTTTACTTGTAGAATCTTTTCTAAATTTTCCTGTCCATACAAATCGCTGAACTACTCCCGAGGAGTCATTTTCGAACCCGTTGTGCTGTGTATCCCTGAAGCAGAAATCCTCGATGAATTTTCAGAGCAGGGTGTTATTCAGGTTAGATGTATCATAATTAAAAATAATAAAACAACTTGTGATGGGTCTATCCGCGTCCTTCTTATTATTCTTAATCCTCTAGGGGAATCTTTGGTCCTTAGAAACTATTTTAATTAACACACCCTCTGAAGATGAAAACGTGAATATGTAAATTAGGTCTACTACAATATATACAGTGTAGGCTTTCAAGCTACAGAGAGATAGGATAGATTACAAGCGGAACAGTGATTAATCAAATTTTTAGTGTAACACAGATATTTTCTATTTGATAATTGTAATAATTAAGGTGACGATTTGTCACTAGAGATTGGATAAAGATTAGATAGCTAGGAAGGCAGTGTATTCAAACCTGAAGTAAGTGTAGTCTTCTCATACTTCACGTACCTTGTTAATTTCCATATCGTTTTAATTGCTTGCATCTCTTAGTTTTGATTGATTGAACTTGTTTTATTGATTGTGTTACAAATAAATGATTCTGAACATGTCTAGTCTTCCTTCCCTTCCTCCCACATTCCTAGGCGTGGTCCGAGATCCTTAAAAACTGCCTTTACTAAATGTTTAATTTTAACTTTCAATAGTCCCACACTACCCAAAACTATATTAAAGCTGGATATTTGAACAGTAAAATACTTCCATATGTTTCGAATTCTCTGCGCTGTTTCAAGTGCCAAAGATTCGGACATTCTCAAACTTCCTGCCGCGAATAACTAATATGCTCTAGACGTGCATCAGTTGGGCATTCTTCCACGGACTGTAGTCTAGAGCAAAATGTGTTATTGTTCCCAATCCCATTCATCAGACTCAAAACTATGCTCCAAGTGGAAAATAGAGAAACAGTTCCAGGAAATTAAAACTAACAAGAATATCTCTCATTTAGAAGCTCGTAAATTCATAGTACCACAGTCGTCCCAAACATATGCTCAAGCAGCTAAACCTCCCACTATATCCACTACAACTCAAACAGACCCATAAAGGCCTCAAGAAAAAGGATTTTGCTTTAAAATTTGGTATTCCTCCAAACAGCTTATCAACTATTATAAAAAAAATCGAGATAAGTTACAAAATTATGATTCATCGAGTTCTTGTTCAAAACATTTAAGAAAATGTGTCTATGAAGATGTGACAAATCTATACGGAACTTTATCACTAACCTTCTGAGTCGTCTTTTTTAGGGAAATTTAATTCCCTACCTATTTCCAATCAGCTCCAAAAAGGGGACAGGATTCCTTGTTATATGCAGATTAGATAAAGTATTTAAGTCAAACGGAATAGTAAAGTTAGAGCAGTAGGAGAGAGAGATTGAAGCAGAAAGTTATAGTGAAGTTAAATTGAAGATTTCTTGTTGGATAATTTAATCTCAGAGAAAAGCTGAGCTTAACTGCAGTGTGGTAAATATTAATTAAAGTCTCATTAAAGCTTATTATTACGAGTGAGATTAAAATTAAATGTTCAATAAGAATATTGAATATAATTCTGGGATCTCTTATAGTGGTAATCTCTGCGTGATCGATATTCTAATTGTTAATTAATTTGATCATTAAATATTTAAGTTTATTTAAAGGAAAGTGTCTTTTAAACCTCATAATACTAGCTAGATATAATTGTTAATAAGTGTTTGATTCTATTTGGATAAGATAACCAAATAAAAAAAGTTGTTTATAAAAATGGCTACTGGTTCTTATATGACTCCTATTTATTCTCGTTCTCAAAGTGAGGTCCAAGGGGACCATCACAAAGATGTCGACGAGGCAGTTTTGAAGTGGATACACAGAATGCGAGATAAAAAATGTTCCTATCTCTCGACCTTTCGTAATAGAGAAAACTCTCCAATTTGTGAAGGTATTGGGATACGACCAATTTTTAGGTAGAAATGGATGGCTAGAAAAATTTAAGGAAATATGCATAGAAAAATACGCCTGAAGGGATTTTTGTGGTGCATTTCAAAGATATGAAGCGTATTATGAAATAGCACTTTTTTCAAACAAAGTAGACAGATTTTATGAGTAATTAAATTTAAGGAAGCATGTTGTGTAATGTATGTTTAGAATTTCTAGTTATGAAATAATGTATATTTAGAATTTCTAGTCATGATATGATGTATGTTTAAAATTACTAACATGCTTTAAATTAAAAAATGTCCTTAAGATTCATTAATTTTCATTGCAGTTTTTCCTTCTAATGGATAAGATATATGAAATAAATAGATGTAATTATTCACACCTTTTTTTGTAAATTACTTTTCTTAATGCATATTGTTAATGAATTTTTAAAATGTGTTTTATATGGTTTATAAAGTATATTAAAAGATATGAACCTCTATATTACGAATAGTCCGCGTAACGAACTTTTTGGGGGGATTTAGCGACTTCATTCAGTAGAGGTTCAACTGTGTATATGATCACAAGATTATTAACTTAATTCTATAATGATTTTACTTTCATCCTTCAGTTTACATTTACTATTTGGCTTCAAATGGAGTTAAGAATCATTTGAAACAAACTATACAAAACAGTGGAAGGTATAAAACAGATTTTTAATATTTGGCATAAAGATTACGCCTTAATGATTTCGAATACTTATTATTTTTAAGTATGAGTTTTCTCCCCGCAAAACAAGAAGTCTTTATAAGCCACTGCTATAATATATATACACACACACATAGTTAAACCCTTTTAATGCAAAGTGGTTAGGGTCAAGGGTTACTAAACCACTGGTTAATTGAACCATGAGCTAAAGCATTTATATATATATAATAATTTCCTCTAGCGTCCTTTTAATGATCTCTTTTTTAATAATCTTTAAATAAGCTTTTAATTCTGAGGTTCAAAACTAACACCCTAATCTTAATCATAATCAAATAGTAATATTTCATCAGACAAATTCTTTCCTGTTCGTTTTAACCTATTACAGCTCTTGTTACAAAGGAGTCACGCAATATTCACTGCCGGTATGAAAGCGAAATTCTTTTATGCTAATTCTATCTTTTGTCTTTGTGTTAGTCCTGTGAAAAGTCGCTGCTGCTTGTAGCTTATGTTATATGGGCAGTGTCGGCCATTACATGTTTAGTATTTACGATGTGAATGTTTGTTTATCTCAGCATGTTTAAGAAACAAGATTTCCTACCACAAAGGACTGCCTCATTAATCCCATCAATATAGAACATCATAAACAACCCTCGACTAATCTACATACAAGTAACCAACACTCGACTACACTTCTTATATATATCAATGGGGCGAAAGTAGATTTATTAACATTAATATGAATTTTGTGTAATTTCAGTTTGCCATGAAAGTAAAATAGAACCCCCCCCCCTTTACTACTCCAGTAGCGTACAAAGACTACTTTCATGAAATGGGATCTACATTTTCGGGGAATTAAGCTGCACGCGTCCGTGACATTCTTCAAGATACACGTTCTCTCTGGAAGGTGCAAAATGTGTAACAGCGATCGCCGTTTTCAAGCTGCAATTTTAGCTTTAAGCAGTAATACACAAATTGACTGCCTTAACACAGTTCAGTACTGAACTAAAACTACAGATCTAATCTCATATGGCTGGACTGTGGCCTTACAGTGGGTCCCAAGTCATGTTGGGATCTCCAGCGCAATGACAGACCCGGCCAAAGCAGGGAGCCGAGTCGTCTCAACCGGAAGTCCCCTTGATGCTCAGGAGAGCATCATCTCCACACACATTGACAAATATAATACCATGACCCAAAAACCAAGAGCCTTGGAAACTGTGGCCACTGTGGAGCCAATCCCGAGGCACCTGGAGAGAGCCGAGGCTGTTGCTCGCTTTCGCCTAACTATCGGGCAGGACTTTTTGGGAGTGTACCTCCACTAGCTTGGCAAGTGGTATGACTGATGAGGCCTGCTCTTTCTGTGGCCATACCTGAATGGAGGGAGACCACCTGCTCCAATGCACTTGACTCGATGAATACCCGAGAGATGTTATCGTTAGTCAGCACTAGGAGGCTTGGCGTCAAATGGTCAAGAAACCAAGTACGGGCGTTCGATAAATAAATAACATTTTAAGAAACAAGCAGATTAAAGCGCCAAGGCGTGAAATGTATAATAAAAAATTAACTATAATGCATGTGATGACCATTCTCTAATAAAACAACAATGTACAAACATAAAAAAATAGAATACCTTCTAATTTTGTCATAACATTTGTGACGGATCTTTACGCGATTTTCTCGCTAATCCTCTTGAGAAATCTTTGGGCTAGCATTCGCCTTTAATTCACAGCCATCCCTTTTAAGAAGAAACCCTGATATGTAGATTAGCCCGACTATATAAAGTCAGAGTTTTGTAATTGCAAGAAGAAGGAGCTGATAAGCTGTTACAGTCGCCACGAAGGTGAGATAGTGTAAAGTTGATTTTCGCAGCTTATGATTAAGAACGGTGTTTGCCACTGTATTAAATTAGTGGATTGGGGATTTGTAGTCAACGATAGATTAGGTTAAGCTAAATTGTTTACTTGCGCTTGTTCGCTTAGAGCTTATTGCTTTCTCTCTGCCACTCCTAGGACATTCACTTAAAGGTTAATCTGTTGTTGATTAGTGTGCTTGAGTATAATAAATATTGGTTATAATGGAAGATTCTGGTTCGACTTTTACTTTTACCACACTCTTAGGTAGACAAGACGGTGAGGTAACAACTTCAGGGGTAAGTCGCTCCCACATTTACATGTTTTTTGCGAAATAATGCTAAGCGGGAGCTAAAATATTTAATTTTGCCCTAAGTCTTTAAAAAAAATGGGAATTCTTTGTCATTTTAAATATTAAAATTCTTCTGTGTTTTTTCGTTGGAAAGAAGACTGTCAAAGGTATTACAAAAGCAGCAGATCCCTCTTTATAGAAAAGCAAGAATGAAAAGTGAGGAAGAATAATTGGATTAACTGAGGCTCACGCCGGAAGATGCGAAGTACGGGAACGAGCGGCTTAACGCGAAAAGAATTTCACTTTCAAGAAAATCAGACGTGCGAAGAGAGAGAGAGAGAGAGAGAGAGAGAGACGATGGAAAGAGAAGTGGTTATATCTACGATTTGGCGAATGAGAATAAAGTGAAATACTTTTAAAAAATTGAATAGAAAAAAAGCAAATTATAAAAATGTTTTTATTTTTTTAAAACTTGTTCAAATGTATACCGGAAAAATTCTATCTCAAAAGAATTGAATGAATTAATATTTTCTGTTACTATGGACTCAATTCACGATGCTCGCAAGATAAAGATAAACACGTGTTCTCCATTGAAAGCAAAACGAACGTAAAACTAATTGTACTTGTTTCTCTTATTTGTAAAGGTTCGGTATAATTGCAAATATCATAATTGCTTAATGTTTAAAAGTTATAAAGAAGTTTCTTAACACAAAAAGATTTTAAAATAAAAAAAATTATGCACTTATTTTGACATAAATACATTTTGTATATGTAGAAACCCAGTGGCTGAGTTGTTAGTGTATCGAGCTTCCACGCCACAGGTCCGAGGTTCAGAACCCGGGCTGGGCAAGGATGACTCAGCTTTTCATCCCTTCAGTGGGTCGATAAAAGGAGTAGCAAGCTTGCTTAGGAACTCAACCTGGGGGGGTTGCGCCAAAGTGACCACCTGACCGGAACATCTACTCATGCACCTCATGGCCCAAGGTCGCGTATACTGAGTTGGGCACAGTCCCTTGGTCCTCTTTGGGCTGTCACGCCACTGAGTTAAATTAAGTTATACGTATGTACTTTTTAAGAGAAATTTTCTACAAAGAGCGAAATTTGGCAACAACGAAGCGCATAAACTGATTAGCAGTTAACACATGACTGCTTTTATCGAGAAGACTATGATGTCATATGACCTTGAGCAATGTCGGGGACTCCTGGGGGTCCGTAGGATTTACTCTGGGAATCACCGGTCTAAAGAGACGGATTGAAAAGGGAAAGGGAGACCAGCGAAGAACGAGCGAGGAAGAAAAAACGAACTTTTGCTTGACCATTTTTTGTGAGTCTTGGACGTACGAGATCAGAGGTAAAAAGCCTACCTGACAACGATACTACAAAGTATCCGATATCTGTATGAGTAAAGTTACGTATCTACAGATTGTTATATGTTAACATACGATTAAAAGTTGTAAATAGAAAAGTAATTTTGCTAAAGCGCTGTATGATTCCTCTCGCTACCTAAAAATTTAAGTACACCTGAGCTCACTATGTCACAGTATGAATTTTCACCATTTCCGTCAGTATGAGTCATATGAGACATATAGCATGTATTTTTGAAACATGTTTGAGTTTGAAGTTCATTCGAAGATATTATCTGTTATTAAGCACCCCGTATTGAGATTCTCTTATTTCTTTTCTTAAACTTTTAAAGATAATTTTCTTTAAATAAATGTTTATTTAATTTATCTTTCTAAAGGTTTTTTACTATACATTTTAAAAAATTTTCCTTACTGTTTGCAGTCACGGCCAATGGCCCACGTTTTGCTTCCCTGTGACCTCCCTTCATGGCCCGATGTGCAGCGCCACCTGTCTCAGCTTTCTGCTTGCAAAGACACCCACCAGATGGCACGACTCATGGCCTCACTTTATGACCTGTGTCGGTAAGTGACATTTCACATAACCCCGAATATTATACTGCTGTTATTAAAAAGTAACCGGAATGGGTTGATGTGCAAATGATTACAATTTCAACGCCAATGAGACAAGGGTAAGCGCGCTATGCGCATATGAGATCTGCCACTAAGAGAGTTTGAAAGCATGAATGCTCGTGCCGTAGGATTTTTCAAACAAATCTGTTGACATGGATTGACGATATTGTGACTAGAGATGCCTCGGAGACGTAATCGGCGACCGTAAGAACTATTGTCAGATTTTTAGAGAGGGTACAATTTGTTCGAACAGGGGTATCGGTGGTCACCTCAGTCGGGGCGATACTGTAATTGCACTGTATTGCCAACAATAGATCACGGAAGGGATAGTCTACCGTCACGGTGGATCAGGGCTTACCAGGAACACAAATGCACGCGATGATCGCGCAATCCTAAGAGAGCGGCCACATCCTCACCAAAAACGACGCCAGGATCGTTTCGACGCCCTATATCATCTTTCAGATATCCGGTGGTATCAAGGGAAATCGTTCGAAGACCACTATCCTGCTCAGGTATACGGTGCTGATTTAAGCTTATTTCAGATCCTGAGCGCAGAAGATCTACAGAAGATCCCCATTCCCACTTGTGCATCGAAATTTATTACCAGAAAACCTGGTCAAGTCCAGCTTATCCGGACCCCTGGGTGCCCGTCCCAAGCACCCAATAGATAAAACGTCCTTGCAGGTATAAAAAATTGACGGCCATTAAGACACCTACCACATATCTCATCATACCACTGATCTAATCCTCATCATGACTGGATCTTTGCCGACCCCGGGGAAATTGGAGCGTGATCGACTGGAGGCGTGTTATCTTCAGCACTCAATCCCGATTCAGTAGCAATGCTGATAGCCAGCACATACGAGGGTAGCTGAATAGTGCAACGCTAATATTCACTCTCTCACTCCCCCGAAATCGGCTTGGTTGCCACAAATGGCGCACCTATCAATCTCGGGAAAAGCCCAAAAAATAAATCTCTCCAACTAGTGGCTGATTCTGTACTTTAGCAAACCTCTGTTATGGGAGGCGTTTATATTTTTAAAAACAAGTAAACGAAAGCACCAAAGGATATTCTATACAGTAACAACTAAAAATTTGTTGGTCTATGGGGGGTCGAACACCCTACCCTTGTGTACGCCACTAATGAGTACTAATACACAGGGACGTCTTAAGTCTTCTTGAGGCCCTGGTCCTCTATTCAAAAATAGGTCTGACCTATAACCCTTTAAAAAGACAGTACATAGCATACGTTGTCAAATGCTTGACAAACAATAACCCTACACAAATAAATGTGAATGACTCACAATTGGACAAACCGGCTCGACCGACTTTCACCTTTTGACTGATTGAGTAATGATAGTGAATGGTGGTAGGCCTAAGTTTGTAAGTGGACGACGGTCTTCCCATGTATACATCACATATGGTCCGAAATTCCCAGTTTTGTTTTTATTATACAACCGGAAATAACATTTGACCATTGAAATGATTCGAATTCTGATCTTGTCCAGTTGGGCCCTGCCTTAAGACGTCCCTTGATGCACCCTTCGGTTCATTGCGTGTCTTCAAAACAAATGTTTACTGCTTGTGTCACACTCTGTTTCAGCGTGTCTCTTGATCCGGACGATGCCCAGCGCACGGACCAGGGCCATCCCGGACTCCTGGAGCTGCGCCGCTTCGTGGAGGAGGAGCTAAGTGAAGAGGAGCGGACCCGTTTCCTGTCCCACACCCTACCCCGAATGGCCTCGAAGGCCTCCGACCTTAAACAGCTCAAGCCTAGCGTAGGATTCCTGTACAGCCTACGACGAGAAGGTAAAACTCGCATCTTTACAATGACCTCTCGATTATAGTGAAATATTTGGCTTATTTCTTGAAAAGCAGTGGTTATTGTGACACCTATTCCTTTTAAAAAAGGAAGGGGAACAAAAATAAGAATTTCTGCCTTCTTATTCAAATAAATTTTGTTCATGCTAGAGGAGTACTAGAAAAATCCAAATACTTTCTAAAATTTGCAGAAGATTAATTATAGAAATTTAAACGTTTTAATATTAAAATCAGCGTTACTCAATATAAAGTCAGCATTTGACTTATTTACCAATCATGGAGCATTCATAATGCAAAAAACAGTCTTATTTTCAGGAAAAAAATAACAGTGAAAAAATTAAATAATTTTTTTTACTATTTTCCGTTACCTTAATTTTCTCGATAATTTAAATTCTTATTTGAAAAATCGAATCAATTATTAAAAAAAAACTTTTTAGTCAAAAATTTTTTTTAAATCCCTACACTAATTTTTTCAAACACCGTATTTTTTCAAATCTAAGCTGCCATCGATTCTAAGCCACACCCCTAATTCTCAACATGTTTTTGTGAAAAAATGTTGTCATCTATTCTAAGCCGCTTCCACAACTCTACACTACATTTTAGAAAAAATAAAAAATTGTGTAAAAAGGTTCAGCGATATTTTAGAATTTTTTTTTTTAAATTAGTGGGAAATAATAAGTTAAAAACTAATTTATTTTACCAGTATTAAAAACTTTCAAATACATACTTGAACTTATAATTACTCTGACCGTCAGTTTCATATGTTTCGAAAATGATTCGTCATCCCCACTGTGACAGCTGTCCTCGGCATTGGTATCGTCTTCCATGCCATTAAATGCATTTGTAATGCAACATTTTTTTAAAAAAAGAATGCATTATAGAAGAATGTAAAAGAGTTATTAAAGACTGTTGAACATTTACAAGCAAAAATTTTATTATTTCGTTTACGCCATCGACGTATATTTGTACGACGTAAACGTACAGGGGTGGTCGACTGTCCAACATTATGCCGCCACACACAAGGATTCCTTTGGCATGAAATCTGTTGCTTTTTGTTATGTAGGAGGGATGAAAGCGAGGTCAACACACACTTTCTCTCCAGATGAAGACTCAACGAGAATCACTTAGTCCGGGGAATTTCAACTCATCACTGAAAAGAACATACCCCCATTCTTGTGGTGTCCACAGCTGATGTTTCCAGCTCCACAATATCCTGTCTTTTTAGTTGGATGCAGTCAAAAGGACACGCGAGACTGAACTCTGGACGTAGAGGACATTCTCTGCAAAACGGCCGCAGAGCGTTTGTCTGGAAATTCTTCTTCTAGACTCAGAAGCAATGTCACAAGCAAGTGGAGGAACCATTGTACATCTATATCATCATGCACTTAATGCCAAGTAGCGATCCTTTGCAGATGTTGATGCTCGGTGGCGACCTTGGCCGATCATGCTGGTGACAGTACCCCTTGTTTGAATTCATTCCACAGTCGGGAGCCCACTTTCGGTCCACTTGTATCCATCGAGCCGTATCCACTTAAAACTGGCCAGCTTCAAGCCTACCAACGGCTCTCCAACTTAAGGAATCATTTAAGTCAGTGCTTCTCAAACTTTCAATACTCGCGACCCAATATTCAATCATCATTTTCATCGCGCCCCCCTCCATACAATAGAATTATATTGAATTCAATAATACTATACTTTGACACTAAGGCTACGACTTAAACCTCCTATGTGCCACTGACGTATATAAACGTCTCGCTCAGCCAAAGCATTAATCTTCTGGACGTATATATACTTCTTTCCGAAGTACGATCTTTTCTGTGCACTGCTATCCATAAAATTATTCCTAAGGTTTTGGAATACAATAAAAGAACCTTGACAGTCTTTGCAAAGGATTTACTTATTTCAGAGGATTTTGCTTATTTATTCCTTTTCTTCTCCCCCCTCCCAATAAAACATCAAAATACGCGCGTCTACGTGGAAAACCGTGGCATTGGGAACCAAACCGCATAAATTTTAATCGACAGTTAAGGAATTAATTATAAACCGTACAAATCCTCAATATAAGTGTTAATACAAGCCCATGGGATCACTAGTAATTATCAAACTTGTTCTTAACTTGTTATTTTTAAATTAATAATAAAATACATTGTACAGTGTATATGTACTTTATAAGTGTATTATATCAGTGTAAATGTGTATTTTATATTTTATTATGTCAGAAAGTATTTTCTCTGCTTACTTTCAGTAAATTCATAATGTTTTGAATAATCTTTAGTTTTCAACTTTTCAATATGCTCGCGCCCCCCTTGTAGAGTTATCACGCCCCTAAAGGGGGGCGCGCCCCACAGTTTGAGAAACGCTGATTTAAGTGATTATGAGAAGTCATCCTCACTGCTAACAGTCTAACTTGTTTGCTTAAATGCAATATTCACAAAACTACAGGGAAAAATCTTATTTGCTTAAAAGGTCTCAATTAAGTAATTCTGCAAAAACTAACGCTAATCACAATCTTTTCCTAAACTGTTGTTGATATTGTACTACCCGTTCTTCAAAACATATAAAACACAAATTCTACCAGTTTTTCCGGCGGCAATTTAAAATTATGACGAAAAACATGTTTGTAGCCTTAATTTTGAACATGAGTGTACGTTGGGGTTTCAAAAAGTAAGATAACAAGCCCATTCAGAGTTAATATTTATTCAGGAATTAAAAAAATATGTACACTGCGTGTGTGTGTGTAGGGAGGCACAAGTTCACATTTTACTTCTCTACATAGTCACCATACTTCTTGAGGCATTTGTTCCGTCGGTACACAAAACCATCGAAACTAGCATCATAATAATCAGCGTCAAGGTGGTACAACCACGTTAAGATAGCTTTCTGAACTTAGCATCGGTTCTGAAATATGAACACACTTCCCAAGTATTTCTTTAAAGGTTCGAAGAGATGAAAATGTAAGGAGGGTGGTTCAATACTTCCCATCGATAACGCTCTTTCTTCATCTCGCAGTTCCGTTCCACCTTGTCGAATTTCGTGCACCAAAACCACACATGTCTTCGTGACAAGCCACTTGTTTCGTATATTTCTACCAATTGACGGTGAATTTATGCTGGAGAATTTTTCTTCAATTGCAAGTATAACACCTACTTCAATCGTGGACAATGTTTCCGTCAAAGCAGCCACCTTCTAACTGATATTTAGTCGTGTTATTAAAGAACCATCACCATCTACTGGTATCTTTGAATGCTATGATCATCTTAATATTCAAGGGGACCTTTATTCATACAGGTAATTTGCACACCCATCAGAGCTCTTGCTACCTTACTTATTGAAACCCTCTACGTATAGGCAAATAAAAGAGTCTTGCCGCTTTTTGAAACAATATTTAACCATTAAATCTTATACCTAAGCCTAAGAGTTTGCTATTGAATTATTGTGGCTAGGGATTGCAATATTGGATCAAAATTGAATACCGGTATTCGGTATTCTTAGACCTTTTGATACCGGTTTTAATACCGGTAGTAGAAATTTTAGAAAAAGAAAGAAAACAAGGGTGTTTCTTTGTTTGATTTGCCAGTTTTATTAGAGAGTGTAAATATCATAAAAAATAATTTGTAATTTATAAATTATAACAGTACATAAAGAATCACAAAAAAAGTAAAGGGGAATATCTTATTTATTTAAATCACAAAAAAGTGTCAATATCACTATTCAATCCGTGGTACTATTACAAATTTTGAAATGTGATCTTAAAAAACATAATGCATCCGTTGTACTGTCATTAAGCTTGGAACGTAAGTTTGTGCAAGAATTACCAGCTGTCGAAAACGCTCTTTCGGCTTCTACGCTAGTTGGTGGTACTGTTAGCAATGCGCGATATACTTTTTCCAAGTATTTACCTCTAAACCCTTCACCTTCAAATAAATCGATTTCTCATTGGAGGGTTGTGGGCATAGTTGATTTCTGTATAGTATTTTGGTTTGTTGAAATTTTTTTAGTTAACGCTAATTTTAATTTTTGTTCAAGAGACAATTCCTTTTTGCTATCGACATTAGTGTCATTATCATCTTCAATAACTGTACTGAATATTTCTGAATGTGGATAGGTCTGTGGGTAAAATATTTCAAGAAAATTTACTATAAACTTGATCAAATTTGAATATTGGTTATTTTCTTTTCTTCTTTTTCATTTCTAAAATCATTATAATTATGTAAATACCTCCTTAAGATATTTACTATTTCGGTATGAATTTCTTGTGTGCAATTTTTCAATGTAATATATAATTCTTTAAATAGTAATGTATACTGTTCTTTCAGTGACTGCAAAATGAAATTGATTGTTCCATTACTGTTATAATGAATTAAAACTTCTCCGACATAATAACTAGCCAGTTTTATTGGAAGTATAGCTGATACAGTTCTGGATATTAAGTCGAATTCGCTATCGGAATAATTAATTTGCAGGATTAAGTCGATCATTGCTTTTTGGATTGGATTCTTTAGTTTCAAAAATAGTTCCATCATTAGGAGTAAACTGTTCAAACGTGTTTTAGAATATAATATTAGCATACGTTCTGTTTCTAATAAATACAAAAAAATGGTATTTAAACTTGTGAATACCGGTATTACAAAATTGTTCAAATGGCTCAAAATATCGGTATTCGGTATCCCGGTATTGCAATCCCTAATTGTGGCCATTCTGCTGTGACCTGTACTGTCTTGCTACATACCGTTTAGCATTAAGTTAGAATTGTAGCAATTTAATATTTGATTGATTATTAGACATGAATCAATTAGAGCTAGAATCTCTTTTAATTCCAAAGAGGGGTAAAATCCCCTTTTCGACATTGAAATGAAAAGTTTGATTAGGTACTAAGACATTCGAGAACGAACCTTGATTTAAGTGTCTGTGTTCATGTCCAAAATCAGTTTTAGCAAATACTAAGAAAAAATTCGTTTTGTAGAACGCCGGTTCAAGCTGGACAAGGTCCTTGTGTCCTCCTTGTTGGCGAACGCTTTTTTTTCCACTTTCGCCAAAAGAAACTCTAAGACTCATCCCACGCTGCAAGACTTTAGAATGGTCCACTTCTTCGCACACCTCCAGAAGTAATTCCATTTATATTTTCATTGCTGTCTTTTTTCTGTCTAAAAAACCCACCTTTTATTTAATTCATGAAAATACTTTATTTTTTGTAATTTCGAAGCCATACTTCTTAGTGTTAAGGCATGGCAAATTATTTTTAGATTTTTCCCGAGGAGCTCATAAATAATTTATAGTAACTATTAATTGATCCTGCACAATACACAGTTCCATCTTGAAAGAAACTGAATGAATTTATTTGAAAAATTGCTGTGTTAACACAAACACGTGCCTTTCGAGAAATTTTTAACAGCGACATAATGTTTCACGTTTAGAATAATCTATTCTAACGTTAAGAGAAAAGTTTGATATACACTCAGGAACATCGAAAATAGCGACCCAAGAAGAAAGCTAAGTACAATCGCGAAACTTTGCAAATAAGTACAGCGTAATGTGATATGCAAATGATCCAGGTTTTGTGCCAATACGCATGCTCATACACGCCGAGGTGGTGCTACAATCAGGAAGAGGGTGCTATACAAGCCAGCGCAAATTCGAAGATTCATAAACGTGACGATTACCTGCCGATTGTAGGAAGACTTTGGTAAGCGAAACATGCCAGGTAAACGTGCTAGAAGACATTTCTCACAATTAAGCGAGTTTGATCGGGATGAAAACTGCAGGCTGGTCGACGCGCCGTGTTGCTGGCCAGGTGGATCGTTCGGAGTGTGCCGTTAGAAATTGTTGGAAGCAGTGGACACGAGAAGGTATCCACGCGCGGAAAACCGGGTCTGGAGCGACCAGGAAGACCACGAGGAGAGAGGATCAAAGGATCGTGCGGCAAGCACTTGTGGACCCCACAGTGACTCGTTCAATGATACGAGCAGACGTAGGCGTAGCAATTGTTCCACAAACAATTTTCAGACACCTTGCAGAAGCAAATCTTAAATCCAAACGCCCTTTCCGTGCACTCCCTTTAACACCGGAATATCGGTAACTGCGCCTACAGTGGTGCCAAGCCAGATCAATGTGGAATGTCACAGATTGCCAAAAGGTTGTGTTTAGTGATGAATCCCGGTTTGTTTGGGGGACAGATGATAACCGTGTACGGGTGTGGAGGCGCCCTGGTGAGCGGTACAATTCCCCCCACACTGTTCTATGTCACACTGCCCGCACAGCTGGTGTAATGGTCTGGGGGGGCCATAGCCTATGATAGCCGGTCCACTTTAATTGTGATGCGTGGAACCTTAACGGGCTAACGTTACGTTGATGATATTCTTCGACCCCATGTAGAACCTTTCCTAAATGGTCTCCCAGGGGCAATTTTCTAGTAAGATAATGCTCGTCCGCATGCAGCAAGAGTTCCTCAAGACTTCCAACGTCATTTTCAGATTCTTCCATGCCCGGCCCGCTTCCCCGATTTTTCCCCTGTAGAGCACGTGTAGGATCATCTAAAATGGCAGATGTCATCGTGTCACTCTGTATATGATTTAGAGTTGGCTGTTCAAGATTTGTGGGCCCATCTTCCTCAAGACAACATAGGGTGTATAATCAACTCAATGCCGGACCGTATGGCGGCATGTATTGCAGCTGGAGGTGGTCCAACGCGCTATTGAAGTTGCCCAGTATTTGTGTCGTTGCACACCCTGTATTCGTTTAATTGTCTTGTTTTTGAGATCAAGTGAATCTCTTATCTGTGCCCTTATGTGTATTAAATTTCATTTCATTCCGATGCTTTCTTCTTGGGTCACTATTTTCAATGTTCCTGAGTGTAACATTAATTGTTTAGTGATAGATCGTATAAAAACTGAAGCATACAATAATGCAATGTGAAAATTGTTACATTTTCCCTCTAATTTCTTTTTTTATTTCCAGGCGGGGCCATCAAAGTAAATTACGTGCCTTCCTGCGCTACTTCGACAGCCCTGACGAGGAAGGACACATGACGTTTGTGCGTAAAGTGAGTGCTACGTCGCAGTTTGTTCTTATCATAACCCAGCTTCATTTGACTATTTTCGTTTTGAATTTTTTTTTTGCCTTCATTGGCTTCTTTCACAATAACACAAATTTCGTTTCATCGACAGTATACAGCGCAACAAATAATGTGCAAAATGCCGTCACTTCTGCAAATAATAAGCCTTAATCCGAAGAATCTGTGTGTTAGAAATTATTGTCTAAGTAGTGATATTAATGTAATAAACGCTATGCGCTTATTGGTGTCTGGAGGTTAGAAGAAAAAGATTAGCCATAATCAATATAAATTCTAATTTATTGTTCTCTCACTTAAATTAACAACCCAGGGCAGGAAATGCATACCACTTCTAATTATAGAAGCAACTACACGGCACGAAAAGGATACTCAATACTTGAGTATAATTTAATTCACTTACTCTTGGAACACTTTGAGGCCGTGGTAGCCGAGTGGTCAAGGTATCGGATCGTGGCAAGCCTTGCCATGAGTTTGAGCCCAGTACCTCTAAAGACTCACCATGTAGAGGAGCGATGCACGTTAAATCTGTCCAGAGCTCAAACGTCCTCCCGTTGATGTGGTGTGGTAGTTAGGAGAGGGGGTGCCAGCTCAGGTGTCATCCAAATCATTTAACCATGGTTCAAAATTACGTGGCTCGTCGCCAAATGCCCTCGCGTAGCTGAACAGTTCGACGTTAATATTCACTCACTGGAATACTTTGGACATCTACGGTTTAATTTACTCGTAATTCCATTTTTAGTTGTACGACTTCCACTCGTGATTATTAATCTTTATCTTATTGACTAAATCGTCAATTAGCAATCTTTGATCATTCAGAAATTACTCGTCGACTATAACTCTCGACTAGCTCTCAATTACTCTTCACTAAACTCGCGTACCTAAAAGTCAATGCTTAAATAGAACCCTGCATTTGAATAAATCGTGTCTTCTTTGGGAGAAAGTTTTCAATAGAACAACAGTTTACCCTTTAGGTACTGCAGTTTTTTTCATGCGATATTTTTTTTTTTGGATACCTACATTGAAAATAAATTAATAAACAAAATACTCAGTTCGGGGAAATTTAATCTATTAGAGCTAATTAATTAATTAAATATATTCAACTGTAAAATTAATTATATACCCTAATCACTTAAAATAAATAGTCAAATCGTTTTCTAAGATTCTCATTAACATACGAAAAAAAAAGACACTAAAATTTTGACATTAACTATTTTTTTCGGGTCAAAAATGATAATCTTCGCAATCCGCTGAAAGCGCCGTCAGTTGAAACCGCAATTTCTACTATAAAACTATTCGCCTTCCCGCTAAATTACTCATTATAGAACCCGTGTTACCATATATCTTGGAAGAGTGGATTTCAAAGAATATTTCTGCTAAGTATCGTCAGAATATTCGTAAAAATGGTTATTCTATGTAATTTTAAAGTGAATGGTGCTTATAAGTACCGTTGGTACATAAAGAGTTAAAAAGAAATAAATTTACCCCAAGAGGTTTAGTGACAGGCTCGTGGATAAACCCATTACATTTAAACGTTGAAGTAGCATAAGGAAATCCTAATTGTCCTGTGAATTAAATTTGCCTTACCTGATGGATGTCAAACATGAATTGGCAAATTTCTTAAAAATTGACAGATTTAGATTTCGCTTAGACCATTTATACCAAACATTTTATGTATCTTTTTGATGCTTAGTTGCCACACTCAAATGCTCATCCAGGTCTCTCTTAGTCCATAGAACAATGCGTGCTTCATTCTTTAGTACAGGGGTTCTTAAACTGAAGTCCACGAAACCCCGGGGGTCCCAAGTGCCTTTCAAGGGGTCCTCGATCTCTCGTTTATTGTCGAGATTTCCCTCTTTTACAGTCTCTGAAAGGTCTCATAAAAAATTGAAAAATGTGCCATATTAAACTATAGATCACAAAATTTTACTCAATAAAGAAACTTTTCTAGAACATGTAGTAGAAGAACAGTTGATAGAAATTTCCACAGATGAAGTTTTGAAATTGGTGTATAAAAATAAGTCCCTTACAAATTTTTAAGGCCACTCACAGGCAAATATTTCCCCCTCTGAATGTTTTAATGCTTTTCCAAACTACTTATTCACATGAAAAAACCATTTTCTGATTTTCTCTGTCATAAAAGTAAGCACAGGAGCCGTCTGGAAAAAATTGAACCGTAATTGAGACAGCATATTTCAAATATTATATCTGATATAACTGCACTTGTAAAAGAAATGAAGCGCCATTCTTCTCATTAAAAATTTTAGTTAATACAGATAGGCACATTGTTTACTTTTTTGGAATAAGTATTTTATGGGTTTTTTAAAATTTGATTTGTAAAGAAAGAAAAAACACTAAAAAAAGACTGTATAAGAGAGCGTCTGTAAGCAATCCAAAGACTGGGCGTCTTAGGATTGCCTATACATCACACAGCTACGTGTTGGGTGTCAGGGAGGGGTGTGCAAATTCTTGGGGATGTCAGTTAGGCTGATACATAAAGGGGGCCGTGGTGATAGAAAGTTTAAGAACCGCTACTCTAATAGAATGCTTTTCCCTCTATTTTTGGGGATTGTGTTAGCCAGGCTTCATACCCAATGTGTCATCAGTTCAAGTCTTGTTCTCCTGTGATGCCCGCTAAACCTATCAAAGTTCTCGCTGGTAGTAAGTAGAAATTCCAGCTCCTTGTCACATAACCATGACACAAAACTACGCGGTGTTACCAATTGCAACCATGTTTCTTCTATGTGCAGAATTAATAAGTTATCAATCAATCATTTACTTATATATTGATTCAAAATGTTTTTCGTGCTTTCAAAAAGACACGGCGCATTCAGAGAAGGGTAAACTTTTAAACTGAATACTATTGAAATTAAAATTCCTCTTATGGAAAAAAATTAGATGTTTTGTACTGATGCCATTGCCTCTTGCTTCACTTGAGAACTTCGAGCGATAATTGAGGCTGTTGATTTATGAGATTCTCCCTATTCTAGAACAGGTTAGAGGTCTCATCGTCATTTTTCGTGACTCAAAAACAGTCCTCCAGGTAATTCTAAATGGAGATTCAGGGATTGCTAAAAAGATCTACTCTCACCTGTTTAGATTACATGTCTGTCTGTCTGTAAAGTCTGCTTTCTTCAACGGTTGCCTGCACATGTTGATATTACAGGCAATGAAAATGCGGATAAACTGGCGAAAGAGGCTAAAAATCGAAATAATATGACAACTTTGTTAATTTTACCTTAATTGACGCAAATGCTGTCGCAAATTCCAAATTGAGAGAGAAGTCAGTTCCTGTAAAGCATCAACTATGTAGAGACCGCGTCTTATAACAAAGCAAGGCTAAAAACAGGTTATTGCAGAGAAATGAAGATTGATGCGGATGGCAAAAGAACTTATAGGAATTATAATAACTGTTTAGATATAGAGCTAACACCTGCTCATATTTTTAACCTCCCAGCTATTCTTGCTGCTCTACAAGAAATAGGGTTCTTGTTTTCGTCAAGTGAAGCTCTATGAGGATAATATTAAACAGATTGCCAAAACAGTCATGGGGGCTCATGGTATTGTTTGATTTGGTCCTGTCATAGACATAAAATCATCATTACTAGATTTTTTGTTGTGGCTATCTTCCATTTGTTTTGGTCTTCTTCCATCAAAGATGTTTAAAAAAGGGCTGTAACCACCATCTGAGCATTAGTGTAGCAACCCTTACTTATTACTCGTATTTTTTCTACATCTTCCGAATGGATTTGCTTGTGTGAGTGTCTTGTTTCATTCACATTCATTTACAAGAAATCGTTTTATTATCAGCTCTTATCATTTCTTTGCTTCGAGTAGCGTTTGGTGTTTCTCATTTTTCCACGACGACTGTCAGCACGAGCCTCGACATTCTGGACTACGTTCAAGAGACGACATCTGACCCGATATCCAACGTGAGGATTTCGAAATTTTACATTTATATTAGCCTCTATAACAGTTGGTCACCAAGACAGGAATGTACTTTTCGCCGAAGGATTCGTAACCATAATTGGATATATTCCATTCAAGCTTGTTCTTCGTTATTTGAACGTGGTTTTAGGGAGCTTAAGAATAACCTTAGTCGAAGCCCTTATATGCCATTTCATGGCCAAGCCGCAGTAGTCTCGGACTCGTGGCTGATATATCATGAGTTCGAACCTTGTGCCACTGAAGATCCAACTAGTGCACTTTAAATCTGTCGAGGTTTAAATCCATCCCGTTGGCGGGGTGATGAAGTTCGATGAGAAAGTGCCACCTCAAGTGTCATTCTCGTCACTTGACCATGGCTCAAAAATTAAGATGCCTGTAGCCAATGACTCTCAAGTTTCTTAGTAGTGTGATTGGTAATAAATACTCATTCATTCACATACCATTTAATGAGCATAAAAAAAAGCTTTTTCTTAGACAAATATAAATGTAATTTTTTAAAATCCAATTTTTTACATTTCTTCAACTACTACAGGGGATATTTTTATTCTTGAGAATCAATGCAAGAATAACCCTTGGGAAAATTTCTTACAAAAATTTTAACAACGTTTTAAAGTTACTTTTGAGGAATTTCTGGGAAATTATCTTTTACAAATAACATTATCTAACAGATTGCTTTTATTAAAGCATTTTTTGTGTTTTTTCTGCTCAGATGCTTCAGCAGGGTCCTTCTCTCCCCGGATGGTTGTGCAGCGATCGGCCCCTGGCACCCCTTAACGTGCGCCCCGAGGGGAGTGTCCATCAGGCTGAACCTGAAGTCTACCGAGTGAGTAATGAGTAAAATTACACTATCACTCTTTACCTCAGCTCTTTCTCAGACTGTTTCTTTACAGGTCAGCCTCTGCTCACCACTGATTGGAGGAGACGTGCTCACGGAAGCCAACTCAAAGGTAAATATCACACCTCTTGAGATTCTACTTGCAAATATTGCACACGCATGCAAGCAATGTCGAATGTTCAGAGGTAAAATAGAACAAGCACCGGAAAGAAAAGCACTCTTCGTAATATCGATACTTTTAAGATATTGATATTGTCACACGAATTTTGGGTAATTAATGCTTAATTTTATCTTAAGAACGTGTAAATAATTTAAACCTGCAAATTCAATAAGTTAATATTACTTTTTGTTGGACTTATTTTATGATAAAAAATAATATTCGCAAGCAAAGCCGTTCCTTACATTATAAGGGAGCTCCAATGGAAACTTGGTGAAAATATTGGCGATTCAGCCAAGTTGGCATCATTGTTGGCGACCATATAGATGCTTCTCGAAATTACTGGAGACGTTTATGATGTCTTGACCTATGACGTAAGCGGATTGTTTGATAAAATAATGGAAGTAGCCGCGCAGACTATAAATAGGGGTCGCCTACTGAAACTGAGTTTCGGCTGTTACTTCGGTGTGTTTGACTACAACCGAGTGGTGGCTTGCGGATAGTTTTGATCTTTAGACACTGAGATAGTTGTGTCAGAGGGCTGTAGAAGATGTGAAAATCTTCTGTGTCCTGTTTTTAAGGATAGCTCTCGACAATAAATTTTATCGCTTTTGAAGAACTGTTTTGTTCTTTGGGACTTCTCTTCTTGCTAATGCCACCTGATCGGCAAAGGTCAGATCAAAGCCCACAAAATCCATCATGGCTAAGGGCTAAGTGACGTCTGTCGTTACCGTAGCTTTGAGCATCATATAGGTGACAGTACGATTTGGCTCGTTTCCATCCCAATTTTGAGGGAGAATACTCTGGGGGTGGTCAAGGGCCTCCACCTCTCTTCCACTAACCTCACGAGAGGACTTGCGGCTCGACGGCTATTTAAAGTACCCCGTGCCACGAAAGCACAATAGATTTACAAATCCATGCCTTCTCCTGGATTCGAAACCAGGCCCTACGGCACAGTAGTCAGCGTCGCTAACCACTATACCGAATGGGCGACAGCATGAAATTTGGGACTGATAGCATGAAACCCATAAACCCCGATTTACGCAACAATATCATTGTTCGTTACTTAAAAATTTCAGAATAACTATATTGTTATAACTATATTGTTATAACTATGTCTATAACTATATTGCTCTGTTTGAATTAATTAGGACAAACATTTTTTTCTTGTCTGAGTTGGTAAATGATTACCAGTGTTGTCCCGAATTCTAACAAATCGGTTAGATCTACTCGGGAAAAATCAATTTTGACTATAATTGATCCGTTGGACTGGTTTTAGTGTATCAGTAGCTGAGTTGTGTGGGCATTTCAGTGTGGCAACTGGGTGTTTTAGTTTTGCGTTCCGTGTAACACGTATTGCTTTTGCTTTTTCAAAGATGGATATTACTTCGAGCATTCTAAAATAAATCGCTCTTAACGAATACACTTCTACGACTGTGAAAGATATATCTACGGCAGTAAGGGTAAGCAAATCAAGTGTTTCAAGAATTTTAAGAACATTTCACGATTCCATAGCATTCTCTATGAAAAGAAAGGGAAAATGTGACAACAAGTGGAAAACTACTCCAAGAACTGATAAAATTCTAATAAGAAATGGTAAAATAAATTCAAGGCAGACAAGCCCAGATCTTTGAAAGATTTATTAGAGTTTAGTGTTGAAGTGAATACCTCAATTGTACGCAAAAGCTTCTGGAAGTTGGTCTTAAGGCTCGTCGATAAAACAATTTCTAACTCAGAAAATGTTGGGTAGCATGCGCCAAAAAATATCGATCTTGGACTGTTAACGACTACAACAGTGATAGCAACCCGTGGATCAGACACTGACCCATCCAAGCTTTTTAACTGACCCACGATTGCTCTAGGTTTGTTTTCTTCGCTACTCGTATTTTTTCGAGCACTGTATTGACACAAAAGCAATTTCAATGCTGTCCATAACCTTCAGTTGGATCATTACAGTTCCAAAGTTACGCAAATGAATACAAATGTATATGAAAGTATGTGGCATTTGAAATTAAGCAACATTGTTTACAAAATATCAAATGAAGTGTGTATAGTTCTACACACAGTTTGTTTGCAAACCAGAGCAAATAACCATATTTAAAGCTTTTTCTTCGGATCCAATGCACTTTTGTAAGGGTATGTTCAGTCATTTTTGTAGAAAGAGACTTCCACAGCACTTGCCTCGTCCCCTCTCTGTTTCATCTTGTAATGTGCCAATGGGCGCCAATGTTATTCTCGATACAAGCAATTTTTGACTCACAATTTAAGGCACGCCTGCACTAATCAGTACCAGTGGTGAACTTCATTTCAAAGTCCTGTGTATGTATGTTAGGTACGTTAATACAAAATTTCTTCTCAAATTATTGTATTCTAAATATAAATATTTTTAATTGTAGCCCTGTACTATGTCGGATGTCTTAAAAAATTAAAAACAAACCATACAAGTTCCATGCCATATCAAGTTGAATGGTTTGATAAATACGGTGTGATTGAAAGGAACAAAATGGTTAGATGTGTAATAATAAAGTGACATATAATGTAAAAATACATTTGAAACGTTGCATTCTAATCTCGGCATGTCAAAAACGGAAGGGGGGCGTTTTTTTTTACAAAAGGAAAAAGAGAATTTTTTTCTAAGCAGTGTTTTAAAAAACTGCTAGATTTCAAGTTTTCCATTGCCTGATCGCCACGGGAAACCTCTTTCAGGAGGAGTATTTGTAAAATGATTCTAAAGCGCATAAATGGAGTTACTTATAAGTCGCAATATAATTAAAGATGAAGTAATAGAAACAGAAAAAAAAATTGTGTATTTATGACCACACGATAGAAGTGATAACTTAAAATTTTGTAATGCTATTTAAGGGACTATTTAAGTGAATAAAAAACAAGTGATATTAGTATTTTCATATACATTTATTTATTCATATATCTGTACTCATAAAATAACATTTTTTGCGAAATATACAATCATATTGGTAAATTAGTTGTATTCAAAGAAGGAAACACACAAATAGGGTTTATGGTAGCTGAAATAGGTTATAAATACTTTAGATTCAAAATTATTTAAATATCTAAAACTCCGTCAAGCGTTGTTCCTTACTTCCTTGTGCTTCATTTGGATCATTTGACATAATTAAATTGAATTTTGATTTTAAAAAATCAACTAAAGGTTTTGATTTGTCTTTTGAAAAATCTACTTCAAAATTCCCACTTAAAATCATTGGCAATTTGTTCAGAGGAGTTGGTCCGGCTTTAGTGTAGGCAACTAAATTTTTGTGAGTGAATTCGATACTTTTCTCTACACTTTGATTTGGTGAAATATAAATAGAAACCATTAGAATTATTTGTCCATTTTCTGCTCTACATTTCGCTGCACAGATTTCTCCGATACATGACTCATTAAGCCCAAATGATTCAGGAGTGTCGTTACCATTGTTACTAGCTTTACAAATCCGAGCGTAACAATGCTTGGCTTTTTAAAACGCATTGTTCAAGTTCACTCTCCAGCTAAAGAAGTTGTTACTTCAAAAATATTTTTTCGCAAATACATAATGACTTAAATTATGCAGAAATGAATTCAACTGCTTTAGATGAGAGTGATGACGTCAAGGGTTCTGCCCAATCAGCGGTCTCTGCTCGGTATAAGTATGGAAATATAATGAAAGAAGAGTTAATAAAACTAAAATAACGTTGAAAGGGAAGTGCACAAGTCTTGAAATATTTAAAGAATTTGATATTGCATTTGAAGAAATGGACTTCAGAAAATAGTTTCTATAACAACAGACGGTGCACTTAGTTTGAAAGGGAAAAACATTGGATTTATATATTCTGTATCTTAAGCAAAATATATCACATTCTCTAATTGAATTTCATTGCATAATACAAAAGCAAGTTTTATGTGTGAAGCATGGTTTAAAAGCAGTTTCCAGTGTAATAAAAATAATCAACTTTTTATAAACGCAAGAACTCTTTATAAACGGCTATTTGTACAATTCTTAGAGGAAATTGAATGACAATATTCAGGGATTCGACATACAACAACGTGCGATGATTTAGTTTTGGTCAAGTCCTTAATCGCTGTGTAATGTTATTAGAAGAAATTAAGCTCTCTTTTTAATTGAAAAAGACAATAGTTTCTCGATGAATTATCCAATATACATCGGTTAAATGATTTAAAGTTTTTACGCGACATCATTCAGCATTTTAATGAATTGAATAAAAAAAACTTCAAGGGCATGGGCTAATTGTTTTAGCAATGTTTGAAAATATTAAAATATTTATGACGAAACTTGGCATCTTTACTAAGGATTTGAAAATGAAAATAATGAGATATTTTCCTCTAATACAAAAACATTTTCAAAACATAATAATTTGGTAATTTCTGTCGACATTCAAAAAAATGCGATTAAAAAATATTTAATGATTATACAGGAAATAAAACAATCTTTTGAGGAGAAATTCAATAAATTTAAAAGTTTGGAAAATACATTTCCTTTATTTTACATTCATACAAAACTGAATTTGAAACAATGGAGTTAACCAAATTTATGTGGCTAGGTATTGATAATTTGCAAATGGAATTTGTTGAACTTCGAAGCAGCGTAGTGGGGAACACAAAATTTGATTTTTGAAGTAAAAGAAAAAATGTGTGAAAGTAGTGCAGATAATATTGATCCCACAGGGAAAATTGATAATATATTAAACGTATGGGATTCCTAACTAAATAATTTTGCATCAATGAAAACACTAGTTAATGCTCTTTTAATGAATTTGGGTCCACATACTCGCGTGAAAAATTTATTTCTTCAGTGAACTTTGTAAAATTGCGAAATGTGTCAAACTAATTAATATGAAATATAAACCTAAATCCTAATTAAAAACTCTCTGAAAATAAACAGCATTAGATTAAACATTAAATATCAATTTTGTTATACATGTATATATATATATACTAGCCGTTACCCACCCGCTTCACTGGGTATTTTACGATGTTGTATATAAGTAGACTGTTTACGTATATATTAATTATTGATATCTAGCATTAAGAATTCGATTGTATTGAAAAATATATTTATAACTGTTACACTCTCACCCCTTGATATAAAAAGAACATAAATTATTATATCTAATTTCTATTTATATCTAAAATGGAAGAAGAAATATTTTTTTTCACTAACTTAACCTAATAATCAAGTGGATTTCCACCAAAGCAACTTTCAGTGGATCTCTAATCCATAAAATAAACATGCGTGCTAAATTTCAAGTCTAAATCTAACAGAGCAAAAACGGAATTTTTATCATCAATACCTCGTTGACAGCATTCTTAGCGGATTCCAATTCAACAAAAGAAGCATGCAAACCAAATTTTATTATTGTAGTCTTAGCAGTTCGAAAACGGGAATTTTGTCTATCAATACGCCCCAATAACTCTCCCCGCTTCCCCCTGGAGTTGATTTCCGTAAAATCCATTCTTAGTGGAACTCTATTCAACTAAAGAAAAAAGTGCTCAACAAATTTCATGTAAACAAAAACATGAATTTTTCTATAACATGCCTTAATCCCTTGCAAACCCCACTACTTTGGGGGTCCGTTTTCGCAAAAATCTTTGTAAAAGGAACTTTATTCCATGAACGGAACATACCTTCTAATTTTCAAGCAGGTGTTTCTATTAGTTGAAAAGCGGAAATATTTATCTATTACGCCCCTTAATCCCCCTCAGTGACGCTTGGGGATCAATTTACCCCAAAAATATTTTGTAGCGGATCTCTACACCATGAAAGGAATTCGCTTACCAAATTTTAAGACTGTACGTCTAATAGGTTAAAAATGGAAATAATTATGTATAACGCCCCTTAAGCGCCCTCAACGCCCCTTGGAGGTCGATTTTCGTAAAAATCCTTATGTAAGGAATCTCTACTTTATGAAAGAAATCTGTGTACCAAGTTTCACGACTGTACCAAGTTTCACGACTGTGTGAAGGAAATAATTATCTATAACGCCGCTTAAACCCCCGTAACGCCCCTTGGGCTTCGAACTTTGCAAAACCCGTTCTTAGCTGACGTCTACTCCATGAAGGGAACCTACCTACCAAATTTCAAGTCTGTAGGTTTAATAGTTCTGGAGATATCGTGATTAGTGAGTGAGTGAGTGAGTGAGTGAGTTGCTTTTCTCCTTTATATATATAGATTAATAAATAATATTTCATAATATATATTTATGTAATTTTCGTTGATCCTTGTTCATTCAAACACTTATTGTCATTTGCACCCAACACTTAAGAATTTTTAACCTCATTAAAAAATTTTAATTCATCACAAACCACACTTATTTTTTACCCTTTAAGACAATTAAATTTATAGATATTTAGTTTTTTAAATATACTCAGTTAAAAAATTTTAAACTTAACTCAAGTGCAATTGGGCATTATTGACCCATGATCAAGAACTAAAAAAAGTATGAGCAAAATTTGACCCATGTCTCAAAAAGGTTCGCCATCCCTGGACTAGAGGAAAGTAATTTTTAGGGATGAAACAAATTTATTTGTGCAGCGATACAAATCAAGTGCAGTAAAACAAAGTGAAGGTGAAATTCTGTTACCAGATCATATCCAACAGACTGTAAAACAACCTTCTGAAGAGATGTTTTTGGTTTTTTTTTTTGCAACAAAGACATTGGAAATCTAGTTCCTCTTGAAGGAATGGTGAATTCTGTCAAATACATAGAAATATTACGCAGTAAGATTGTTCCATCCATGGAAACATTTGATGGAACATTTCAATATGATTTGGCTACTTGTCCCAATTCGATATTGATCTAGACTTTTACGCGGGAAAATAAAAGTGCTTAATTGGCTTGGTAATTCACCAGACCTAATTTCTATTGAGAATTTATGGTGTATTCTCAAAAATCGTTTAGCTAAGATAAAATGCACAACAACAGAACAAATGATAATACACAAACGTAGCTCCTCGTTTATAAAGTCAAGAACTAGCAGAGGTAATACCAAAATGTGCTAAAAGTTCTGCTAAAAGTGTACATACTTCGTACTAATATCGAGGTTTTTCTGTCTACTTACGATATGTAACGGCTAAAAGCTAAAGTTTTAGAAAAAATCATTTTTTCCTGTTTGTCCCAATTAATTCTGACAGTATAGTTGTCCCTACATTAAGGATAATTAAAGAGCTTCTGTGAAATCGGGAGGAGTAAGGATCGAAATAAAAACGTTTCTTTTTTTCTTAGGAGGCTCGGCTCTTCTTCTCTTTTCCCGAGTTGCTGGTCATACTGAGCTTCGCAGAGGGACTTGTGGACGACGAAGCCCTCATCGCAGAGAACACAAGCATGCAGGTCAGTCTTTCTCTCATCCTGGACATCTTTTCTCTTAAAAAAAGGAATTTCAGTAATAATGTCCGACACGGGGGCATCTTAACGCATTGGCCAACTGGGCCTAGGGCCTCGTTTCGTTCTTCACTCTGTCTTCATAAGATTATGATACGGATCATATTAATGGCCAAACATTATTCCCGTAGACATTCTTTGAAAACCCCCAAGAATTTTCGGTGTTAGTATCATATGACGGGGCAAGGAGCCAAGCGCTGCTTGGCGCAAAAAAGGAATCACGCCAAGCAAAGCTTATTGTCGCTAGAATGGAATCCAAGATGGCAGCCTTGCGGTATCAAATCGTCAGGAAGATAATTTTAAAGAATTGTTTAGGAATACACTGAAATATATTTAAAAAAAAAAGAATATAGAAAGAGATTGAGAAAAACCAAGATCAATCAATAAATAATGAATGACAATAGAATATAATAAAAAGTAACCTGTACTCTCTAATAATATTATCTTTAAATTTGGTAAGCAGATTCCTTTCATAGAGTACAGATCCCCTACAGAATGGGTTTTGTGAAAATCGACTCCCAAGTGGCGTTGTAGAGAATTAAGTGGCGTTATATATAGGCAATTAACCCCTTTTTTAAACTATTAGACGTAAAATCTCGAAATTTAGTAAGCTGCTTCCATTCATTAAGTAGAGATACGCTATAAGATGGGTTTTATGAAAATCGTTTCCTAAGTGGCGTTGCGGGTGCTTAAGGGGCGTTATAGATAATTATTTCCATTTTTAAACTATTAGACGTACAGTCTTAAAATTTGGTAAGCGAATTCCTTTCATGGCGTAGAGATCAGCTACAAAATAGTTTTTGGGGAAATTGATCAACAAGGGTCACTGAGGGGGATTAAGGGGCTTAATAGATAAATATTTCCACTTTTCAACTAATAGAACCATCTGCTTGAAAATTAGAAGGTATGTTCCGCTCATGGAATAAAGTTCCTTTTACAAAGATTTTTGCGAAAACGGACCTCCAAAGGAGTGGGATTGCGAGGGATTAAGGCGTGTTATAGAAAAATTCCTGTTTTTGAATTTAACTCATTTACTTGAAATTTGTTGAGCACTTTTCTTTATATAGTTGAATAGAGTTCCACTAAGAATGGATTTTACGGAAATCGACTCCTATTGGGGCGTATTGATAGACAATGCTAAAGGCCGTATCACACGCAGACTTATTTCAAGCAATTTTTCCTCCTACTGAGGGTGAAGGGTTGCCGTAAACAAAACGACATGCTCTGACGTCAACCGCGCACTTTCACCACATTGAAATGTTACTCGCCGATTTTTCTCCTTCGGAAACAACCATACATTATTTTTTTATACCGCTCGAGCTTACAGGATTCCTATTGGCTGGAATTCCAACCATTTTTTTATTCCGGGCAATTTCTTGAGCTCACTAGCAAGAAATTGCTCTAAAGCGGTTGCTATGGCAACTGAGTAAAAATTACTCGAATTGGACGAAAAATTGCTTGAAATGTATACGTGTGATGCGGCCTTAAGACTATAATAATGAAATGTGGTTTGCATGCTGCTTTTGTTGAATTGGAATCCGCTAAGAATGCTGTTAACGAGGTATTGATGATAAAAATTCCGTTTTTACTCTGTTAGATTTAGACTTGAAATTTAGCACGCATGTTTATTTTATGGAGTAGAGATCCACTGAAATTTGCTTTGGTGGAAATCCACTTGATTATTAGGTTAAGTGAACGAAAAAAATCTTTCTCCTTCTATTTTAGATATAAATAGAAATTAGATATTATAATTTATGTTCTTTTTATATCAAGGGGTGAGAGTGTAACAGCTATAAATATATTTTTCAATACAATCGAATTCTTATTGCTAGATATCAATAATTAATATACATGCAAACAGTATACATATATACAATATCGTGAAATACCCAGTGAAGTGGGTGGGTAACTGCTAGTACAGTATATAATAATCTTATACCTTAATATTCATGTAGCATAATAATGATTATTATATAAAATAATAATCATGTAATATAATTTAATAGTAATTACAAAAAAAAAAATCATCATACTGTAATTTTATAAAAATTATACATAACGCATATAACGTAAAATTAATATCATATTAAGAATTATAAATGAATAACAAAATAATAATTATACATAAATAACATATTAATAAATATAAATGAATAGTGAAATAATAATTACAAATAAAGAACATATAATAATATTTATAAATAAAGAACATAATAATTATAAATAAAAAACATAATAATTATAAATAAAGAACATAATAATTATAAATAAAGAACATAATAATTATAAATAAAGAACATAATTATAAATAAAGAACATAATTATAAATAAAGAACATAATTATAAATAAAGAACATTGATAATATTTATAAATATAATAAAAAATCAATTATAAATAACAAATATTATGATTACATATAATAATAATCGTATCTTATATTAAATTATTAATAAAATAATTACATAATATATTTTAAAATTTATAATGAATATCAACTTAAAAGTACTGAAAACTTGGAATATTCCAAAAACTGCAAAAATATCAAGGTAACCCTATTGTAATGTTATCGCCCATCTTGGCGAACATAAACAACAACTTAGCGCGTGCCCCGTGATATCAAATTAGTTCCGAACTGCATTTCAACTAGCAAAAGTGTTAAGACTGTATTATTATGTGATGACCGTTGTCCCCTTCCATGTCTAGGTCTAGGTTTAGTACAATAAACAATCGTTCAACTCATTTAGTCTAAATGCGGCCATTGGTCGAGCAATTCAGTCAGTCAGTGAGTGAATATTAACGTAGCATTAATCAGCTACTGAGGAGGCTTTTGGCAAAGGATATCGTAATTTTGAACCATAGTTAAGCGACGAACTTGACACCTGATCTGGCACCCCCTCTCCTAATTTCCACACCATACCAACGGGAGGACATTTAAGACTCGAAATATTTAATGTGCATCGGCCCCTCTGCAAGGCGCGTCTTTATCGGTACAAGGCTCGAACTCATGAAATGCCTACCACGAGTTGGTTACCTTGACCACTAGGCTACAGCAGCCCCTCCATCGGTCGAGAAAATTTGTGCCTAGTTTGTTGAGATTTCGAGTCCAACGCATTTATTTGTTTCAAATTACCGTTTGAACAATTATTTGACAATGTTGTCTATTTTTAAAGTAACTCTCAAATTTTTTTATCTCAGGTAAGGCCTCCTTTTTCATAGGTACTCAGAGCCTCAAAAACTTTTAAGATTCCTCTAGGCCCAAGGCCTCAAAGAGTCCTAAGACGTCCCTGGCCCTACACTCAATTCACCATTATGAATTAAAACATTAGTAAGCAAAATCCAGACATTTGTTCCATCTTTCTAAGTGAATTGATAAATATATCTGATGAAGAAATTAGTCAGTACTTGCAATATTTTTGACTTTTCAAAAAAAAAAAAACGAAACCACCGATTTAATACCATCTCGTAGAACAGCTTTAGACAGTCGACGAGATTAGCAACAGACCTGTAGTACATGATGATATGGACATTGTTACATTACCGTTCGACCACCGACCCTCAACGATACGCAATGCTGACTGAGCTCCCGAGCTTATCTCAATCTGAATACTACGAATGGGCAATACTTTTTAATTTTACATGTTGTTTCTTATCCTCGAACGATCTCAACCTAGGCATAGATCAGCTCTAGAAGGTTGTTGACCACCAAAAATTCTATAATAATAAGGGGATTGGATGTTAAGTCTCCTTTATATAGAAAGTTTGATGCATCTCAGAATGAGAGATTGGATGAAGCTGAATGGTCACAGCATGTCTTACTAATGGCGTGGTTTTTTCTAACACTATCCATTGTCGTAGCATGGACTTTCACCGCCTGGGGCCGACCGGAAATTCGCCGCCTCTCTATTCTAATTATGTCAAGAAAAATATTTTTTTATTGATTAAAAATGCACTTTTCGTGGTTTTTTTTCATAGCAAAATTTTTTATACAATTGTCAATATCAATATGTATGTCATGTTCAGTTGCCAAAATAGCTAAATTTGTTAGCCTTAACGTGGACATAGTCGATTTGAGATATTGTTTGATTAATTTTAGCCTAAAGAAGCTTCTCTCGTAACTGGCTGTACTGATGGCAGATGTTAAAAAAATTCTCAACATTATAACAATGTTTGGTAAACCATCTTCAAATTTGGACTCAATAATATATTTTAATAAACCCGTAGAGCGGAACCTAATGAGTTTTTTTATAGCCTGGGTCTGTTGCAGCTACGAAAACTTGTAGACGTACGCGCTTAAGTTGGAATTCTTCTTTATTAATGTCTCGAGGAGCTCTTGATCTAAGTTAAATTCGTCCATGCTCAATATCACTTCAGGCCTTAAAAAAGCATATTTTTGCGCTAGATTCTGCAACTGTTGGAATCTTTCTCGAATTTCAGCAGTTAGTCTATGTAGTGAAGGAAACATTGTTCGCCTCAAGTCAACTTGGAACGATATCTGAACATCTTTACTTCCGTCGCCAAATATATGCTTTCTCCTTATTCGTCTTGGGGATTCAAAAGAAATTTCAAGCTCTTCACATAAACTTTTAGCATATATTAAAGCGTCATCCACGAATTCCTCTCGTTTTGCTTCTAATACGGTCTGTAAAGCACGTACTTTTGAGCACATTGATGGATATTTAGTCCTTTTGTTTGCAAATAATTTTGAGCATCATTGACTTCACACAGAAGCTTAAGTAAAAGAAAAATGAATGCAATAGCATAGCAACTAATAAACTTCCTGTATCTGTGCGTGTATTAAAGCTTTCACTCGTTTCCGTCAGTTTCGTCATGTGGGCGCGATTTGGAGTTTGAAATATTTTTTGAATTTAAATATCGTGGTTCTTGCCGCCGCTATTCGTATGCCGCCCGGGGCCATGGCCCCCTCTACACCCCCTCGCCCTACTACGCCACTGTCATAGCTAAAACATTTCAAGTGGCTACTTGTTACTCTAGACAGGGCAGTCTGAGAGGCATAGTCATATTTGATTTTCTGGGGATGTTCCTGTGTATCATTAGCGCGCAGGTGGAATACGCCATTTTAAATTTAATTTAGATCTTGCATTAGAGTACAGTTCTTGATAAGTGAGCGGCGTGCCAGTAGCCATTTCATCCTCGTTACCCTTTTTTGACCAGTCTACGGCAATCTCATTACTTTTAATGTTTATATGGGATGGTACCCATTGTGGAAGCCTGAGAGATCTTCCTCAGTTTGACCCGAATAGAAACGCTGGTTTCCTCGTTTGTGGAGGACCAACCAATAAGATGTTGCAGTGCGCTACAATAGATAAAATCCGTAGTTCTGCAAAACAGCTATCCCAAGGCATGATAACACCAAGGATCGCAATCAACTCACTTCTAAAGAAAAAGCAAGTTGCGTTGCCTTCTTGCAGTCTCAAGGTGGGGGGAACACCGATGCCAGTACGACTACCCTCAGTATAGATTAATTTTACCAAAATTCCCGTTTTGAACCACTCAATAACTGAATAACAATCCAGACGTTAAAACCTTCATAAAATTATAGCGGGCTGATTCTGAAGTAACATAATAGTTTATATAGATTATTTGTTTAAAGTAGGAGGTATTAATTTAAATGTTTGTTTGTTTTCATTTTCTTAAAACACTGAATTACATGAATCATGGGACCACTTTTTTTTTAATCTAAGGGTGAGTTTTTAAAAGCAAACGAATTCATATGTAATAAAGAGCAACAAACAAGATTCAAAGACTTCTTCCCATGAAATTTTACCACTCTCATAATAAGGTCATCTTGTGAACGTGCACAATCGATAAGCAGAAGGACACAATACTTCGTGAGAACTGGATAGCAAAAAAATGGACACACTCTGCAATAGATTCCTTTTGTAGGATTTCGGTGAAGAATGATATTGACTTCAAACTACTTTTTTATTCTAACCAATAAAATCTTTCTCTCTTTAGGGCTGCTGCTTCTGCTTTTTGGATCCACTTCGTGAGGAGCCCGGGCGACAATTTGAGGACCGATTCTTGCTGAGGGAGCTTAACAAAGCTCTGGCAGCATTCACTTTCCAACAGGTAAACATTCATTTGTTTCAGTACAAAATGAAATGTCAACGACATTCAACCGACAAGCTTATATTCCACTAGATTTGTGTGTTTCTTGTTCTATTTCATATCCAACTCATCTCTGCTCTATTTAATTTCAATGGGCTAAATTCATGAATATGTACGTCATAGTCACATGATAATTATAACCACGTATTTCGAGCCAATCAGTTTAAAAACTCATGTGACGTCATAGTCACACGATAAAAACAATCATGTGTTTCCAGTTAATCAGTTCATGCGCTTCGTTGTTGCCACATTTTGCTCTTTGCATAAACTTTCTCTTAAAAATTACTACTTATTTATAATAATAAGGCACATAGGCAAAATGCACTTTATTTCAAAATTCATGCATAAAATAAGATTTTTTTTAAAATTTAAAATCTTTTTGAAGATACTTTTTTATAACATTTGAACATCTTTACCCAATTATGAAATTTTATCTAAATTTTACAAATAGAAAAACAAGTACAATTAGTTTAATGTTGGCTTTGAATTCAAAGGAGAACACGTGTTTAACTTTATCATGTGACCGTCATGAAATGGGTCCATTCGGTCAAAGCTGCTTCTTAAATCTAGCACAAAATCAAAGCCATCTCGTTGCGATGTTTGGAAGATAGGAAATTGAAGTATCTGTATCCTTATCATGATACCAGCTGAATCTTAAGCTCAAACAAACCCTCGCGTTAATATTACTCCTATAAATCCCGAGAAAGACCGGGGGACAGAAACCTGCCAGTGACTTTCCAACGATTCTTATTACTTCTGAAGTTATTGTTGTATTTTAAATTTTATTTATCTTTTAATCATACTGTTGTTCACATTGGTGGTACTTTGAAGAGCGTACATTAAATTTTTGGTGTGTGTTAAGGCCAGTGGCTGTATTCTTTCTTTGCACCCGTGAAACATTACGATTCAGAAGGATAATGTACAACAGCATGTTATGTGCGGTCCTTCCTTGATACACAAAATGTTCGGCTAATGCCACGTTCTCCAGATCTCTCACCAGTATTAAACGTCTGGTCATTGGTTGCTGAGTGACTGGCTCGTCACCATACACCAGTCATTCCAAAGACAAATTGTGACATTGCGTTGAATTTGAATAGACAGCTGTATCAATACATTCCATCCAATCTCTAATTGACTCAATACCCACTTATATTTTAAATGTTATTGTTGTCATAGGACTGAATTCTCAATACCTATCTCCTAAAATTCTTTAATCGCTTTTTATATTGCCAATATAACATACTTGTCCTATAAATATCATTTTGGTATTCGCTTTTCTTCCTGGTATAGCAATTTTAATGGCCAGCAGTGTACATATAGATATCGTAAGAAAAAATAAGAAGTTGTCACAAAAATGATCTGAAATTTTTAAAACTCCATCTCGTAACAAATAAGTGTAATTATTTATTTTAGTTACACATGCTCTCTCAGGTGTCGCACCTTACCAAGGTGAATCGAAAATTATTATGAAAGCTTTTGCCCCGCAGTTTGTCTGATCTCGCCCAGTCCAAACCTATAAAACCACAGTGTTAGTTTCTAAATGAGAAACCGAAAACTTTCTAAATTTTACCATTTTCTAACATGTTGTGTTTGCAGGAAGGCTGCAACTCCAGGCGGGGGTCTCAGTCTCGCAAAGATTCGAAACAACACCGAAGAGGAGTCTTTGAGAAGAGGTTTAGCAGCAGGAATTCCAGCAAGTAGGTATCGTTTGCCTTCGGGCCACTTAATTTTTAGATCCGATTCGATTTACTTTTAGTAAAAATAACTCAGAAAATTTAATATTGGAAATGTTTATGAAATCCGTTTAAAACTGACTTTGAAGTAGTCAAAATTGTTACGTGAAGATAGCTGCTTTTTAACTATAAACGAAAGCAGTAAATACTTTCAATTTAACTTCCGAATCTTAGTTAAGAAGGAAATAGCGAAAACAACGTCACACAGGCGTTTTGCGTCTTGACCCAGTGACGAAAAACGAAGTATTAGAATTCTGCTGTGAATTCGATTCCCCTCTTTCAATATCGAATTATAGGATGGACACAAAAACACTTGCCCGGATAATAAAAATTCATTGCAAAGTACAGAAGGTCGTTCGCCCTTTATGGAAACAATTTTGTAATTTATTTTCTCGCTTGCATTTTGAGATAAAATTTTAGCAATTTCAGGATAATCGTCTGATAATGTTTTCTTTTAATTGGAATGTAAAATAAATATTTTCTTTGAAAAATGGCTCCTAAAATTGGTAGATGGTTCGAAGATACGTAATCGCGCTTTCCGAGAAGAAATATTCATATCAACTAATTATAAAGAGAGAAGAAATATCCATATCAACTAATTATAAAGCGAGAAGAAATATCCGTATCAACTAAATATAAAGCAAGAAGAAATATTCATATCATCAAATTATAAAGCAAAAAGAAATATCCATATCATCTAATTATAAAGTGATGTAAAAATCTCGGTTATTGCATTAAAAAAAAGGGTTTTTATAACATATTAAATTTGAAAGGGGGGAGGGGAAAAACGTCTAACTAAAGGAAGAAATTGAAACATTACCATGAAAGCTTACCCTAAAACCGTTCGAAAACAGGCAACTACCAACAAGGTAAAGTCACTGATCCTAAAAGAAAATCAGTCGACTCAAAGATTTATTTCATAGAAACTAAGGACGTGTTTCGGCAATGTAAATAAAATCCTTCATAAAGATTTAAAGTTAAAAAATGTGTTTAAACCTAAAGTTCACATCTGCTTTTTCCAAAACATATAGCTGAAAGAAAAGCATGTAGAAAATTATATGAAAAACAAGTAGCTGCTGAAAAATGAAAATTTGTGGTAACACTCGATGAGACAGGGGCGTAACGTACACCCCATTGCGGTACCACGGCAGGGCGGCTCTAGCAAATTTGCCGCCCCAGACAAAAATGGAAAATGTAAATCCGTCTCTCCAAAGTAAAAAATTATAATTTAAAAAGAAAACATTTTCTCATAGATACACACCTATAAAATTTGAATAACGAACAAAAAAGCAGCATATAACTAAATATATATATATATATATATAATTTTAAGTCTTAAAAACTAAAAATAATTCCAAATTAAAAACATAATTATCTATTATTATTTCAAACCAGTAAAATGTAAGAGAGGAAATCGCCCATTCCAGCAGGCCAATTTCTTCGAAAAAGAGTTAAGTGATAATGGGGATCACACACGTTTACTTTAATTTTAGTAACTACACTTAAAACTAAAACAAAACATCAACAGTGGAACTTTACCAAAAACTCATTATTCCTGTCCCCTTTTGGATAGCTGACACCAAACATCGTATGGGTGAAAGAAATGTCCATTGTAACCCCACTCCAGGGTGGGGGAGAAAGATACAAGTGAAAGATGCGTAAAAATATCAACTTTCATTATTTAAGATATATATTCCTGTCTCGAACCCTTCAGGTTTCAACATAAAAGAAAACTGAATTTTAACATACTGAGGACAAAATAAGGAAATAAAATACATTAAATAAAATACCAAATTCTTACCCGATAATATTTCAGAAAACACATAAAATTATCTGTAACAACAAACATAAATATATATGCTTCAGATTCGATCCAAATGACACCCCTTAAAATTTGCCACCCCGGGTAGGGGTCCGGCCCTAGAGCCGCCCCTGACTTGGGGACCCAAAACTTGACTGTGCCGGGTGGGGCTAATATTACGCCACTGCGATGAGGCATGGGGCATATATAAGTGACTGTAATAAAAAAAAGTTCAATTTTCTATTGATTAACTGGCGGGAATAGCAGTGCAAAATGGCTTTGTAAGAATACAGAAAAGTTCTCAAAGGGATTCATGATAGTTGTAGGATTTTGTTACAACAGCTAATTAAATTCAAAAAAGTTTCAATTAAACCCAAAATTAACTCACTCTAATATCCACAGAATATTTTAGAACTAATTTTTGATGTAGAAATTCCATTGTTACATAGAAAGGACATTGATAAAGTTGACCTACATATGGACAAAGCCTCTAATCACATGTCGAAGTCCACTGGCACTTATTTAGCAAAGAAAGAATGAGAAATAAGAATAAAGTGTATCCCATTTGATGAAATACCTGTAGAATCACCCGTTTCTCCAACAGAATTTTGTGTTTTCGGTTTATTAAAACAAGCATTAGGAAAACGGCATCCAAGAGCACAGTACGGACTTAGGAAAACGGTTCAAGAGGAATGGAATAAAATTGGCACGACAATACTAACACAAAATTTACTTTCACGGAAAACTCGAGCTATTGCAGTGTTTCTGAAACTTGCAATACTCGCGACCCAATTTTCAATCATAATTTTTGTCGGGCCCCCTTGTACAACAATAATGTATTTTCTGCAATAAAAATGCACTTTGAGAAAGAGACGCTAAAGTTACAATACGATCTTAATTATAAACCGTACAAATTAATACGATAAGTGTATTAAATTTTGTATATGTAGCTTTTAAGTAATATATATATTTCAAGAAAATTACTTAAAATATATATTACTTACTTATTATTATGTTATTTTTCTTTCTCTAATTTTTAAATTGGAAGAGATCGCAAAATGATATATTTAATTAAAGATTTATTTCTCCTTCAGCATTCGTTTCTCAAAGTACAAATGTCATTAGAAAAATAGTCTAGTCTATGTTGCTCTCTATCATATCCATCACATTTGGCATTATCGGGTAAGTTTACGTGAGTCTGGGCAACCTATCGGACGTCTGCCCAAAACATGTAAAACCACGTACAATTCCAGTCAGTTTTGGTCGACTCGATACTTCTATAGCTACCGAATCTAGCTTGTGAATGTACATTTTTTAAATTTACACGTTAATTATAATTCACGGTAATTAAGTATTTACGACAGTAGATTAAAAAAATCATACACACACATATACATTTTTAAGTCGTAAGCGAGCATTCGACGATAATGAAGGATCAACAAGTACACAGATGAGCATGGTTCCGAAAATTAAATCAAGGCAATAAATATTCTCAAAAATACTTAAATTTTGGATTTACCACTACTGAAGTAAATGATGGGGGAAAAAAGCCCCAGCTCGTTATGTGTCAAAGCTTACAAATCTGAAGAACAACACGTGAAAGTTGTTTCTAAAAACCGAGGACAACTTGGTAGCAAGTTACGAGTGGATTAGGGATCTATTTCAAGATCTCCAGAAGGGCTCTCAACTTCCGAAGAAGAAATCTTCATACATTTCCCATCCAGTGAAAACTTAAAAGGCAATTTTGTAATAAATCGCTCTTTGAATTTTGGGTAGAGGTGAATGATGAATTCTCTGTACTGAAAATTAAAGTACTTCGTGTACTATTACCATTTTCAGCATCCTACCTTTGTTAAACCGGATTTTCTGCGGTGGCTGCTTTGAAGACAAAATATAGATCTTAGCTAAATATAGAAAAATAACTCAGAGTGTCAATTTCTGATATTAAACCTTCCTTTGAAGAACTGCTCTACAAGACAAGCCCATGAAAGTCCCTAATAATTGTCAAACTTGTTCTTAATTTAGTATTAAGAAATTATTTATAAAATACCCTCTTCAGTACTGATACATTAAACATACTGGCTGGATCACCAGCTCATCGCACGAGTTCATTTTTTTAAAAAATAAAACATTATTGATATAATAGCTGAATTGTAAGGAGAGTAAAACTGCGTGCACATCGTATACAAAAATGTAAAATGATTTTTTTAGATAAATACTATAATTGTAAATAACTGTTTAAAAGAGAACTGTAATTTTAAACCTCACAGAATTAGCATTTAGAATTAATGTTAAATAATGAAAAAGAATATAAAATTCCGATGAAGAATAATTGTGTTACTTTTTAATATTTAAAGCGAGAAGACTTCAAAATGTTTTAACCCAGGAGCAGGCGAGCACTCGATACTAACGCTAATGGTAGTGCAGGGGCACTCAGTCATCCCAATCATTTGTTTATAATTATTTTTACTGTACACGATACAAATCGGAAAAAAAATTCTAGTGAATAATTTAATTAAGAGAAAGTATACTTACCGGCTTCCAAGGACTATTCAATTTTGTGATGTACCTCCCCTTGGAAGTACATCCCTCGAAGTATCAGCGTGAGCTGGAGGTGTAGGGTTATCGTAAGAACTAGAATCAAACATTATCTTAATATGACTTTATTAAGATATTCAACTTAAACTTTTGAACAAATATAATATAAATACTTAATGAGAGAATCTACGATGAGACGCAATACGCAACACACAATATAATTCAGACCACTCTCAATACTCGAACCGCCTAATTTTCAAATATAATAATAAGTAATCAATCCTACCTTATATTATTCTGTAATAAACTTGTCTTTATCTACAATGGTATGTAGCTGTACGTTTAACTTCTAATCGATCACCAATATGATTATCCACGACACGTAGAACTTGAATCTTGAACGACGAACTTCTATAATCATCCACTGCCACAACGCACGTTAATTGTCTAACATTCCTTTACATTGCCATCACGCTTACTCTAAGATCCTGTATTTATCTTATATTATTTGCATCTCTTCACTTCTCGTTTCTTGGATTTGGTTGGAAAAGAGTTGCCATTAATTCTGACCCAAAGAACCCAAAGGACTTGTTAAAGAAAATACGCGTAAGACGTCACAATTTTTCTTTGATGATTTGAGAAAAAAATCCAATAAAACTGAACAAACAAGACCTTAATAAAGGACGCAAATCAGAGACACTTTTCATTAATATTACAGAAATGTTATTTGCTGGCAAAGCTGTCATATTTTGTTCCAAGTTATTGTAGTTTTAATGAGCTTTCACGATCGAGTGAGTGAATATTAACGTCGCACTATTCAGCTACACGAGGGCTTTTGGAGACGGACCTCGTAATTTTGAACCATGGTTAAGTGACGAGGACGATACTTGAGCTGGCCTCTTTTAACTACCACACCACTCCAAAAAGAGGACGTTTGAGCTCTTGACAGATTTAACGTGCAACTCTTCCCTACACGGTGGGTCTTTAGTGGTACTGGGATCGAACTCGTGACACCTTTGGTAATCAACAAATCGAGAGTTGAACTTTTTCTTTCTTGTGTCTTTTTGACAAGGTGAACTGAACCTTGTGGTACACTTATGGCTTCATATTTTAGATTGATGGAGTTCTTTAGGAAGCATTTGAAAATTTTCCTTTCGTTTCATGTTCATGGCGTTTCTCAATCATGAATAACATGTATTCTTTCAGCAGGTTTTTCTTTTGCTTGATCAGTTTCAACTTCCTTCAATAAAGATCATAGATACCACCGCTCCCGGTTTAAAAGTGTATTCAGAAAAAAATACAGATGATCTAAATAACCATACTAGTAAGTTTGAAGGTCAATCAAATGATTAACAAATGTATTATGTAGCCTGGCTGAAAAGTGAATCATATCTTCCTTTTCTTTTTCTACAACTAATGTACAGTATTTCAATAATAATTACAGTGATGAATTGTTTATCTTCTTAGAATTTTTCTCATGGTCTAGATTTCGTTTTTCTTTTAACGAGTAATATTTTATGTTAAAACGTAATAAAAAAATCTCTCATTGAGGAAATACAGCAAATTAAACTAAATGTTTTTTCTATAATTTGGTTTTGGGATCAAAGATAGCTATTTGATGACGGAAAAACGCCAGATGGTAAACATAAATTATATCAGTGTTGTTATGTATTTTTTTTATTATGGAAGTATGTTGTTTTACTTCTCTTTCCAGTTTTTTTTTTTAAAAATCTTGAAATTTTCGATATGCTCGCGCCCCCCTTGTAGGGTCATCGCGCCCACACTTTGAGAAACACTGAGCTATTGTCATGAGCCATGGTTATTAGATAGAAGCAAATCACACACAAAAATACGCCATTTATAGATTACAAATTAACTATCAAGATCGTTTCCATAAATTGCGAACGAACTTCTGTAATCATTTAACAACACACACAATATATATATATATATATATAATTAAGTCAATTCCTACTTAGATCAGCAAAGAAAATTTTTATTTTAGCTACTTTTTATTAAATAGTTACAATTCATATAAATATGTATATACATAGGACTGAATCACAACATTAAGTGGTTATTCATTTTTATTAATTATCATTTAAGTATCGTATTCTCATTCAAAGCAATCGTGGATATAAAATTTCTCTTCAACTGAATCTTTAAAACGTGAGAAAAAAACCTTTTTAAGTTTGGCCAAAAGGCTCGCCAAAAAGGATGCCAACGTGGCTATATTTGTAATTCTTTAAATAATAAGTTTTAATCGATTAATTTTTATTGATTATAATTAAAAAGTATTGTATTGTCATCCAAAATAATCATGTACATAAAATTTCAGCTCAATGGAGCACTTTAAAACGTATTTTATAAACGATTGAAAATTCCACCAAGATAAATAAATAAATATAGAGTGTGAGTTAATAGTAGGAATTAAATAAAATAATGAAGCTTTTCAGTGCCGGTTTATCCATCGGACGCTTGAGGCGGGCGCCCTAGCGCCTGGATGAGCTGGACTCAACCACATTTTCTGGTTATAAATTTCGGTCCACGGGGGCCTGTAGATCTTCTGCGCCCATGGCCCGAAATGAGCTTAAGTCGGGACTGTAACTTTTCTGTCATTGGATAGTCAGATTTAATAATTTTTTTCTGTACTAAACGTCACGAATTCTCCGTCGAGAGTGACTCAGGGAAACGTTTGTGAGGGAGGCATAATTTTTTGCCGAAATAGCGTCGATTCTAGAGAAAGCCCAATTTATTTTGGCTTTGATATGATGGAAGCAAACCCACAATGCCAAATACCATAGTTACTCGAATCTAAGGCGCATTATTTTTCCATTGTTAATGCTACTGAAAGTCGGGTGCGGCTTAGAATCGAAGGCAAAACATTTGCTGGATGGGGGAAATTGAGTTCCCCTCCCCCTTTCAATAGGAAAAAGTAACCATCCATTCTGGCCTGTTGGATCGATGATTATCCCATTCCGTAATTTATCTGCACTATTTAGTCTGTCCTAAGCATCGTCTGCTCGTATTTAGGAAATTTCTTCGCACTTTCTTTCAATTACAGACAGCGTCGAGTGCTCACTATGCTGCAAGAGAAAAAAGGGAGGCAATTTTATGCACATAAAATAACGGAAACAGAACAGCGGTTATTTGAAATTTGACACGGATGAAACAAATATCCGTTGATGGCGTAAGCAGAATGGTATAATTTGTGCTTCTAAATGTTCAACAGTCTTCAATAATTCTTTAAAAAAATGTTGCGTATCAAATGCTTTTGGATAGCACGGAAGACGATATCGTGTATGATAACGATAAAGCTAATTCCGAAGTCAGCTGTGGCGGTGGGAGTGACGAATCATTTTCGAAATATGATTCTGATTGTTAGTATAATTATAAGCTCATGTATCTATTTGAAAGTTTTTAGAACTAGTAAAATAAATTAATTATTAACTTCTTATTATTTCACATTAATTTTTTAAAAAATAAGTCCCGTATATAGATGAATCTTTCATACAGTATTTTATTTTTCTCAGAGAATTGGGGATGAGGCTTAGAATCGATTGCTACATTTTTCCACAAAAACATTTTGAGATTTTGGGGGCCGACTTAGAATCGATGGAGGCTTAGATTCGAATAAATACGGTAACTATAGCGATAGTATATGTTTAAAGAAATGGGCCGCGTAAACATCTTCCAAGAAGTTTCAGGTCGAGTGTAAGTGAAGCAATTGTTGAACAACACAAGGCAGGAACTGGAATACCGCTTAGACATTCTCCTAGCTACCAAGGTAGCACACGAAATTTACTGAGGCAAGTGTAGTCTTATAAAAAATTTCAAAACAATAGAATACATCGGAAAAAGCATATGTCTAATTATAATGTTACATTGATCGGGATTCGAGGATTTTATGCAAATCAGTCGCAAGAACAAGACAGTTCTTCAGGAGCAATGGAAATTTGTAGTCGAAAAACAGGATACACTGCGAAATTCTCAGAAAAAGTCTCAGAAGGTCTTCACCCTTTCAACAGCCCTCAGACACAACTATCAGTGTCTAAAATGTAAGTATGTGAAACATTATTCACAAGCACCGCTCGTCTTACTCAACAGCCAAGCTAATCGCTAGTCGACTCTTCACGGTCAAGGTAAGACTACTTATCGCTAGTCAAAACAATACTGACTCAGTTTCGGCCAGCGTCTCCCTATTTATAGCCTCGCAGATTCTTCGAAAAAAATCAGCTTGTGTCACTGATCGTAAAATCCGTGGGTTTCTCCACTAATTTCCAGAAGAATCCATAGGGTCACGAACTCTCCAAAAATTGTCACCAATTTGGTCACCAAAAATGATGCCAACTTAGCTCTACCACCAAAATCTCACCAAGTTCCCATTGAATCACCATTATAAAGTAAGGGACGGCATTGCTTGCGAGTATTACAGTAAAATAAATATATCATAGAGTAATAAGAAGGCATTGCACATCCAGATGCAAATTATTTGCACTATTTTACACGAAATTCGTAACACTATAATTTGAGGACAATAAATATTTATAAATGAGTAAAACTTTTGGTTCACCCTATAGAATGTGGAGTTCCCAGAAAGGATGAATCGTGATTCTCAGATTCGAATTAATTTTAGTGACGCGTGTTTTGTTTTCCGATTTTTTAAACCTGTCCGTTTTTCAGGGTATCCATGAGGACAGCCAGCCAATCGTCGGTGGACCCTCTTCCTCAGAAAGAAGAGAATTACTACACAGCAGATGAAGACAGCGATGAAGGTGAGAGACCACGTTAGTCATTGGAATGTGCTTAGGAGAAGTAACTCATTTGAAAAATATACACTTTTTGATTACCATCTGAGCAGTTAAAACTCTAGGTTAAAGAGTGAGAGTTATATTATACTACAAAGCAGAGGGTGTTCTTAAACTGTGGTCCGCGGACCGCCGGGGTCCACAGTTCCTTTCCAGAGTTCCCATCAGGGCCCGCTCTAGCAGATTTGCCAAGTCGGACAAAAATGGAAAATGCCACCTGTCTCTCCAATGCCACCCTTCTCTATTACAGTATATATATATATATATATATATATATATATATATACAGTACAGTCCCGCTAATCCGAACACGGCTAATCCGAACATCCGGTTAATCCGAACGGCTCCGCGGAAAATTTTTATAATTTTAAGGACGAAAAAAAATCGGTGAATATTTCAATATAAAACAGTATAAACCTTAATTCAAAACAGTTCTTTATTTAATATTCACGCACTGTACATCAAGTTATGGTACAAATTTTAAAATGGAATAAACTACAGAACAGAACACTAATGTTTAGTTTGAAAATTGTACAACATAACCCGTACTCCCAGTTCAAATAGTGATTTCTCTGTTACTCCGGCTAATCCGAACAATCACGTAATCCGAACAGGGGTCGGTCCGATATTGTTCGGATTATCGGGACTGTACTGTATATAGTCTTATTCTCTACAAACAAGAAATAACAACCAACAATCACATTTGAAAAACACAAACAGTAGGAAAATCACACTATGAAGGACACATGAACAACCGAGATAAAAAAAATTATAAAATGGATATATATATATATATCTATATATAAAGGAGAAAAGCGACTCACTCACTCACTGACTAATCACGATATCTCCGGAACTATTAAACCTACAGACTTGAAATTTGGTAGGTAGGTTCCCTTCATGGAGTAGACATCAGCTAAGAACGGATTTTGCAAAGTTCGAACCCCAAGGGGCGTTACGGGGGTTTAAGGAGCGTTTTAGATAATTATTTCCTTTACTAAACTATTAGATGTAAAGTCGTGAAACTTGGTACACAGATTTCTTTCATAAAATAGAGATTCCCTACATTATGATTTTTACAAAAATCGACCTCCAAGGGGCGTTGAGGGCACTTAAGGGGCGTTATACATAATTATTTCCATTTTTAAACTATTAGACGTACAGTCTTGAAATTTGGTAAGCGGATTCCTTTCATAGAGTACAGATCCCCTACAGAATGGGTTTTGTGAAAATCGACTCCCAAGTGGTGTTATAGGCAATTAACTCCTTTTTAAAACTATTAGACGTAAAATCTCGAAATTTAGTAAGCTGATTCCATTCATTCAGTAGAGATCCGCTATAAGATGGGTTTGTGAAAATCGTTTCCTAAGTGGCGTTGTGGGGGCTTAAGAGGCGTTATACATAATTATTTCCATTTTTAAGCTATTAGTCCTGAAATTTGGTAAGCGGATTCCTTTCATAGAGTACAGATCCGCTGCAAAATGGATTTTGTGAAAATCGACCCCAAGTGGCGTTGTGGAGAATTAAGTGGCGTTATAGGCAATTAACACCTTTTTTAAACTATTAGATGTAAAATCTCGAAATTTAGTAAGCTGAATCCATTCATTAAATAGAAATCCGCTATAAGATGGGTTTTGTGAAAATCGTTTCCTAAGTGGCGTTGTGGGGGCTTAAGAGGCGCTATACATAATTGTTTTTATTTTTAAACTATTAGACGTACAGTCTTGAAATTTGATAAGCGGATCCCTTTCATAAAGTACAGATCCCCTACATAATGGGTTTTGTGAAAATCGACCCCAAGTGGCGTTGTGGAGAATTAAGGGGCGTTATAGGCAATTAACTCCTTTTTTAAAATATTAGACGTAAAATCTTGAAATTGAGTTAGCAGATTCCATTCACTGAGTAGTGATCTGTCATAAAATGGGTTTTGTGTAAATCGTTTCCTAAGTGGCGTTGCAGGGGCTTAAGGGGCGTTATAGAAAATTATTTCCATTTTTAAACTATTAGACGTACAGTCTTAAAATTTGGTAAGCCAATTCCTTTCATGGTGTAGAGATCCACTACAAAATAGTTTTGGGGAAAATTGATCCCCAAGGGTCACTGAGGGGGATTAAGGGGCGTAATAGATAAATATTTCCGCTTTTCAACAAATAGAACCACCTGCTTGAAAATTAGAAGGTATGTTCCGTTCATGGAATAAAGTTCCTTTTACAAAGATTTTTGCGAAAACGGACCCCCAAAGGAGTGGGATTGCGAGGGATTAAGGCGTGTTATAGAAAAATTCCTGTTTTTGAATTTAACTCATTTACTTGAAATTTGTTGAGCACTTTTCTTTAGTTGAATAGAGTTCCATTAAGAATGGATTTTACGGAAATCAACTCCAAGGGGAAGCGGGGAGAGCTATTGGGGCGTATTGACAGACAAAATTCCCGTTTTTGAACTGCTAAGACTATAATAATGAAATGTGGTTTGCATGCTTCTTTTGTTGAATTGGAATCCGCTAAGAATGCTGTCAACGAGGTATTGATGATAAAAATTCCGTTTTTGCTCTGTTTGATTTAGACTTGAAATTTAGCACGCATGTTTATTTTATGGAGTAGAAATCCACTGAAAGTTGCTTTGGTGGAAATCCACTTGATTATTAGGTTAAGTGAGCGAAAACAATCTTTCTACTTCTATTTTAGATATAAATAGAAATTAGATATTATAATTTATTTTTTTTTATATCAAGGGGTGAGAGTGTAACAGCTATAAATATATTTTTCAATACAATCGAATTCTTAATGCTTGATATCAATAATTAATATATATGTAAACAGTATACATATATACAACATCGTGTAATATCCAGTGAAGCGGGTGGGTAACGGCTAGTTTTTATATATATATAAAGGAGAAATGCGACTCACTCACTCACTGACTGACTGACTCACTGACTAATCACGATATCTCCGGAACAATTAAACCTACAGACTTGAAATTTGGGGTAGGTAGGTTCAGAAGTCAGCTACGAACGGATTTTGCAAAGTTCGAACCACAAGGGGCGTTATAGATAATTATTTCCATTACTAAACTATTAGACGTACAGTCGTGAAACTTGGTACACAGATTTCTTTCATAAAATAGAGATTCCCTACATTATGATTTTTACAAAAATCGACCTCCAAGGGGCGTTGAGGGCACTTAAGGGGCGTTATACATAATTATTTCCATTTTTAAACTATTAGACGTACAGTCTTGAAATTTGGTAAGCGGATTCCTTTCATAGAGTACAGATCCCCTACAGAATGGGTTTTGTGAAAATCGACTCCCAAGTGGTGTTATAGGCAATTAACTCCTTTTTAAAACTATTAGACGTAAAATCTCGAAATTTAGTAAGCTGATTCCATTCATTCAGTAGAGATCCGCTATAAGATGGGTTTTGTCAAAATAGTTTCCTGAAAGTGTCGTTGCGGGGGCTTAAAAGGGCGTTATAGATAATTGTTTTTATTTTTAAACTATTAGACGTACAGTCTTGAAATTTGATTACCGGATTCCTTTCATAGAGTACAGATCCGCTACAAAATGGGTTTTGTGAAACTCGACCCCAAGTAACGTTGTTGAGAATAAAGGGGCGTTTTAGACAATTAACTTCTTTTTTTAAACTATTAGACGTAAAATCTTGAAATTGAGTAAGCAGATTCCATTCACTGAGTAGAGATCTGTCTTAAGATGGGTTTTGTGAAAATCGTTTCCTAAGTGGTGTTGTGGGGGCTTAAGGGGCGTTATAGATAATTATTTCTATTTTTAAACTATTAGACGTACAGTCTTAAAATTTGGTATAAGCGATTTCCTTTCATGGTGTAGAGATGCACTACAAAATTATTTTGGGGGAAATTGATCCCCAAGGGTCACTGAGGGGGATTAAGGGGCTTAATAGATAAATATTTCCACTTTTCAACTAATAGAACCATCTGCTTGAAAATTAGAAGGTATGTTCCGCTCATGGAATAAAGTTCCTTTTAAAAGATTTTTGCGAAAACGGACCCCCAAAGGAGTGGGGTTGCGAGGGATTAAGGCGTGTTATAGAAAAATACCTGTTTCTGAATTTAACTCATTTACTTGAAATTTGTTGCGCACTTTTCTTTATATATATATAGTTGAATAGAGTTCCACTAAGAATGGATTTTACGGAAATCAACTCCAGGGGGAAGCGGGGAGAGTTTTTGGGGCGTATTGATAGACAAAATATATATATTATATATATATATATATATATATATATATATATATATATATATATATATATATATATATATATATATATATATATATATATATATATATATATAAAGAGTGGTTTTTTTCAGTTATAGAATTTTAAGTTGGCATTACTTTCCAAGATGGCAACCGATTTAACAGCTGTCAAGTGATTTATTCTCAGTTTGGTTTGGCAATTCATCATGAATAGACTAACGCCTGAATAGATTCGTCGAATGGGCCCAAAACGAGATTGCCGTTGTTCCCGATTCTCATAAGCGAATTTTGTTTAGCGATGAAGCGCACTTCTGGTTGAATGGCTACGTCAAAAAACAAAACAGCCGCATTTGGAGGGAAGCTAATCCACAAGTGTATGTCGAAACACCGTTACATCCAGAAAAACTGACTGTTTGGTGCGCATTGTGGGCTGGTGGAATCATTGGTCCGTACTGCTTCAAAAACGATGAAGGCTACAACGTTACAGTCAATGGTGATCGGTATAAAGCCATGATTACTAACTTTTTCATTCCTGAATTGAACAATCATGATGTCCAGGAGCTGTGGTTCCAACAAGACGGCACAACATGTCACACAGCTCGTGCCACAATCGATTTAATGAAAGACACGTTTGGTGAATGCCTAATTTTACGTTTTGGACCAGTAAATTGGCCTCCAAGATCTTGTGATTTAACACTGCTAGACTATTTGCTGTGCGGCCATGTAAAGTCATTGGTCTATGCGGATAAGCCACAAACGCTTGACCATTTGGAAGACAACATTCGCCGTGTTATTGCCGATATACGGCCACAAATATTGGAAAAAGTCATCGAAAATTGGACGTCCAGATTGGACTACATCCGAACCAGCTGTAGCAGTCCTATGCCAGAAATCTTATTTAAAATGTAATGCCACAAGATTATCTTTCGAATAAAAAAAATTCATGTCAATCGAATAATACATCGTAGTTTTATTGCAATTTAAAGTTCTATACATGTAAAAAACACCCTTTATATATATAATATACTAGCTGGTATACCCGTTCTTCGCACGGGTGAACTGAAAAGTTAAACAACACAGATTGAAGGATAAAGAAGTTTTTAATGAGTTAATTTTAAGTGAATTGCAAATTAAACAAAAAAAGCTTTTCACATATCTCAGCTGAAGAAAAAAAAAGAAAGAAAAATACCTTTGTTAAATTTTAAGTCTGTAGATCCAATAGCTGATAAAAGGATTTTTTATATTTATAACTCCCCGTAAAACTCTTGAGGGTAGATTTTTGAAAATACCTCCCTAAGCTGATCTCTTCTCAGCAAAAGTAACACATTGTTAAAAGTTTTCTGACGCTTAAAATATTGTAAATAATTTATAACTGAAAGTGTCATACATTAATATAAGTTTCTGTTGAATTTATTTTATGTTAAAATTGTAATACTCACAAGCAAAGCCGTTTCCTAAATAACAATGGCGATTCAATGGAAAAAATAGCGAAATGTTGACGATAGAGTCAAGTTGGCAAATGTCTAGCTACTTTCATAGCTCAAACTATTAGAGCTTTGTAAGACCCGCCGTGTAGGAGAGCGATGCACGTTAATGCTTTATCTACCGCATTATGATCTACAGAAATTTTTTTCATGCAATATTTTTTTAGGTCACTACATTGAAAATTAAGGGACATACATAAACAAAATACTCCACTTAGGGAAATTTAATCGGTTAGAGCTAATAAATTAATTAAATATATTCCACAGTAAAATTAATTATATACACCATTCACTTAAATTAAATAGTCAAATCGTTTTCTAAGGTCTCCATAAACATAAGACACTTAAATTTTGACATTAACTATTTTTGGGGCACAAAAATGATAATCTTTGCAATCTGCTGAAAACGCTGGCAGCTGAAAATGTAATATCTGCTACAAAACTATTTGCCTTCCCCGCTAAAATACTCATCATAGAACCCGTGCCATCATATATCTTGGAAGAGTGGATTTCAAAGAATATTCCAGCTAAGTATTGGTAGAATATTCCCGCTAAATTGGTGTGGCGTGGTAGTTAGGAGAAGGGGGTGCCAGCTCAGGTGTTGTCCACGTCACTTGACCATGGTTCAAAATTAAGTGGTACGTCGCCAAAAGCCCTCATGTAGCTGAACAGTGCGACGTTAACATTCACTCACTGAAAAAATACAGTACAGTAGTTATAACTATTTTTATACTTAAAAATGCAATATCTGCCTATTCAATTAAAATTACAGCATTATAATTAATTACTAACCACACAAACAAATTTTGAAAATTTATCCAAATGATGTAGTGTGAAAGAGAAAGTTTATTCAGATAGACAACAAATGCGTCTTATATGCATATAGATTTGTTTGAATTCTTGTGTATTATTACTTTTGTAAGCTTCACGATATACTTTATGGTGTACCAGTATTTTAAAGCTGACTGAGCCACAACAACATTTAGCTGGGTATAGCAAGTTATAACATAAAATTAAATCTTAAAAATATATCAAAAATAAAAGACGACTCAATATTTTGAATAAATCAGTATAAACATTTTCATACAAACACAATATATATATTGTAAAATATTTATTTTGCTATTTGCATTTCAGACAGACATCAAACAAAATTTTAAAAATTGTCAAAAACAGATAAAAACATATTTAAGAAAAATACCACTGATTAATTTTGCCAAAGACATCGCAATGTGCAAAAAAATATTTGGGTAAATTCCTACTTTCGCCCACCCCTTGGCGATGAATTTTTGATCCGCGCCAAAATGGCGCCAAAGCGCGATTTTCAAACTCGTACAGACGACGTTCAAAGAATGGAAAATGTCGATAACCATAAAAAATAAAAACAACTGAAATTGAACAGTTCAGCGAAGCAAACTAAAATTGAAAAATTGGTAAAACTTACATGCTTACGAAGGAACGTCTTCCTCCATGGGAGGGTACAATGTGGTGATCGCACGGAGAAATTCTCGAAAAACATCATCATCCAACGAATGCCCTCTCCGGCGTCGCCACATGTATTCGGCTAAATAGTGGTCGAATTCGCCCTCCACATGCGCCACATGGTTCCGTAATGATCTTTTAATCGCCGACCACGTGCCTTCGATTGAATTGGTGTGAGCACTGGTTTCAGGGTTCTTAAAAGTCAGACTGTGGTTGACCCGCAAATGCTGATAACCTTCATGCGAAAGGCAATCGCATTAAATTTTCACGCATACACCATTGAAGCAAATTCATTTGTCCCCTTTCTTCCAAAACAGCAAAAAAGAAATAGTTAAATGTTCCATTCGGCTACTCACTCTGAAAAACCGGTACTCACACGAATTCTAAAAGATCGTTCGAACCAGATCGTTCAACCGTGCAAAAGAAGGAAATGGTTAAATTTTTCTGTATATATTGGTTTTAGGGTTGCCATAGTTAACATAACTAACGTTAATTTTGAACCTATTGGTCAATAGAATTTTAATGAAAAGGAAGGGTAGATAGCTTGGCGACAAAAAAAGTTCAAAAACCGGGGTGGGTTAAAACAGGAGCCAACCAGTAATGCACAGAATTAAAGGTACTTACGTATTATTGCAACCTATTGGTGACATTATACAAAATGAAGCACATGATTGCCAATTCAACGCATACAAAGTTGGGATTGCCAAAGTGGCGAATTTTTTGAACGTTGGCGACTGTGCAAAAATACGCAAGTACTATAAAAATTATCCAAAGTATATATATATATATCCCGAGCATAAAAATAAATTGAAAAATGAAGTACAATACTAACATTAACTGACATAAAAAGAACTGAACTAACTTTATCAATGCAAAAGCATAATTTGAAAAATAAGGTATTTACTTATAACCCCAACCTTTTGGCGACATTATATGAAACAAAGTACATGACTCGCAATTCAGCATATATATGACGTGCGAAATCAGGGTTGCCAACTTGGTAAGTTATTTTGAATGTTGGCGATTGTTAGGATAGCACATAGGTGCCAAAATAATTTATCTTACCACTACCTGCTTCCTCAACATACTCATTTTTGGCATGATTCTGAAATCACGCCAAATTGGTATGTTGCGGCCAGTCTAATGTTATAGTAATGTACAGAATTAGAGGTACTTATGTATTATTGCAAACTATTGGTGACATTATACAAAATGAAGCACATGATTGCTAATTCAACTCACACAAAGTTGGAATTGCCAAAGTGGCGAGTTGTCTTGAACGTTGGCGATTGTGCAATAATACGCAAGTACTACAAAAATTATCCAAAGTATATATATATCCTGAGCATAAAAATAAATTGAAAAAATGAAGTACAATACTAACATTCACCGACATAAAAGAACTGAACTAACTTAATCAATGCAAAAGCATAATTTGAAAAATAAGGTACTTACATATAACCGCAACTTATTGGCGATATATGAAACGAAGCACGACTCAAAATTCAACATATATATATGACGTGTAAAATCGGGGTTGCCAACTTGGCAAGTTATTTTGAATGTTGGCGATTGCCAGGATAGCACATAAGTTCCAAAAATAATTTATCTTATGACCACCTGCTTCCTCAACAGGTATTTAAGCCATTTGTCTGTTTTGCTCATTCTCTGATGCCTATTCCAGTTTGATATGTAATTACTACCAACACTGCTTTTGCTTGGGCAGTATGATTTTCTGCATGGCAATTTTATGCACTGAAGCCAATAGTTTACCCTTAAAGGTTAAAATAAAGACACATGAAATTGCAAAGAACCATATTATTGGATCAAGTGTAGTATAGGGGGGCTACTTGGCGCAGTCCTTTATTTTGGTTACTAAAAGTGGTCTCCAAGGTACTTTTTCGGTATTATTTATTTTAGAATGAATTCGATATCTCACCATGACATTTAGATAAAAATCCGAAGAAATTCGCCAAATCCAAAGTGCCCCCCTATACTACATTTGAACCGAACTGAAATATAACCCTTATCAATGAGAAGTTTCAGTTTGTCAAAATTATAATCTTCGCATTCTAAAGAAATAAATAAATAAGTTGTAATTTGCAAGCAAAATCACACATAAACATCCCGCGATAATACCTAAATGTTGCCAAAACAAAGTTTTAGTTGTTGAAAGAATTATCCTTAAAAAATTATTTATTCGAAAAATAATCCTAATTAAATATCAAAGAATAGAAAAATTGAATAAATATTCCAACCGATAAACAAAGCTACAGTAAAAATATGTAATAATCTTGAAAAACTGCATGTAAAGTATAAATTGTCCACTTAGTGAGAAACGTGACTACATATGACGTCATAACACTGGAAAATCACTTAAAAATTAAAATTTAAAAAATTTGGAAGGAATTATATGAATGCCAATTCTATTTAAGAACCTTTCTGGTGTAATTTTGTGTACGTGTACCAAGTTTCACGTTATTTGGGTGTCTGGATCTCGAGTTATGAGGGAACAGACAAACAGACAACAAATGCGTCTTATATATATATATAGATATATATAATATATATAAAGGGTTAATATATATATAATATATATAAAGGGTTAATATATATATATATAATATATATAAAGGGTTAATATATATATATAATATATGGTTTATAATATATGGTTATATATATATATAATATACTGGTTTATTGCAAAAAGAAGGAAGAGCAAGAGTTTCTCAATTAGTTCTGAAAAGAACTGTTTTTTTTTTTCGTTTCTGAAGAGACAAAGAACTTTTTTTTTTTTGTAGAAATAAAATAATGAATCACAGAACAACAGTTTTCATCCACACATTAAGACAAAAATTACACAACTGAGAAGATGAAACACTTCAACAATTGCATTTCATGTATGGTTTTGCTCCATTATTGGTACTATAACAAATAAAAGTAAGGTTTTAATTGTTGAAACGTGATTGTTCTGATCTTAAATTTCTGCTGATAGTCTTGTTAATGTAACAATACTTTGACTTGCCATTGTGTTTAATTTTTTTCAAATGTTAAGTACATTAATATTATATATATTTATATACTAGAGGAACCGAAAGACGTTGTCCTGTACACACATCTTAAATTCAAAAACTCCAAATTTTTATCAATAAGCTTTAACAATCTGGACCGTTTTTATTAAAATTTCTATTAAAAAGTTATTACAATGTCTAACGTCATTATACATGTACGGTCATCACAATTCAATCAATCGATAGCGTGTGAGTATGTGTATACTATGAACGAAGTTAAATGTAAAGGATGCGTGAATAAAAACTTAAACTTGTTTTAATTAAAGGTGAAAAAGTTGAGACTCAAACTATTTTATAACAGGTAAATTTATTAAATTGTACATAGTTTTTTATGCACACTTCAAAACTCTTCAAACATTAATTACATCTGAAAGTAATAATTTAATAAACACACGATTTATTTCAACAAAATAATAGTACAAAGTGACAAAATATTTTCCTGAAATGATCACAGCACCAACTGTTGGGACCAACTTGAATTATAATAACAGATTTTTGAATATTCGATACTGCGATCTTAGCGCAGTCTGCCGGATCCAATATAAAACATTCCAAGATCAACAATTTATAAATAAAAAATTAATTAAATAAACATTTCTAAACCGAATTATAAATCTAAACCATTCTCGAGTCCACTGGAACAGACAAAAACTTTCATCAAAATCGGTCCAGCCGTTTAGGAGGAGTTCAGTTACATACACACGCACAGAAGAATTGCATATATAAAGATTATTTGAAAATATATTAATTAAAAACGCTAAAAAGCGTGAATCGCGCGTCTGCATTATCGTAACAATAAAGACCGGGTTTGGCCGTTTGGCTGAAAATAAATTTTCGACGCCAATTTTACGTCATTTTCAATTCCTACTATCAGCTAACGATCTCTATACATATTTTATTTGTTTGTTTATTTATTTATTTATCTTGGTGGAATTTTCAATCGTTAATAAAATACATTTTAAAGCGCTCAATTGAGCTGAAATGTAATGTACATGATTATTTTGGATGACAATACAATAATTTAATTATAATTAATAAAAATTAATTGATTAGAACTAATTATTTAAAAAATTAAAAATACAGCCACGTTGGTGACTTAGCGACCCTTTTGGCGACTTATGTCAAAATTTGAAAAGGTTTTTTCTCCCGTGTTAAGCATTCAGTTGAAAGGAAATTTTATATATACGATTGTTTTGGATGACAATACGATACTTTAATGGTAATTAATAAAAAATTAATTACCACTTAATGTTTGTGATTCTGTCATATGTATATACATATTTATATTAATTGCAACTGTTTAATAAAAAGTAGCTAAAATAAATTTTTTCTTGGTTGATCTAAGTAGGAATTGATTTAAATTTTTTTTATATTACTTGTGTGTTTATAACAATAGCGTTGTTACAACAATGCAGGTGAATGTTGAGTTGTATTTTTTGAATGTTTTTAATTAATATCTTTTTAACTAATTGCGATATCGGACCGAATTGTGAATCTAAACCATTCTCGAATTTACTTGAACCCACACAAAAAATTTCATCGAAATCGGTCCAGCCGTTTAGGAGGAGTTAAGTGAGAAACACACGCACAGAAGATTTTTATATATAAAGATATACTAGCTGGTATACCCGTTCGCACGGGTGAACTGAAAAATTAAGCAACACAGATTGAAGGATAAAGAAGTTTTTAATGAGTTAATTTTAAGTGAATTTCAAATTAAACAAAAAAAGCTTTTCACATATCTCAGCTGAAGAAAAAAATACCTTCGTTAAATTTTAAGTCTGTAGATCTAATAGCTGATAAAAAGGATTTTTTTTTATATTTATAACTCCACGTAAGACTCTTGAGGGTTGATTTTTGAAAATACCTCCCTAAGCTGATCTCTGCTCAGCAAAAGTAGCACATTGTTAAAAGTTTTGTGACGCTTAAAATATTGTAAATAATTTATATCTGAAAGTGTCATACATTAATATTACTTTCTGTTGAATTTATTTTATGTTAAAATTGTAATATTCGCAAGCAAAGCCGTTTCTTAAATAACAATGGCGATTCAATGAAACACATAGCGAAATTTTGACGATAGAATCAAGTTGGCAAATGTCTAGCTACTTTCATAACTCAAGCTTTATTAGAGCTTTGTAAGACCCGCCATGTAGGGGAGCGATGCATGTTAATGCTTTATCTACCGCATTATGATTTACTGCAGTTTTTTTTCATGCAATATTTTTTAGGTCACCAAATTGGAAATTTAGGGACATACATAAACAAAATACTCCACTTAGGGAAATTTAATCCGTTAGAGCAATAAATTAATTAAAGATATTCCACTGTAAAATTAATTATATACACCGTTCACTTAAAATAAATAGTCAAATCGTTTTCTAAGGTTTCCATAAACATACAAAAACATAAGACACTCTTAAATTTTGACATTAACTATTTTTTGGGGACAAAAATGATTATCTTTGCAATCTGCTGAAAACGCCGTCAGCTGAAAATGCAATATCTGCTACAAAACTATTCGCCTTCCCCGCTAAAATACTCATCATAGAACCCGTGCTGTCATATATCTTGGAAGAGTGGATTTCAAGGAATATTCCAGCTAAGTATTGGTAGAATATTCCTTCTAAGTTGGTGTGGTGTGGTAGTTAGGAGAAGGGGGTGCCAGCTCAGGTGTCGTCCACGTCACTTGACCATGGTTCAAGATAACGTGATCTGTCGCCAAAAGCCCTCGTGTAGCTGAACAGTGCGACGTTAATATTCACTCACTCCAAAAAATACAGTGCAGTAGTTATAATTATTTTTATACTTAAAAATGCAATATCTGCCTATTCAATTAAAATTATAGCGTTATAATTAACTACTAACCCCACAAACAAATTTTGAAAATTTGTCCAAATGATGTAGTGTGAAAGAGAAAGTTTATTCAGACAGACAACAAATGCGTCTTATATGTATGTAGATATAGATTTGTTTGAATTCTTGTGTATTATTACTTTTGTAAGCCTCATGACATACTTTATGGTGTACCAGTCTTTTAAAGCTGACTGAGACACAGCAACATTTACCTGGGTATAGCTAGTTATAACATAAAATTTTAAATCTTAAAAAGATATCAAAAATAAAAGAATGCTCAATATTTTGAATAAATCAGTATAAACATTTTTGTACAAACACAATATATATATTGTAAAATATTTTGCTATTTGCATTTCAGACAGACATCAAACAAAATTTTAAAAATTGTCAAAAACGGATAAAAAACATATTTAAGAAAAATACCGCTGATTAATTTTGCTAAAGACATCACAATGTGTAAAAAATTATTTGCAGTACATAATCACCAAAAAAATATAAGTACTAAAATATAAAAAAAAAAAAAAAAAATTATATATTGAATTAATTAAGGATTACTGGAGGGAAAGATAAAACAGGCTAAGATAATACTCATAATATTAATTTCATATTGGTAAGCTACTCATCTTTGGCATGATTTTGAAATCACGCCAAATTGGTATGTTGCGGCCAGTCTAATGTTATAGTAATGTACAGAATTAGAGGTACTTATGTATTATTGCAAACTATTGGTGACATTATACAAAATGAAGCACATGATTGCTAATTCAACTCACACAAAGTTGGAATTGCCAAAGTGGCGAGTTGTCTTGAACGTTGGCGATTGTGCAATAATACGCAAGTACTACAAAAATTATCCAAAGTATATATATATCCTGAGCATAAAAATAAATTGAAAAAATGAAGTACAATACTAACATTCACCGACATAAAAAGAACTGAACTAACTTAATCAATGCAAAAGCATAATTTGAAAAAATAAGGTACTTACATATAACCGCAACTTATTGGCGATATATGAAACGAAGCACGACTCAAAATTCAACATATATATATGACATGTAAAATCGGGGTTGCCAACTTGGCAAGTTATTTTGAATGTTGGCGATTGCCAGGATAGCACATAAGTTCCAAAAATAATTTATCTTATGACCACCTGCTTCCTCAACAGGTATTTAAGCCATTTGTCTGTTTTGCTCATTCTCTGATGCCTATTCCAGTTTGATATGTAATTACTACCAACACTGCTTTTGCTTGGGCAGTATGATTTTCTGCATGGCAATTTTATGCACTGAAGCCAATAGTATACCCTTAAAGGTTAAAATAAAGACACAGGAAATTGCAAAATATTATTAATTTTTTACATCTAAAACAGATAATGAAAACAGAAATACTATAATTACGTTAATTGCAGTAATAAGAACTGAAATATAACCCTTATCAATAAGAAGTTTTAGTTTTTCAAAATTATTATCTTCGCATTCTAAAGAAATAAATAAATAAGTTCTAATTTGTAAGCAAAATCACACACATAAACATCCCGCGATAATACCTAAATGTTGCCAAAACAACAAAACAAAACTTTAGTTGTTAAAAAATAATCCTTAAAAAAATTATTTATTCGAAAAGTAATCCTAATTAAGTACCAAAGAATAGAAAAATTGAATAAATATTCCAACCGATAAACATAGCTATAGTAAAAATATGTAATAATCTTGAAAAACTGCGTGTAAAGTATAAATTTTCCACTTAGTGAGAAACGTGACATCATATGACGTTATAACACTGGAAAATCACTTAAAAATTAGATTTTAAAAATTTTAAAAAGAATTATGTGTGTGTGTGCGAACGTGAAGCCTATTTAAGAACCTTCCCCATGTAATTTTGTATACGTGTACCAAATTTCACGTTATTTGGTTGTCTGGATCTTGAGTTATAAGGGAACAGACAAACAGACAGCAAATGCGTCTTATAGAGAGAGATATATATGAAAGAAAAGAAATATGTTAGACATTCCTGTAGAAGCTTACTTTACACAGAGGAATCCATTTTCAATTGGTTTAAAGCTCTTTTCTGTTTACACATTGCGCGGATTTCTAAGCCTATTAAAAACTTCCAGCACAATGAAGCATAAATATCGTCCAAACACTTACTATAAGTGATGTTTAACTGTATGATAGCATCTCAAAGTGTAAAGTAGTTTTAAAAAGTAATATGAAATTTTGAAATTTTCTAAAAAAGTAGCTGATATAGTTAATATCAGAGTTATTTACAGAGATAGTTTTGGTAAAACCTAATGCTTATATTTTTAGATCAAAGTATTTTTTAAGAACTAAACGTAATTTAATGCTTATCCGTATCCTTAAGATTTTTCGAATCTCGTGTTTTTCCAATTAAAACGTAGACATACAAATATCTTACAAGAAACATGAAATATATGAAAGCCGGGTATTATGGAATACCATTTATATATTTCTAAAAATAGCTTTATTGGTTCTTGATAAAAAAAAATCTCCAAAATCTCATCATGTATACATAGTCTAAACGATTGTTAAGTATTATCACTTGTCAAAAAAATATTTGTTTTTGTAGTATAAAAAAATAATTTTTATGAAAAATGATAATTGGAGAAT